>CM014730.1:83263505-83863505 GCA_004329165.1 Spatholobus suberectus | reverse complement strand
TCGAACAAGAAAATTGGTCTGCCCCTGAACACAAGGAAGCTTGATGCAAACACCATCAAGAGCCTCCAAACAAAAATGTCAATCAAGATTCAGTTTCTCAATATTTTAATTTCTGGAAAATATCCCATCGATAGCAGTACTCCCTAGTCCAAAAAAAAAAAAAAAACCCAGATGTTGAGTATAAAGCCGCTCCCAGAAAGCAACAATAAGATCCTCCAATGTAAGATTCCTTCAAAGGGTTGGGTTAACAATTGCCCAAGGAATGAACACTGTGAGGGCCTGGGTAGGGGCAATGTATAAGAAAACAGCGAGCCAGTGAAAGGAAAAAGACTAACAAATATTTGAGAAAATTAATTGAGAGGAAAAGTAAGAAAATGGAAGAGATGAGCCCAAAAAAAAACTCTGTGCAACGGACCAAAAATTCTTTCATGGTGAGTGGTATCACTTTGATACCATATTAGAATTCATGGTTCAGAGAAGACAATTGAGAAAAAGTGTATAAAACTAAAAATATGATTGTATTGATAATGAAAAAAGTTGAATACAATGAGTTTACACAAGGCCTTTATATAGGCAACAAAAGTAACTCTCTACTAACAACTTTCTAACCAATCTTATTTCTAATACACAATAAAGCATTTTGACACATGTCTTAAGTAAAATATAAATAAATAGATAACATTACCGTACATGATACAATATACTCCAATAAACACAAGTATGTAACAAGTTCACTATCTGTTTATTTTATATTTATCATCGTCAAAACTAAACACAATAAAGTATTTGGGGACAAATACATTTCTACAAATATTTGATAGAAAGTAGGAATGTGATGAAGCTAATTTAGTCTGTATCTGGAAATACGTTTCCAAGGGAACAAATCACGTCAATGGTTAAATGTTGTAAAAGCTACAACTAATAACTTTTATCTAGACGTGAAAAAATAACATCCCTAATGATTGACCAAATACGCTATGAGTGCTTGTGTGAAGTACTACAGCTGCCAACTTTAAGGTTCTTGCTTTTAAGCAAACTAGAGATTCAGAGTGTTTGGATGGTGGCACGGTATTTCACTTGATGTTAAACATACATAGTATATGCTAACAATACATGTAATATTAATCTAGAAAGTGACTTCTGACATTATACGGTTGTCCATTGTGTAAAATCTGACCGTTTGTTAATCTTTTAAGGTACTTAATAACTCCACGAGAACGTATATTATAACCAAGATTCCAGTATTATGGTTAAAAGAGCTATTTTCACCAACTGATATGGTGTGGCATGCATGGTTAGCAAATAACCATGCTCTTTAAGCATGTCAGATATTCCCTCGTCAGACTGTGTGTATAGAAAAATATTTATTAAAAGAGATCATTCCCTTAAATAGATTTTGGTATCTAAAGTAATTAATTATTGACTCCTAGCCAGAAGATCCCTTGAATTCACCTAAAAAAGAGTTATATTCACCAAAACAAAAAAAAATGGTTAATAGAGCTATGAACCCATTCATTTTTTGCGCTGATGTAAGAAATTTGATGCGGATTAAACTATAAGAGAAGTCTTAAATTCATTTTTGAATTGTATTAAATATTTGGTAGTGGAACTATAAGTATATACACGTATAATGTCTTGTGGATATTGCTAGATTTGTTTTATTGTGTTCTTTGGATTTTGGCCACTGGTATAAACATTTTGTTAAGTGTTTGAATTTGGAAATATAGAAATTACAAAGGAAACTCTGTTGAAACTTCTATAAATTTGGAAGTACTATTTAATTCGAGGAAATTACATTGCTAAGCTTGTTATAATGTTTGTTAGGCTTGTGAGGTCAAGTGGTGTTTAATTAACTTAGCCTAAGGTAGATCATTATTGGAGATGGTGGTCAGTGCTGGAATTCGATCTTAACAAGAGTAACACTGGACACAATTAATTTCAGTTTTTAGGTTGATAAACTCATGAAGCTTGAGAAAGGCTCTTGCTCTGGAGGAACATTCGAATATTAGGATTTTAATATATAGTTGGGAAAAATGGTAGAAACTCAAAATCTATAATTATAATAAAAAGGATATATTTTTTTAATCTTTACTTTTTATTGAACTATTATATCTTTTAATTACTCTCTACATTATTTACTACTTTATCTTTTAACTACTTTTTAAACTACTCACTAAATCTTCTTCTTTTTTTTTCTTTTTTTTTTTTAAGAAATGAAGTGTCTCTCTTTCTCGTAGTGAACGATAAAATAAAATCGTGAAATAATTTGAATTCTGGGCAGTTATGAAACAATTCTAGATAGGAATGTTTGTGAATTGGATTGGATTGATTTTGAAGAGGAAAATCATCCAATTCAATCCAATCACTTTAATTTTCTTAATTTATCATCTAATCAATTTGATTTAAAATTTAAACTTGATTCAATCTAATCCAATCTAAAGCAGTTTAAATTGGATTGATTTTCAGTTTTAGTCTTATTTTTATTTAAGAAAATATTAAGTAAATAGTAAGATATATGATAAACATAATAAAAAGTAATTAAAAATATCAAATATCTCATCTGTAAGTCATTATATAACTAATAGTAATATATAACTCTTTAAATATAGACTATTAAAAATAAATTTACATAACTTGATAATTTACATTTATAATACCTTTACTTAAATAGTTACTAAAATATTGTTTTTAATCAAATATATTTTTCATAAATAAATATAAGTTATTTGATAATTTATAAATATATAAAAATAAAGATGTAAACATGAGTTAAATCATAAATTTTTAAATAAATAAATAAATATATATATATATATATATATATATATGTATAAATTCAGTTTAGATTAGATCAGTCCTCAAAATTGAATCTGTAATTCAATCCAATCTAATAATTTGATTTTCGTTTTTTTACATCGGTTTTTATTGTTTTTATTGGATTGAATGAGCTCATCAACATCTCTAATTCTAGACAATCCAAACCAAACAAATTACCATACTTTTATTATAAATTTAATTTATAAAAAGTAAAAAACTAGAATTAAGTAAGAATCATTGGATGCAGGAAGTGTATGTTTGAACTGCAGTGGATCCTTTTCCTATTCAAGCCCATATTACAACTACTTCCAAATCCCGCAGCGTTCAGTCAATCCATCCATTTTTTCGTTGCTTGATATTTTGAAATTATTTAGCCACATTTTCCTTTCTGTTTAAAGACATCAAAGCTTTATTACTCTGAAATGCGTGCATGGCCCTGCGCTCTGGAATATAATCTTACAAATTTTCAGTTACACAGCTATTCCTGATGGTGAACAAGATTAATTCGATTTCTACAAGTAAATGATAAATGACACATTTGTATCGTGTTCGCGGCTGGGCATAAAAATGACCAGTGACAAAAATTAGCGAAAACGAGGAGTAATGCAAAAACTTCTTGTTGCACACAATGTCGATAAGATGCAAAGTTTGCATTGAAAAGCCATAACCAAAGTGGAATGTGGTGTAATCAGAGAATGAGCCAAAATTAGACGAGACAGGAACGGCGAATGCGAACGTTGAGAAGCTGCCACGTGTGTGGAAAAGGTTACGCTCGACAGAGAATAAACAAAAGTACAAACAAAAATCATTGCCTAACCTGATCTTGTTCAAAAAACTTGGAAACGTAACCCTTTTGTATTTGTTTTGAGACGTTGTTGTTCTTCCTACGTTGTGTTTTCTAATTATAACAACTTCTCTCCAACACAGCAAACATTCACGTTTTACATATAAGAGAAAGCCGAAGGAACCAATCAAATCACGTTTCTCTATATATATATATATATATTCTTTTTCATTCAAACAAACGCTCTTCACTCGCTCTTGCTTCACACTCGAGAGTTTTGCATCTTATATATAGGAAAAGCTTAATTTGTAGAACAACACAACGCCAACAATGGAAGCGAATGGCTTCAAGAAGAAAATTCGGGTCGGGGCGTACCTGGACCCACGAACCCGATGGTGACGCCTATGCTCACGGATCTATATCAATTCACCATGGCTTATGCCTACTGGAAAGCTGGCAAGCATCAAGAAAGTGCTGTGTGAGTGATTCAATCCTATTGTAATTGAATCCTCATCAAGCATGCATGAGTTTTTGTTTTGTTTAATTTTTTTTGCTTTGGATGGGTGCAATTTGATACGTTGTGTGTTTATGATATGATTGGGTTGTGAGTGTAATTTTGTTTCAGGTTTGATGTGTATTTTCGGAAGAACCCCTTTGGAGGGGAGTACACTGTCTTCGCTGGTTTGGAAGAATGCGTGAGGTTCATTGCTAATTATAAGCTCTCTGAGGAAGACATTGATTTTATCAAGAATAATTTGTCTGTTTCATGTGAGGTAAATTGTGTTCTGGTTTTCATCATGGCCATGACACTCTCGTTTCAGTGTGTGATCGTTTTACTCAAAAATTTCTTCAATAACAGGACATTAAGAGAGCATGTATAAGATTGTAGCAGTTGAATAGGAGATTGAAAAAAAATAACAGATAGAGTACAATTTTCTGGAATAGGCTACCTTGCTAAGATAGGTCTCCTAATCAAAATTACATTTTTTTTATTTTTTAAGAAATGTTAGTAACATACTCTCTAAGACTTTGTTTTTGATATACTCTTTTATTGAGTGAAATTCATGTAGGTCCCACTAAATATGTCCATTTAGTAGGTCTCATTCTAGTAAGATCCACATGAATTTCATCCAAGGAGAGTGTATCATAACGATGGTGTTGGAGAGTGTATTACCAACACTCGTCCTATTGTTACAGTCCTTGACAACCACATAGAAGCTGCTTTGTAATTTTTGTACTCCTTAAACTCACAGCACTATTTTTATTTTTTTTTCGTTGTTGCGTTTTGATTTGTTAGTAACGTCACCCTGGTCAAACATTATCAAGCACTTATCTCTGAAACAATGAAAGAAATATAAATGAAGGATACAGAGAATCAAGGAATTCTGTTGTTAGAAAATTTTATTACCTGTTTCTTTTATAAATAGCATGGAGCCACGTTTAAGGCCAAAATAATATGCCTCATGATCTAGTTTACATGCTTTTGTGCAAAGTTTTATGCTGCTGGCATTCTTCTAGTAGATTCTCCCTTAAAAATAAATTTCGACTTTGGTAATTATTGATTAAATCACAGGATGGCTTCCTTGACTATCTTAGAGGAATTGACTGTTCTGATGTTGAGGTGTATGCTATTCCCGAAGGATCAGTTGTTTTTCCTAAGGTACCCCTATTGAGAGTTGAAGGTCCAGTTGCCGTGAGTACTTGCTACCATTAAATACTTTCTTTCAGTTTATATCGCTTTTGAATTCTTGTTTCTTCCAAGCACTATCTACTTCTTGCATAAAATTGACTATTCTACTGTTCAGGTTGTTCAACTGCTGGAAACACCTTTTCTCAATCTAATTAATTTTGCATCATTAGTTTCTACTAATGCTGCAAGGCATCGTTTTGTTGCTGGAAAATCAAAAACTCTACTTGAGTTTGGACTACGAAGGGCTCAGGTTTCTAAGTCTTACTGGGAAAATAATTTATGAGAAAATTTAGGAATACTTTCCTTTCTCAATGATTCATCAAAAGAATGTTATTTTGAATGTAGGGGCCTGATGGTGGAGTAGGTGCATCAAAGTACAGTTATATTGGGGGATTTGATGCAACAAGGTACTATATATCAAACAACTTCATTTCTAGCATGTTTGGCACTATAATAGGGAGGAAATGTTCATGATATTATGTATATATCTAGCAGTTATCATGACTGAGATTTTTTGTGGACTGTTTTTTACAATGCCAATATAGTACAAAATGTTAGGATTGATTCTGACTATTAATTAAATATATTTCTAACTAAGATTTATTAATACCTGGCAAAAAATAAAAAGATACTGTATTACTGTTAATTTAAGATGGCACGGCACATTTTGGCAGCATGGCATGTAAACTCTGCTTTTATAGATTATGTCAGCGTTTACCTTATTAGTTTGTACATGGTAATTGACAAAGGGCAAAGTGCCTCCAGAAGGCTAGACTTTCCTGATTGTGGTTCAAAAAGTTCTGGTAAATCCATGATCACAGATATACAATTTGCTGTATGATAGAATAGAACAAATATCTTTTGAAACAGTTAGTATCTCCTACCACGTCCCATTTTCAGCCATATGCATTAATGCATCATATTACAAGAAATAACTTAAATCTGATTGTCAACTTTTCTTGATTATTATATCAGCAATTCTATCGTGACATGATTATCAAGTTAACATGACATTCCTTTTTACCATTTTGTTTAGGTTTAGTGAATTTTTTATATCTTACATTTGCTATTGTATAACCATGCTTTTTCATATGTTACACCAATAGCAACGTTACAGCAGGAATGTTGTTCGGGATTCCCCTTCGTGGCACTCATTCCCATGCATACGTTAGCTCATATATGGTATGTGACCATTTCATTGAAATTTTTGACATATTCAGATGATGCTTGTGAAGATAATTCCAATTAATTCTACTTGTCATTTCGTCTGTAATACTAACACATAATAACCCTATATAGGTTAAAAGAGCAAGAATTCTGTTTAATCTATCCTTGCAAAATGTCTAGAGGGACAAAATTCTATTTGATTATTTCCAATTACTATGACTGTGAAAGGGAGAGTTACACATTTGTACTGGAAGAAAAAGTTTAGTAACAAGTGATTAGGCGCTACTGTTTGGTGGGAATATAGGTATACCTGTTAATATGTGGGGATATTATCATTTTATTTTTTTTAATATTCATGTCCTATTCTGAAATTCATGAAAAACTAAATGCAGTGCAATTAGTTCAGACATTTGTGAAGCTCTTTGGTGATTGTAATGCCGAAATTTATAACTGGCAAAGAGCAAATTTCTTTTAGGATCAAGATTGGAGAGTGACAAATGCAGTAATAGAATTGAGAGGAAACAAGTAAGCTTAGAGAGATAGTGATATCATAAAATCATAGAACAAAGGAAACCTTGAAATGATGAGGCAGATCCTCATGTAATTTTTTTTTTACCTTTCATATCCTTATATGATCTCAGTTATCAGTATTGTTATGCTTTGTTATGACTTGAGTCATTTCCTGATATATTTCCTTTGCTTACTTTTATATATGCATACCTTGTCTGTCCTGTGATATGCAGAGCCTTGACGAGATTAAAGACAAATCGCTTCGTAGAAAAGATGCTTCAAGCACATGTAAAGATTTTATTAGTTTAGTTCAAAGCTGGCTGAGAAAAATTGAGGTGTCATGATTTAAAGCCTTTACATCCTTAATTTTTTATTTTTTTTGGATTTTTGCTAAATTCTTTTGGGGAAGGGGGATTTGGTTTGGTGTCATCCTGATAGCAGTTACTTCTCTGACGACATACCGCTACCAGTGACGACAAATATGTTATAGTGAGTTGGTCTACTTATTGGGATTGCCATATAGTTCATGTCAAAGTTGTAAATGATTACCATTTGATCATGGAACACGGGATATGAATAAGGGGATATAAAAAATGGATATTAGGATCATTAGGTGAATGGAATGCTGTATTGGGAATTTATTCTGATTTTCTTAGTATTTTGGGGGACTACTAAGGTGTTTTCAATAAATTAGGGCTATTTGGGATTTTTAATTTTTAGTCATTTTGGAGTTAGGACTTACGTGATTGTCAATTTATGATTGTTGTGTATTGAGTTTTCTAGATTTTTAGACTTAATTTTTTATTGGTTAAGCATTTCAATACTGTTTCTCTCTTTTAGATCTATTCCCTCCACGTTACACTCTGAAACCCTCCTCAGTTTCTTCCATTTCTCCGCATGATCATTGTTATTGCATATATTTATGTTTTGCACTTTTACGACAATAATCTGTATTGAGTTGTCACTATGCAGCGGTCGAATTCAATGCATGGCAATTTTGCGGAGACCAATCAAAGTGAGCTGGCAGCATTCACATCATATGCATTGGCATTTCCTGATAACTTTCTTGCCCTAGTAGACACTTATGATGTAAGTATATAATATTTTCTTGGTAACTATATTTCTTGCTAATAGACATTTATAATCTTAGCACCATTTTGAACAGCAATGTCCAATGGTTGTAGGTAATTCTTGTTTATCCTATCCTTATTATATGTCTTTTGTGAACTAGTTCTGGTTTAGTTTAGCTATTTTTACATATAATCACATTTGCATCTGTTAATAGGTTATGAGAAGTGGAATGCCTAACTTCTGTGCAGTTGCATTAGCTCTCAGTGAGTTAGGGTATGCTAAAAAGTTTTCATGTTTTTCATTATCACTTTATTCTTTTTTAAAGAATCATGTAGTTGTTATTCATTGCTGAGTTTAGATGATGTCTTGAGCAGATACAAAGCAATTGGCATTAGACTGGATTCTGGTGACCTTGCATATTTGTCTTGTGAGGTCAGGAAGTTGTTTTGCTCCATTGAGAAGGAATTTGGATTGCCCGGTTTTGGGAAGATGAGTATCACAGCTAGTAATGACCTTAATGAGGAAACATTAGATGCTTTAAACAAACAGGTAAATTCTCTTTCCAAACTGGAAATTGTAGCTTTTTGGCTGTTGGTTCAAGGAATTCAAAATGCAAGAATCACTAGTGACTGATGAAAATATGAATGCTAGTGGCCAAAATGAAGTGTGTAAAAGCTGAGAGATTGATAATTAGAAAGGTTTAGGTTGAAGCGCAATTGTGTCATCCTATACCTCAATTCATAGTTTTTTATCCTACCTGATTTATTGGATTGCGTTTTGCTCTGCAGGGTCACGAGATTGATGCCTATGGAATTGGGACAAACCTGGTTACATGTTATGCTCAAGCTGCTTTAGGTGTTGTTTTCAAGCTGGTTGAGATAAATAATAAACCTCGTATCAAACTTTCTGAAGCTGTCTCAAAGGTTTGAACAATAGACAGAATATATAAGTGGAAGCTGTCAAATTTGGCCCAACCCAATGGGCTAGTCCAATGGCCTGGTGGGTCAAGCTGGTCTTGTTAAATAGTCACCCAAAAGAACTGAGCCATTTCAGCCTAGCCCGGTGGGCCAACAGGCGAGACCAAGCCTAAGAAATACCGGGCCTATTTGATCCAGTATTATTATTTTTTTAAATTTATAAAAAAAAAATAAGGCCAACAAAAACTGCAACCCACAAGACGTGTGGGCCGGGCCGAGCCAACCTGCTTTTCACCACTTGACCCAGCAGGCCGGACTGGGTTGGGCAGCCCATTTGACACCTCATCTATTTGCATTCAATTATAATCTTATTAAACTTTTGGTTCTTTCTCTGTATTTAGGTCAGTATTCCATGTAAGAAGCGAATATATAGATTGTATGGGAAAGAAGGTTATGCTTTGGTAGACATAATGACTAGGGAAAATGACCCCCCTCCGAAGGTATTTTTTTACTCGGTATTGGTGTTTTTTGACGAGAAATGATTAAATGATTTCACTTAAGATATAACCAAACTTTTTAATTTACAAAAAAAATTAATAAAATTTAATTACGTGTCATATGAAAATCGATCCGGACTATAGTGATTCTTGACTGTGTAATAATTTCTCATTCTAGACGCTCTCCATATGGGACAAAAATTTTAATCCACGCCAACTCTGCAATCTCTTGGCGTTAGAAATTCCCTGGATTTTACAAATGTAATCATAAATATTTTTTAACAATATTTTATGATAGGTGGGAGAAAGAATCCTGTGCCGCCATCCCTTTCAAGAATCCAAGAGAGCATATGTGGTGCCTCAGAAAATTGAGGAGCTTCTAAGGTGTTACTGCGCTGGGAGTTCAGGTAAGAACTTTTAGAAAATTGAGTCATGAGATAAATAGAACCTTATCTATACTTTACCTATATTTCTTTGCTTACGGAAAGGGGAACTGCTTTAACATTTTTTAGGGCATCTCATGACATATTATTAACCGACTTAATTCTATTATAAACTTAAACCTGCTACAATACAATAACCCTCTACCCCTTAAAACTAAATGAGCAAATACATCATCTATTCTATAAGTGAGTTACCTCATGAAATGATTATGTCATCGAATTCTCAGAGTCAGAGTTGCACTAGGAGCTTACCAGCTTTTATCAGCAATTCAGATATTCAGTAAATGCAGCTTATAATGACAGTCAAATTTTTTTTTTCTCTTGTAATATGCTTTATTATTTCTTGAAGATAGAAAGGAAGAAATTCTACCTCCTTTAAAGGACATAAGAGAGCGATGCATCAAGCAACTTGAGCAAATGCGATCTGACCACCTGAGGAGACTTAATCCAACTCCATATAAGGTCTCATGCTTTAAATTATTTTATAATTCGCATTTTGAATTATTTTTAATACTTTTAATTCAAACATTGAGCAGGTTAGTGTAAGTGCAAAATTATATGACTTCATTCATTTCTTGTGGCTGGATGAGGCACCTGTTGGAGAGCTGCAGTAGCAAGGGGAATAAAGGGCATGCACCTAAATATTGATCGAGGCAAAAGAAATTGCGATAGAAGTTTCTTTCCTGTAATTAACTCAGCATATACATATATCCCACAACTCTCATACGTATGGAAGATGCCTAAAAATATTAGTTATTAAATTTTATCTATTTTATTTTTGTTATAAAATTCAACATATTTTGTCATCTTCTTTTACGTAACAAACATATTTATTATATTTGAAATACGGATGTCATATAATATACTGTTATTATTGAATATCAAATATTAACATTGTAATCTTTTTAGCAGTCTAAATATGTTTTGGTTTTAGAAAAAATATGTCTTTCAAAGTCGATTCTTTAACCTTTTTAATTTAAATTATTATATTTAATAAAAATAATGTATCTTAGTCTCTGACTAAAGACTAATGACAAAGATAAAAACTAAAGATGAATTAATACGAAAAAAAATCATGATTTTAACGATTTTTAAGTTTTTTTAGTACACAAAATTTTGGATGATGAAAAAAATAAAGAAAATTTTCTTTATATTTTTTTATTTTTATCACTTAATTTAAAAAAATCAATTTTTACCTATAATGAAAATATTTTTATTAATTTTTATTGTATTTAAACACAAAATATTAACATATTAATTTTTTAATGTGAAAAATTTTAAATAATTTTTAAATTAAATTAAACTGAATAAAAATTTGTTTATATATTTTTTTTACATTTTTTCACTTAATCTGGAAAAAAATTACAACTTTTGTCTTTTATTTTTCAGGTAAATTTATATTGAAATTGTAATGAACATAACGAAATACATTTTATTCTATTTTATTTATTTTATTACTTTAAAAACAATTTTAGGAAGAAAATCCAAATATAAAAAGAAAAAGGAAAGGATGATAAACAGTGACACATTAAAGAAGTTAGACGGTTTTAATATAGCTAATGGTTATCATGGGAAAGTTTATTAATTTTACCCTCAATTATCATGGAAAATTTTATTCCCATTTACGAAGGTGAGAATATATTTTTTTTTTCACTCATTCACAAATTAATATTTTCAAGACTCTTTTATATTTGTAAAATATTTTTATTATCTTTTACTAAACATGAAAAAAATAATCATAGCACTTTTTTAGGAATATTACAACATTTTTTGTACTAAATGTCACCTAAGAAAATTGCTTTTGTGCAAGTTAGTTTTGGTTACCGTGCAATATGAATTATACACCTAAATTGGTGTGAATGCAATCTCAATTATTATAGTTAAAACTTACTATGAACCTTCCCTTAAACCGAAAAAAATAACATTAATGCTTTTTCTAACAAATTGGAGAGTACATTTCACAGTCCTAAATTTAAAAACTCATAATTTATGGATAAATAATATAACAAATTAGTCCTTAAAATTTATGAGTAATATATTTCACGTACCGAATTTCAAAAACCGTAATTTATGGATGAATAATATACTAAATTATTCTCTAGAATTATAAGCACTAATCAATTTAATTTCTGAAATTATAAAAATATTATTTTAATTCTTAAAATTATCAAATAACTATTATTTTAATGTCTGACATTCTTAAATAACAGTCCTTTTGGCCCTTTAATTATAAAACAATAAAGATTAAAATAACTGTCTTAAATAATTTTAAGAACTAAGACAATATTTTTAAAGAATGAATCAAACAAATTTTCTAATGTCATGAACTAATTGAAGTATTGCTTTTTCCAAATTATTGTGAATACTTACAATGTTGTGTCTTGCTTCTTAAATCATTCTCTTTTGAATCATATTAACAAACTTTGGTTCTCAAATCATTCTATTAGTTTCCCATCTATTTATTTCAAATATATAATTTTTAAAATGTATTTGTGAAATTGCCATTTCTACTTTTAAAACTTAATTGCACTTTTGGTCTCCTAAGTGCGATTTTGGTCTTTCAAGTTTTAATTATACAAATTAAGTTCCCAAGCATCGTAATACGATTTTGGTCCCTTTGTCAGTTTTTCATCAAATACTTAACAAATTTTGCTGACCTGGCAAATAATAGGGCTATGATGGATGATGTGACGAATGACATGGCAGTGGTGTGACATTTGAAATAGGTACTAATGTAACGTCTAGCCACTTTCAGGATCGAAGACTGTCCCTACAAACCAACACAAAACTTTTCAACATGCTTTGTTTTCACTCACACGCTTCCTGAGAAACTTTCCAAAAGATCACCCATCCTAGAATTGCTCCAAGTTAAGCATGCTTAACTGTGGAGTTCTTAAGCGATAAGCTACTGAAAAATAGATGCATCTTGTTGGTTTAGGTAGCATTTATTAATTTCTTTAAGCTATCATCAACTGTACAGTCTCATACCTGCACAGCCTCTGGATCCCTCTCATTCTGGTGTGTATTCGATTCATTCATATGCCCCTCTCGCTGGAAGCTTGCCAAAAGCCGCTCCTTGTCCATGTCTCATTTCTTTTGCACCAGCGATCACTCCCCGCCCTCGTCAGCGTCTGAAATGTTACATCTAACATGTCGATAATGTGACATGCAAAAATAAAAGACAAAATTATTAAATTGGACTTAGTGGGATTTGAACCTCCCTACCTTAAGTTCCAATAAATGGAAATCAAATACTACTAAATAAATAAATTTATACTTATTACATATATATATTATTCTTATTCTTATTGTTAATAATAAATTAGTACTAATATTATTATTAATAATTTTTTTATATATTTTTAGTATATTAATATATAAATTAATAATTTAATAAATATAAATTATTTAAAATAGTGAAGAAATGTATTAATAGAATAATAATCCTAAAAAATATATTAATATTATTAGTATTATTATTTAATTAATATATTTATGTAGAAGTATATATTAATAATATTATTAGTATTAATGTTGAGGCGATTGAGATTCATGATAATGTTGAGCATCTAATTTGCATATTTTAATCACTAAAATTTATATTTATATCATATATTTTAAATTAACCTAATAATTTATATCAAATATTCATATATTTATATCATATTTTAAATAATTTATATTTGTTAAATTATTAAATCATCTATTTATATATTTATAATATATAATTATTAATAATAATATTAGTATTAATTTATTATATATATTATTAAAATAATATATATAATAAATACAAATTTGTTTATTTAGTTGTAGTAAATATATGTATAGTTTTAATCTCCATTTACGTTACATATATTATATTTTACATTCACATATCAAGGAAATTCATTGGTTTAATGATTAAATGTTATTAAAACCTAATGTGGGGTCATTTTGTGATAATTTTATCTTTTATTTTCACATATCACATCATCATACCTCATCATTAACACATCATAACCTACTGCAACTGCCACATCATCATCATGTCAATTACCGAGAACTCAATTTGTACAATTAAAACTTAAAAAATAAAATTAGTTAATAATAATATAATACTTGAAAATAAAAAATGCAATTAAACCTTATCTTTACTTATACCTTTTTCTCTTTTCCTTTCAAAATCATGCGTTCTCTTCCTTCTCTTATCCCTTACCTTCATCCTCATAATTAGATTAACAAACTTACTTCAAAGAGATACAAATCCAGTATACTTATCAATACTTTGAACTTGACTAAAAATCTTTCTTAAAAAAATTAAGGAAACCTAGCAATTGCCCAGATCAATGTCTAGTTTAGATAAATACAAAATCATAAAAACAATTATTTAACCTTATTTCCTAAAAAATCAATTATTTTAAAATTCAATTTACTAAAATCTAAAATACCCTAAGTAGAGAGTAAAATTACAGTTGGTCACCCCTTCAATAATCAATTGATGAGCTTTTGTAAATAATAAACATATTTACAGAACATTTGAAATTGTTCTTTGGATAACTACACTCAAGAACAGGTTACTGCTGCTTAAATAAACTGTAGAGGGGTATTGCATAGAGACTTAATCATCACTGTACTGCTAGCATGGTTTGCCCACCAGACTTGTTTATAACACTAGTGACGTTAAAACTTAATAAGTCTATTTATAACACATCATGACTCTGCTGATAACCCTCTTGCTGAAGTAGATTCACATGGACATCACTTATGCTAGACTACATAAACCGACTTTGGCATTAAATCTGCATATTAAACTGTAATGACCAGATCCTGCAGTCTCACCCACCCAAAGGCACAACGGTCCCTGATCTTCTGTGCTGTTGATGCTGCCAGATCAATCATCGGCCTAATTTTGATCAACTCTTTCTCTATCGGTACTCTAGATTTTGCCTCCATCTGGAAGAGTCACGTACGAGAAAAAATATGATTAATAATGATTAATCAAGTTGTATAATCAGTTAATCATTATTATATAGTTAACAAATTATCTTGAAAATCCGATTGGTTTGCTTCAGCTTTCAACAAATTATCCTCATTAAACTTGTCCTCGCATCATTTAGTGAGTACCTTTTCTATACAAGAAACAGTATCGAACACATGGCAAAAATACGAGAGCTGCCTGTACAAATCTGCTTCAGTGTACTGAAAAATCAAATATATATTTAGTTAATTCATAAAACCGAAGCATTAAAGCTTCACTATTATAAATCATATATGAAAGAAACTGATAATTCAACAAGTTCGTGGAGTGAAACCTTTCTAAGCAGACGACCATTGCAGCGAGGATAATTTGGACAAACAGTTCCTCTCTCAGAATCACCAACCAACCGATGGCTGATACTCCGTGTTGTATGCTTACACGTTTCATCATCACACTGGGTGCAAAATCAGCCGAGGATGATGACACAATTTTCATAGGCTATTAATATTCATAATTCATTTAGAGAGGTGACTTACCATTAGTAAACCTCTATAGTACATTAAAACAAACCTCTCTGCTTGCCTTTTGACCTGACATGAAGTATAATGCACTATAAGTATATTCTCAGGAATAATATTCTATGCTAAATCAAATCAACAAACATGTTAATTAGTGTTACTACGGATATTCTATTTTGAAGTTAATCCAATGATCTGAAACTGGTGTAAAAACCTTCCAAGATGAAACTCAGTTAAACAGCATTTTTTTTAGAGGGCCTCAAATCTTCAATTTGTCAAACCTGATTAGCTATCATTGCAGGAGAAATTGTAACATCTTCTGGGCATTTAGGACAGCACAGCTTACGCCAGAAATTGTAGTCAGATTCCTCTGGGGCTGTGCTGGTTGGCCTTTCACTTCCCAACAAACAACAAATAGATTTAAAGACGGGTGGGCAGTCAAATGTACCAGAGCAGCTGGGGCATGACAAGCCCAACGGCTCACATCCCCGATACCTGCAATTATTTTATCACATCCAATCCATTAATTAATAATTTTGGATTGGGAAACCATCAGTAAAATTCAATAATTCATGAATCATAACTTCAGAAAGAATCTAACAAAGCATAAATAGATAAAGAAGCTAAAAAACTGTAAAACAAAATTCTATAACTAGTTCAAATCTCTGCAAAGAATACTGACTTTTAGAATTGAACTTTAGAAAAATAAAGTTCTACCCGTCCTCATATTAACATTGGTAGTAAATATCCACATTTAAGAGATTTGTGACAATTAATGGGACATAAATTTTAAAACCAAGACGTACCTCTCCTCATCATCAGCAACAAACAGGAGTGTGCTTGTAGAATCATCATTTAAAGCTTCACTTGATTTATGATGAAACTGTAAAACAAAATAGTTTGCCAATTCAGAAGAATTGAAACAAAAAATAAAAGTAAATTACCTGCCTCTGAATGCTGATACAAACTAGGAAATATGTTTTACCTTTGACGAGTCAAGCCCTAAACAATCAGCCAGTCTTTCTGGGCTTGTACCCTGAATTGATGCACAAAGACGTGATACCACAGGATGGATCTACAAGAGGAAAAAGAAAATACTCAACCAAGGCATAGTACTTGGTAACCATTGTTATTTATAAAATTAGCTGTTAAAGTCTAAGACACCTGTTGTGATAAATAGTAATCAATGTCAATCAGCCATGTCCCTTGTTCTCGTTTAAGTTCATCAGGATGTCTGGCACGCTGTGCAATGCCGGCTGCACTGCCTGAACTACCGCCCTAATCCAAGCAGAACATAATATTAAAAATACAAAGTGAGCACATAACCTAAATCGAATACTCAATGCAAAAAACATTGCCACAAGTTACACTATTTGGCCTTTGATTGGGAGCAAGTAGCTAAATGACAAACCTGCTCGTAGCAAATTATATAAGGGATTGTATCACCAACAGAGCAACCAGAAGAGTAACCTTGTTGCTTCAATCTTTGTGCCACCTATATGTTGATCAAGAAAAGCATCCTCAGAATCAAGTAGACCACAGAAAAAGAAAACATAGATCAGACAATTTCAAGTAACAAATGAAAATAGCTTGGACTAACAAGAACATGCGGCTGGTTCTTGGCATCAGGATAAGCTTCAGGAGGTTTAGTCAATGTCTTCGTAATGACATATTTCTCTAATGATACTTGTCCGTTCCTCATTTCTTCTTGTACCTGTATTAAGATTAACATCCATTAGTTTGCATGAGAAATAAACTTCAAACTCCAATTTAAAAATCATTAATTAAAAAGTAAGGCAAAATTTACATGAACAAAATCCCCAATAAACTTCAATGCCTTCACCAATGATTAATAATTAGAACATTTATAACAATAATATAAAAAAATAAAAAATAAAAAACCTACTCCACATCATCTACTAATCCAATCAAATGTGGATATACACCTAATCATTCAGGGTTTTAAACCACCCTACAATAGCATTCCACTCTTCGGCAAAGTGTAGTGAGCCCAAAGCTCCAGGAAGCATCTTTCAAATTCTCGAATCACATGGTAGGTTATTACAAAGAAATGTCTGATACCGCAAGACATCACAATTTACCTTCATGAGAGAGTTGTGGATTGACTCCACGACATCTTCACATGACCTGTAACCACGGGAACCATAATAGTTAATAGTTAGTAGAAAAATGAGTAATCCTGCATCTAAAATAGCCAAATTGGGCAAAGTTAAGTAACATACCCTCCCGACAAAATTTGAGTCAAGCAAAAATCTCCTAATTCTTTAGCTAATAAGCTCCAGTCACGACGAACAATGTCAAGACCTTTACGTTCAATAACCTGCACCATACATTAATCCCACTGCATGATCTTCCCAAGATGTTAGGTAATGCAAAAGAATAAGTTTCATAAACATACCTCATATGGGGTGCCATCTTTAAACAGCAACTTTACGGCTGCATACTTCTTTTTCTTAAGTAGCAGCATCCTTTTATATAAACCATCAAGATCAATTTCCAAGCATGTATATTTCTTATTGACCTGATGATAAATTAAAGCAGAAATCGCAGATCACAAGAACATTAGATGAAAAAAGAAAAGAAAGGAAAACTGCCATTTATTCTTGAAACATGCACTCATACCAAAATTATCTGTAATTGCGAACATTGCAAACCAAATGGTAAGACATCATAGCAGCAGTATCCAACTTTACATCACCTAAGTAACTCACTAATGACAGAAACCAGGAAGTATAAACATAACTTCAAATGATCTTTTAAATTGAGTTTAAGAAAAGAATCATTAAATATATTTTATAGGGGGAATAACAAGGCAGAAAAGCTTTCGTTCTAGCTCTAACACACCATATTGCACTAGATAAGAGCAGAGGAAAGGCGATGTGAATCTCAACCACCAAGAGCTCGTATATAGGCTCAGCTCAAAGGAGCTTAGCACAGCTAATAGTCAAATTTTACCTCTTGAATAACTCTTACAGCAATTTTATTTGCTTCCTCAATATCATCTAGCCCACTGTAAATCATTATTGAATCAGTATCGCCATAGATCACCTATAAAGAAAAAGACAGTATGTCAAGTAGGAGCTAATATTTACATCAAATAATTCATATACTAAACTCATACTTCAAGATGCAGAGTACTAGAAATAACCTCTAAATTCAAATTATTCTGAACAAGATCAACAGTACTCTGCAGTATCTCCCTTCCCTGTATGACCAATAGACATGCAAATGAAAATGTATACGTTTGAAAATATATTTGAGAGTATGATAGTCACTGGTTATGCTGAATAAGCCAGCATATTCTTCTTACTTGTAGAGTTATGAGCTCAGCTAACGGCTTAGCATAAAATCTTGAATTGGAAAATCCCAGGCACCCATACATACTGCACCACACGCCACAGCGTTTTACATACTGAAGGAAGAATAACATACCAACTTTGGGCACTCATAACAATACTCAAGAAAAGAAAATAAAAAACACCTGTTTGCAGTAAGCTTCAGTGCTTGCTGCTGAATATCCAGTTGCTGAACTCTAATAGGATCAGCTTTTTCATTCTTCTTTTTTTCATTCTTTATCCACGACTTTACCTTTTTCCTCCGATCAACCAGATTTTTCAGCACCTACCACAACAAACAAACTCAGTTATACATGCATCTAAACTCTGAAGTCTACACTAGGGAAAACGAAAATAATCTTGTACAGGTAATAAAGTTATCCCAAATTTTTAATGCATTGATAAACCGCATGAAAAACTGACATGGCACTTTTAATAACTTGAACCATACAAATAAATATTCCAGGACCTTGGTTGTGCCAGACGATGTTGCACAGCTAAAGTGCGTTTGTATAAGGAATTTTCAGACGAGATTTTTTATTAAGGGAATTTAAAATGACTTGTCATAAAATGCTTTGTTTCAAAATTAATATTAATTAATATGCTTTGTAGGTGAAATTCCTAAAATCCGATTTCATCTCTCAACTCGAACCAAGTTGGTCATGGCTTCCCCTTACTTATTGTGTTTTATGTTACTTGCAGTGATTTTCTTTTACGTTTTTTGTATTCCCCGTTTGGGAAAAGCAAAGGATATATCATATCATAGGGGATCAAATCCTGTTTGGATGTGGGAAAAATATCCACTGTGATGCTCAAAATTAGGGGAAAAGAAGATTGCTCTCATATTTCCCATTCATGGAAGATTGTCTCTCTCTAGTCAATTTGTCACCACCTTCTACATCACCTTTCATTGAAACAGCCATGGCAACTCGATTGGGAGTCCTTTACTAATTTTGTACTTTTTCAAACACTAAAACCTCTGTTAATCCTCATTTTCCAATGCTATAGCTGGTCACAGAAATAAGAACAGCAGCCAAGGTGAAAACAAACAAGATGGAGACAACTCTAGAAAATCTAATTACATATGCAGTTATCAAGGCAAAAAATCTATACATCTTAAAACACCCCATCCATACGGAACAAAATAGAAGCCAGAGCCTCGCATCAGTACTGTTGAGAACATATAAACTACTTCAGTACAAATGCATCACTAACAACAAATGTAATTTAACCTTAATAGAAACAACTTCCATGCACAGACAAAACAACTAACTTGTCAAAGCTGTAATGCAATTAAATTAAGGGAACATCATTTGGCAAAACTTCATATCTAAATCATACAAAATTTGGAAACAAGAAACTAATATAAAACTTCAAGCTCAAAATGTGCTGACAAATCTTACAATTCTCAGAGAATGATTTAAAAGATAAAATTGTTCGTATCTATACATTTTTACCTCTGGCAAGACTCCAGTTGTTTTACTAGATGGTAGACGAGGAAAAGATCCATCCAAAGATCTTTCAACTGTTGTGAAGCAGATATTGTATTCCTGTAATTCAGTTCAGAAAGTTTCAAACAGTATAAACTGTCACAAATTACTACTAGAGGCAAAGTGGACAAGCAAATAAAACAGATAATGCTAAAAGGTAGAGTGAAAGTGATTAAAGGCTAAAGCCAAGCATATTTTGAAAGAGAATAATATCAACCTGAATAATAGAAGGATAAAGACTGTTGAAGTCCAGAAGCAATATATACTTGTCATATAGACCCTTCTTGGGCTCCAAAACCAGCCCCCCGGCATAAGAAGGACCCTTTTTGCTTTTCTTATGATCAGCTTCGGAAGCATCATTGTCATAGTTTGCATCATCAATATCTACATCAAAGTTGCTATCCTCAACAACATGAGTTAATCTGCGTTTTGTCAATTTTGTTTCTTTTGCATGGTTTGAGAACTTGTCTGGCACCATATATTTCATTGCATGGAAAGTATGCAGCAAAAGATACTCCACTCTCTGTGCTCGACCACCCTGAAATAGTACACTAAAAAATTTTAGTTGTGGGCCTCTGCCTATTAGGTAATGTCCAATATCAAATCATGCTGGCGAGTAAATGCAACAAGGGCTCACCTGAAGAGTTTTTCCCCACAGATTACCACTTATATTAGTCAATTGACGTGTGAGTGGAAGAATACTTAAATAAAACATGAGTTCCATAGACAACCATGCATCCGTTTCACCGTATTCAATCTGAACAAAGTCAAGAACACTATGACAGTCAGCATAGAAGCAAATAAACTAATTAAGTGTTCAATCAATCAAATATTCCAAATGGCAAAAGTAAATTCTTTAACCCATACTTATATTTTGCAAGACCATATTGGAATAAGTTGATAAGATCCCATAACTTATCAACTAAGACTATAAAGTCCCCCCCAATCCTGCATAGTTCATTAAAGTCGTCAAAATATTCCATACTACAAACTATTACATGTCTATCGCTTTCAAATTTCAACAACTCAGCCCGCAAGCACTATCAAGTTCAAGCCACTGCTAATGTCAAAAATATTATGGGAAAATAAATTGCTAACATCAATAACCATGACAAATGTCATAGTTCAATATTTATGCAAGTGCAAACTACTGTAGTAGAATGTATCTAGATTTCTCATTTGCCCAAACAAGAGCGTCAGCCCAAAATAGTGATGCAATGAATCAGAATTGAAACAAAAATTTTCCATAATGAAGTGTTCATTATTTTAAAAAAATAATCCACGGTTAACCTTACACAACCACTTTAAATAGTTCTTGACAATAAAAAAGTAAAAAAAAAAAAAAAGTTGTTTGAGTACACTGGCACCTACAAGCTCCTTTAGGGATTCTGCTGTTTGGAACATTTTGGGAACTTCATGTGGAGCAACTTCCTTCCGAAACTTGTTCAGATGTGATTTTGCAAGGTGAGTTAAAGAATAACTAACCTGGAAGAACCAATGAGGATGGTTACTAAGTAAGAAATAAAAACCAGAATTCCAGCTCAGCAAGAGTTCTCAACAATTATTTTACCTCCTTTAATAGGTCACGGGAACACAAGTATGTATCACAAAGAAGCCGGCCAGCAATGCAAGACATGATACCAGGATCTGCTCCAGAACCAAAAACCTTGCTGCTTCTTCTTCCAAGTTTAGGCATTGTAGAACGGTTGAGGCGGCCTAGTTTAGACCACATGCTGCTTGCTACTTTGCAAGCCTGCATAATTTTTTTAGGGTGTTTTTAGGTATAGCAGGTCCTTCAAGGTGTAAAATGCAAGTGGGATGGAATGCAGCAGATTTTTGTTTAGAAAAGCATTATGGACTTTAATTTAGAGATATGGGTCATTTAGGGACAATGACAGTCACGTCCATGTGCAAATGATGAAAACACCAAGAAAACTGCACTTGGAAATTTGGGATAAAGCTTCAAGCTAAAAAAATAAATCAAACAGAAAATTGAAGAACAATTGACTGAAACTATAGTTTTCTTAATACTTATTCAGGAAACATGAACTGATGCACCAGCTAATGAGTTTCATAAAAGAATTATGGGGAACTGTGTCCATAACAGTTAGACACCAACCACAAACAACAAAAAAATGACCTAAAAAATGACCACAGATTGAAAAAATTGTGGAATAGCTACATGGTTTCTTTCTTTTTTTCTTTTCAGGACAAATTCAGACCTCCTAGTGAATTATAATATTCCATTTATTGTTGTCTGAAGCCCCATTCTCAACTAACCATCTTCCCTATAATACCTTTATAATCAATTCTGACAAAGTAATTTTGGTCTCCATGTAATTCTCATACTATTTTACCCCCTTAAGAATGAATTTCTACCTGATTAATGCAATTGCTCAAACCCACCTAAACCAATTATTTCTCATCCAGATATCATCTATTTGACAATGAAGGATCATAAGGAAGGAAACTCAAATGCAAAATTCAATTAATTTCTGTTCAGCATGAAAAAGTCAAATAATTGACAATAAATTGTTTGAGGAAAGGCCAAAATTCCCACCTGGGATCTGTGTAGAAGAACATCCAGGTCAAATCCAGAAATATTATGTCCAACAAGAACATCGCAATCCAACTTGTGTAATTCTAACATCAAGCGGTTTAACAAAGCTCTTTCACTGAAAACAAAGCTAATGCATAGGTCAAGTCTAGAAGCAATCATAATTTCCAAGAAAAGTTTTACAATTTTTTGACATCATATTTAAACTCAATGAATAACATGCAGTCATGCAGATAAGCACAACACTCAAATTAGCAAGCCATCTTTTAATGTCTCCACCTGCTTTCAGCACACAGAACATTTGAACCAGCTTTTAAGTTTTTGTCCGTAACCTCCTTATTGAATCCCATTGGAAATATATTCCCATCAAGTTTACGAATAACAGTAAAATGGGTCAGCCTTCCAGGTCTCTTCCACTCTGAAGCCAACATAGGAGTGTCAATCTAAAAAGTCAAACAGGAAAGGTTACTGTTGATCATACTTCCACAGCAACTCCATCTAACATAGTAGTGAATAATCTAGCAAACATCTTAAAATTTGATAGTAAATATTCAAATTGTCAATGAGGGCATACATGCATACATATTCACACAATCTAAGCAAGTGTTAAGTTCAACTTTCAATTCAATTTAAGATTTATAGAAAATAAAAAATTCAGCCTAATGCCCACTGTATGATTTATCCAATAGCATAGTCAAGACCAACTGTCCAATTGCATGAGCTCTAAATCTTTAGTTCCAAAAAGTTAACAAAGGTTCAAAAGAAACAGACTAATTTTGTATTCTTATGATTTATCAAATATTACTTTACAAAAAACATTACGTCATCCTGAACATTTAAATAAATGAAACTGACTATACTTTCTTGAAACTTCAAGCTTCGTATCACTATAGGTTCATGTTAGTGACAAGAGAACACAAGAATTTAAGACCCATGTGAATCAATATTCAATAACCACAGAAATTGAGGAAAAAAAGATTACATTCTTTCAGAAAGTGAATTCATTTGTGAAAGCTGTTAGTAAGCACTAGTTTGGTAAGCCATTCACCAAGAATCATCATTACCATTCAAAATATACAAAATCACACACAATCTTGAATGTATGTAGCTCTCACTATTCATATCATGCATATACAAATATCCAACACATAGAAATGGCAAATTATTGATAACTTTGTCAGCCATATTCAAACTTCACAAACATATTGACATTTGATAGTAAATCAATCCTTCCTGAAAAATAGACTTGCATAACACAGATATTCTTATATTCAGACATATACACACAGACCCACGTATTAATGCTCTTAAGCTCATTGCAAAAATTAGCACACTATACATAACAAAACCAAAGAGATGGTAAGAAAATCAAACACTAAAAAAAGGACCACAAACAACCTTAACCATGTTGCAACAGATAACGGATGCTGATACAATCTCATTCGCGTTCTGTTTTTCATTTATGGTGGTTTTCAAGTTTATCGCTGCAACAACCACAGGAGGAATATTAGAAGTGATTTTTGAAGGTGTTGAACTCCTTATGTTTTTAGGAGAGTCAGCAGTCACTTCAAATTTGCACCAGCTAACCTGTAAGCACAAACAAGGTGCTAGGATTAAAACAAGGTGGCTGTATATGGAATAAAAGACAATGTCATATACATTACTTCTACTTGACACCCAACCTAAAAATCTCACCCTTCGAGAAGCTGAGCTTGTAGAAAACTTTGAAATCTTTAGCCATGAAGGCCCCTTTATCTTTCTTTTAATCAGAAAAAGCTCGAGCGCACTGCAGATTGTAATACAGTTAGTTCACCTGTTTTTCTAACAGAAAATAAATGTTCAATTTATGGACACTCTTGACAAGAGTGGGGGATTTTAGTGCACAACCCTTAGCATGATACTAGGAAAATTGATTATTTAAAATACACACTTCATTTAACAAAGTTCATGTTTCTGTTTACCAAAAAATAGGTTTTCAGTCTAAAGAATCAAATCAGCTCCTCTGTCCACACGCCAAAAAAAAGAATTAAATCAGCTCCTCAGTCCTCACACTAAAAAAAGAATTAAATCAGCTCTTGTAACATTCTGTTTCAGAAATCGGGCAAGTATTTGATATGCATAGTTACTGAGAAATTAATTTATCTTCACAAAAAGAAATCTCCAGGGTTCTGCCAGATTACTACCCAAGTATTCCCTGATACATATGACAAGTTTAAATGGCTAGAGTGACTAAACCAATATGCATATAATTATGCTCCCTGCTGAAATAGAAAATAGATTTTAAGCACCATGACATAAGGTCATTAATCACTTTTGAAAATAATGAGTTCCTGAGTTAAAGGCCAATTCATTAATCATCCTTCAAGTTGTGTGTTCTTATTATATCTAAAACATCACACAGGATAGTCTCTAAATATGTATAATACCTGCAACCACTTCCTAAGAGAGCACAAAAACTTTCTCCTTTGAGATCTACTGGAAGTACTGGATCCTGCAGCAGTTAAAATATTGAAAAAAAAAATTGCACATGCATAACAAGCTTTAGAAAATGCCTTTTAACTAGGGAAGGGGCAGATTTGGAGTTTATAGCTGTCTTTAAATTCAAATTGAGTACATATCAAAGATATATTTTGACATTCTTCATTTTTTTTGCTAGAGGATGTACATAGATTTGATAGTGTACCTTGAATGAATAATTGATTTTCACCACATAATTTTTGCCTGCAGGAATTTCAGATTGTTCAAATGCGTATTTCCTCTGCAAAAATGAGCAAGGAATCAGAACAAAAAGCATCAGAAATCATTCATGCACCCCAAGACATCAGAAATTATCTACTAAGCAAACCTTAACAGGCGCCATGCTAAAGTTGGAAACTTCCAAATTCACCAGATGTTGTGCTATCTCATTCTTAACATCAGATACCGCATCCTACGATTTAACAAATAACAGGACAAGACAGAATGTGTCAACTCCAGGGTAACAGAAAAATAAGGAAGAAGGAAAAGCAAAAAAATATATAATTTTATGCCAGAGATCAACAAAGTAAAAACTTACTTGCAGCTTTTTAAAGAAATCTGCAGAAGAAATGCGAGACTCTTGGACATCTCTCTCTAGACTCATCATCTCTTCGGTGCGATGCAAAGGACGGCTTGGAATTGCATAGACACACCTCTGCATGTTCTTCACAATAACACAGCAACTCTGATACAAATCCCCTGCTTTGACCTAAATTTCAACCAGAATGCAAATCGTCAAAGTCATTTCTTTCATCCAAGTCACACTCATTAGCAGTAATGAAATACTGACTGTTACACACAACCCAACCTTCCATTGGTCAAGTCCAAAAAATAAACCAAGTTAAAATAATAATAATAATAACAACAACTTCACAATATGACTTGACACTAGCCATGTTGATGAAAACTCGGCACTAGAAAAACTAAAACCGTATGAGTTAAATAAAGCACACGTAGCATCATGAATTATGGACGAAAAGATCAAAAATGAAAATTATTGAAATAAGATAATCTGCCTGGTGAAAGTACCTTCCCAAAGAGATAAAGGGTGCCCCTATTTTCTCCATAAAACTCCTCGTAGGCATCTAATATATAGAAAGGCAGTGACCCATCTTCCTCCAAATCAAACTCTGCCTGTTGTTGGTTCTTCAAAGCATCCTTCGAATCAGCAACATCGATCCCACCGGCACCACTTATCGCTTCCTTCCAACCAGCAGTCGCAGACAATGCCGGATCCTCCTCTTCTTTAACCTTGGCATTCAAAGTGAACACCTCCTTTTTCGCACCCTCTTTTACTTCAATTTCAAAATTCTTCACCTCTTTCTCCTCAACCAAACCCTCATTAATCTTACAATCATCCGATCCCACCATTGGTGCCCTCTCTTCAATTTCACTAACCACCTCGCAATTTTGCTCTAACCCCGAGTCCAAGTCGTTACTCTCAACGACAACCTTAATAGACTCAATATTATCATCTGCCGGCAACGATGCAGCTCCGATCAAATCAACAGAAGGCTTATGCAAAGCATCGTCTGAGACAGAAGAGGGATTCGTTTGCTTTTGCGCCCTTCTACGCCTCAGTCTATCAGTCTCGTCCGGGCAAACTCCGCGATAACATCATCAACGATGCTGTCGCAGGCCTTGTCGTCTCTGCTCTTCTTGAAAACGGAGGAAGTGAACATGGAGGAGAGCCTCTGGCGGCCCATCATGGCCGCGGCGGCGGAGAGCGAAGAAGAGTGTCGTTTCGGCTGGGGGTCCTTCTTCTCGACCTTCTTCCGTTTCGGCCTCTCCGATTCGCCTTCGGATTCGTCGGAGGAGAGGGTGAACCCGGCCTGCGACCAGTCCTCTTCCTCGCCCTCGTCGCCGTAGCCGAGTCCTTCATCGTCGACGATGAAGGAGCGCGCCTGCTCGCGGCGCTCGGCGACGAGGGCGTTGTACTCGTCCTCGGGGACGGTGTCGTAGATAGGGTTTTCTAACCTGATTTGGGGCCCGGTGCCGTCGGATCGACGACCGCCGCGGAGGCGGGCCTTCAGGCGCTCCAAGGCTTCGCTCCGGGGGGTGGCCTCCGGTCCCCGGGGCCTTCGCCTTCCGCTTACTGGCTCCGCATCCGCCATCTCTGTCTCTCTGATGTGAATTGTGAGTATGATCTGAGAAACAACACCACAGTGCGGCGCTAAGGGTTTTGAAGAGAGCGCGGGAAATCGTTTCAATTTTGGCGCGCTTACGATACCGGCCTATACTCTCTTACCACCAATATGTAGGTTATGTTGGACCAAAATGTGGATCGGTTTGTGTTACAAGGGACTAGTATCTAATTAATAGAATTCACTAAGTCGGCTTAGTAGTGAGAGATTTGAATATTATGTATAAGATTTTAGATTTTAATTTTGTTGTTACTATTGTACACCAAAAAAAAAGTATTAAACTACGTAATCAATCAAAATTTGAATGTCTATTATGAGATGTGTTTATGTTTAATGCTCGATCATACCTCAAATAAAATTGTTTTCAAAAAAAAAACACATGTAGGGAACTTAAAAAAAAACAAAGGTTTTGTTGGGTAAAAAGTATGTATAAGTTAATTAAAATTAAAAAATAGTTTTAGTTAAAAAGTAAAATTAATTGTTAAACTAATTAATAAAAGTAAAAAAATAAACACACTTATGTATTTTTTATATATTTTTATTTTATATAAAATAGGTAATTAAAGTTTTAGTGTTTTTAATTTATTTTTAACTTCTAACTTTTTTGTTTAAAAGGCAAATATTTTATTAATAGTGTATAATTTGAAATAAATAGTATAAGATTAAAGGAAACAATAAATGAATAATTTTAATAAGATATTGCGATAAAAGATAAAAAATCATAAATTATTAGTTACAAACTCAAATCTTATTTCAAGTAATACCTAGAAAAAATATTATAGGTTAGTGAGATAAGTTCATTTATCAAATATTTTATAAGTTAATTAATTAAGTTACACGCGAACTGAGAAAATATTATAAGTTAATGAGATAAGCTTATTTATCAAACACTTTTATTTTATATTTGGTTGGGGGGAAATAGAGGGGAGGGGAGAAATGTTTATAAACTTTTATTGTTTAATTAAATTTTTAAGAGAGGAGAGAAGAAGGATGGAGGGTGACAAAATTTCTCCTCATCTAATTTTTGTTGTCCTTTAATGTTAGGGGATTTAGAGGGAGGGGAGGAAATAACAAAATAAAAGCAAAAAAGATAATATGAAAATATGGAAAGTATCAACTTTGATAGATCAAATTAAACTTCACATGTTAAAGAGATTTTATAAGATAAGGAAAATTTAAAATATGAGAAATTTTAAAAGATGGACATTAATAATACATAAATAATAATTAGAAAGTAATAAAAAAAATCGAGAGATTATAACAATGTCTTATCATCAATACCTTTCAAATTAGCTATGATACACAACAGAGTCTCACATACCTATAAATGTATACCAACTAGCAATGATTAACTCCATCACAAATAACATCAATATATATATATATATATATATGATTACAGTTGAAGGAATAAAATAAGAATGGGTTCTTATTCTAAAAACCCAACTTTGGAAATGGTCTTACTAGCTATACACAAGGAGGGATACACAGGCACTTAATATGCCATCTCATCCTTGTTAACAAAGTTTGTTTGTTAATGAACATTCAATTTTGAACTAACTTGAATGATGAAATGGAGTTTTAGTTTTTATTTTTATTTTTTAAAATTCAAATACTAAATTGACAACTTCTTACAAATTTAAGGATTGAAGTGGTATTTTAGTCAGATAATAATAATATTATTATATTATTTATATTTATTTAAATAAGTAAACTTGTTAGGACTAAAATACAAGGCTGACCCAACATATATTTTAGGCTTGAACCAAACTTTGAGGTGAGGTATTTTTAAAACTAATAACAATATTTTTTTGACCAAAAAAACCTAATAACAATATGTTATCAAATGATTATATTTTTATTGAAAGTTTATCTTTCAAACTTTTTGGGATGCAAAATTAGTTATTAAATTATTATGATAGATAAGCAAGAATATCTTTAACTTCTAGGTTTTAACATAATTACATGTACAAAATTGGATTTTGAATTACTAAAAAAAGTTAAAAAAGTAACATAGGAAACAATTAAAAAAAGTTAACATATTCAAGTAAATTAAACAAGACAAATATAAAATTGGCATAGCCTTATAGCTTTTTATTGTAACCTTATAGGATGAAGTTTGTCACCTTGTTGACTTTTTTTTCTTTGGAAAACGTTGAAAAGATTGGAGATCATAACACTAATGTCTCAAGAAGGGTTTGACTTTAGAGAGTAAAATATATGAAAAGTTATAGTCATTAATTGAAAAAATAACTATTGAATTTTATATAATTACATAATTTATTATGCATGTACATACATTTAATTATAATTTCAATTGTTGATTTTGTAATCAATGACCATAACTCTTGAATTTAGAGGAATAAAGAGAGGACATTTGTTGGTTAAGAAGGTATTAAGTTACTCTTAATAGACTAATATCATTTATCGAGTAATTATTACTTTCTTAAAGTATTATTAATAAATTAGTAAAATAATTTTTGGGAGGCCTAAAGCAAGGGCTTTAATATTATTACAAATATTATTATTAGGGAACAAAAGCCTAATATTATTTGTCTCTATGAAACACGTTGTAAGTTTGAAAAAGCCAAAAGCTTTTGGTATAAAGCTTGTCTTGTTCAGGAAGTTGAGGTCATAGTGGTGGAATATAGATTCTTTACGAGATTGCCAAGGACTTTCTTATTTCGCCCATTGACTCCCACTCCCAAGTTATCACATTCTCAATTTCCAAGAAGTCCTTATTTTGGAATTGTTCAGCTATCTATGCTAGCCTCATTCATCTTATACGAGAACATTTTTAGAGGCACTTAAAGTCCTTTCAAAGTACTATCATTTCTCCTTGGATGATGACGGGGGATTTTAATGACTGTGTTGTGTTATTCGAAGGTTAGGGGGAACTTCCTACTCTTGTAGAGCCAATAACTTATGGGATGTGGTTGATTATTGCTACATGATGGAGATTAAGGCCAAGGGCTGTAAATATACTTGTTTTCGTAAGGAGGTGATTGGTGTTAGCATAGCTAAGAAGTTGGATAGAGTTCTTGCTGATACTTCTTGGAGGCTTATGTTTCTAAATGCCCATGCTAGATATAACACTCCTACTTTTGCCTATTAAATTGTTCTCTTAATTATTCTATATTTATTTTTGAAAAATTGGATGGGAATCTCAAAAATATGATCCCTACGGTTACGTTTGTATTAGTAAGTATTACTTAGTTTAGATTTTTTTTTTGGAAACGAAGCCCCAAAACTAATAAAATGACCATTTTGTTAAATAACATAATTAATAAACAAATAGTTAGAAGTGTTTAAAAAATATTTTTAAGTCATCAATATACTTAGAATAAATATTTTTTTTTGAGAAATTATTAAGGTAGTTTTTTTTTTCTGAAAGGACAAAAATACCCGTATTTCAATTTTCAATTATTTTTCTAATATTTGACAATTTAATTATGAGAAATCAGGAAGAAATCTCAAAAATTTTTTTTCATGGTTAAACTCAAAAATATCAAGAGCTATATAATCGTTATTTTTAATAATTTTTCCAAGCCAGAGTTGAAAAAAATAGAAAATGATGATTTTGCTCCAATTTCTCAACATTAAAGGCTGATATGAGAAAAAATGTAATTGACATTAAAATTTCAATTTGAACTTGGAATAATATCATATATATTAAAATATAATTTTATAAATTTTATGGAATTCCTGTATAAAATAACTAAAATGTCTCTAGGTGTCTATAAGCCTAACCAGTATTGGGTTGACATTCAGAAATAGTAAAAATGGTAATTTTAATTTATTTATAGGTAAAATATTTAATTTTGTAATTTTTATAAATTTTTTTATATTTATTGAATAAAAATGGATTTATTATGAATTTTCTAGCTTAAAAAAACAAAATAAATAGATAAAATTTGAAATAAATTAATAAAAATTAAAATTAATTAATAAAAACTTTTTTTGGGTAAAAATAATGTATTTGTCTAATTTCACGTTAAATTGCATTGTTTTGATATTAAAAACTAATTTTTCAAATTTAAGCAATTTTATTAGTACTAGTTAATTTAACTGCAAATAAAATTTACACTGATAAAGCTGGGACAACTCACTATGCACGTCCCAAACCTAAGAGGAGCTAGTTCACCACCTATTTCTAGGTTATGTGTCCTTAAAATTAATTAAAAAAATAAAATAGTTTATTGCATCATTTGATGATGTAATTAAAGTGGTCACCTAATCCTTCTTTTTCTCTACAAATAGGCACTTAAGAATTTAAATTTCTCACCATTCTCTCTCTCTCTAAAGCTAGCCAAAATTCACATAGAGATTTTCTCTCTCTAGAAAATTTTTCTTTATGTTTATATTATAATTTTCTAGCTTTCAACTAGTAAAATTTATCCTCCTAGAAGTTTTGCACCAACAATTTCATCATCTTCAACAACCATCTTAAAGGTAATGGGGGGAGTAGGGTTAGTTCTAAATTATTGTCACTTTGCATGTTGGTAGGAAAGGTTTTCCCTAAACCTTTTAATTTACTATATTTTCCTATAATATTATAATGTTTAATGTTAGAATTTGAATTTTTACTATATTGTTACTCTACTCAAATTCAAATTGCTATATTATAATTGCTAAATTATTACTCTGCTCAGATTTAGATAATTAAATTATAATTGTTAAGTTATTATTTTACTAAAATTTTAGTAATAATATTTTGATTATTAAGTCATTATTCTACTAAAATTTTAGTAAGTAGTTATACTGTCAAAATTTTGATGATTGTTAAATTATTATGTTGTAATTTCTGCAATGTAAGGTAGAAATATTAGTTGTATTGGCGCTCAAATTAAATAAGACCAAGAAAACCTCTATTTGAGAAGTGAGAATTTGATAAATTAGTGAGTAATGTAAAGCAAATGACATGTAGTGGCATGGTGTAACATCTGGGTGCTAACGAGGGCGGGGAGTGATCGCCGGTGTAAAAGAGATAAGGCATAGACAAGGAGCGGCTCCTGGCAGGCTTCTAGTAGGAAGAATACATGAATGAATCAAATACACACCAGAATGAGAGGGATCCAGAGATTGTGCAAGTATGAGACTCTACAATTGGGGATAGCTTAAAGGAATTGATAAATGTTACCTATATCAACAAGATGCATCTACTTTTTGGTAGCCTATTACTTAAGAACATCGTAGTTAAGCATGCTTGACTTGGAGCAATTTTGGGATAGGTAACCTCCTGGAAGTTTCCCAGGAAGTATGCGAGTGAGAACAAAACACGCTGAAAAAATTTGTGTTGGTTTGTGCGAACAGTCACTCATCCTGAAAGTGGCCAGACGTTACACATGGCACCCTGCTAGGGAAGCCAAAGTTTGGTACGCTGAAAAATAAAGGACAAGGACCCACTTGCTAAGGTCTTAGGAGTAGGCATTGAGTGGTAAAGGTCTCAGTGGCCAGGGTAGCGCCCTCGAGCCGGGATATTTGCTTGACCAAGCTCGATAACATCGATAACTGCTTAGCATTTCAAAATTAGTTTAAGAGTATACCTCTATAAATGGATATCCTAATTATTATTTTCCTCAATGATGGCAAATATTGTACCATGTGATGATGTTGATGGGGTATATGTACTCTCAGTTACTTCTCAGGTTTTGTTGAGAACTATTATTCACTAATGGAAAATATAGATCCATACTTAGTCAGGGATAGTCTAATACAACTTAGAATGAACCCGAAGTTCCCTTTTATTGTCAACTGTGTTTTATCTTTATTTTATGGCAGACTTCTTGCCATACATGTAAAAGTGATTTTATAACAAAATATCTCACTCTATTATTTTTCTTCTACGTATGATTGATCGTGATTATTAAAGACGACATTAACGTCCCGTGATGCTGAGTACGAGTCAGGGGATACTTCAGCAGGCGAGGATTTGAAGACCTATATTATAGTATTTTTCTTTTGTATAAGGAATATTATAGATTGGTATTGCTTTATATATGATTTTTTTTATGTATATATTGGGTTAGGTACTTTCTATGTTTTAATATATTTTTAGTCCTTTTATATTTTATGTCTGTCATGTATTATCAAACCATAATGTATAATTTTACGACATATATGAATATATAATCATTTTCTTTCATCTTTTACTATCATTTCAAAATTTGTTAAGTTTATATTTTTCTATTATAAAAGTAGAAAAATTTTACCTGCATTTTCATTTATAAACTTAATAACTAAATTAATACAAATTATATTTACTATGAATGAGTGTTACACTAGACACTTATGTAGAGTCCACTCAGATCACTGCCCCATTATTATTCACCTTGAGGAGCAGTGTGTGTCTAAGGTTGATAGACCTTGGCATTTCTTGCTTCCTATACGCGACATCATGACTTCCTTGGTGTGGTTCAGGATATTTGCGAGAGTATGAATTATTGTGTTAGTCAAAAGCTTGATGAGGTGAGAACTAGATTGCAACACTTCAATCAAATTGTTTTTGGTAACATTTTTTGCAGGAAAAGAAAAGTGGAAGCTCATCTTCGTAGAATCTAAAAGCAAATGGAAAATAATCCTTCTTTTGACATTCTTCAATTGGAGTATGCGCTTAAGATGGAGTATAGAGAAATCCTTAAGCAAAAGGAGATTCTTTGGTTCCAAAAGTCCAAGGAGAATTGGGTGAAGTTTGGTGATTGAAACATAAGATTCTTTCATACTCAAACCATTGCCAGGCTAACACGAAACAATAGTTATAGTGTGTTATTTATTTTTGGAATTTAGTGTAATGATATGGAGGTCCTCAAAATTTAAGCCAGAAATTATTTCAAAAATCTCTTTTGTATCCCGTAGACTGTTTATAGTCCCTATCTCCAAATTAGGAATTTTCCTGCTCTTAGAGATGATGGATGTGCTGCTCTTACTGCCACTGTGACAAAGGAAAAGGTCAAAAAAGCCTTCATGAGTATGAAATATTTTAATGCTCCTAGGCCTAATGGTTTCCAACCATTCTTTAAAAAAAAAAAAATACTAAGATGTTATGTAAATGATGTTTGGGGTTTGGTTAGAGATGCTTTTAGATATGGGTTCTTAGAGGACCGAATTGTTGAGACCCTTATCATTCTTATTCCCAAAATTGATCACCCTACGAAATTCAAAGTTTTTAGACCAATTAGTCTCTGTAATATGGTTTATAGGCTTATTTCTAAAGTGCTTGTCCAACGGATCCACCCTTATTTGGAGGAGATTATTAGTCCTTTCCAAGGTAGCTTTGTCATAAGAAAAGGAACTACAGATAATGTTATTGTTGCTTAAGAGGTTGTTCACTCTATGCAAAAGTCTAAAGCCAAGAATGAGGTAGCTACTTTCAAAATTAATCTTAAGAAAGCTTATGATCGGGGTTAGATGGGATTTTCTGGAAGGTGTTTTGAGGGATTTTAAATTCCCTTCCATTATTATTTCCTTTATTATGTGGTGCATTAATTCTTCCTCTTTTTTTGTTGTTTGGAATGGTTATAGGATGAGAGTTTTACACCCACTTGTAGCCTTCGTCAAGGTGATCCTTTATCTCCTTACATTTTTGTTTTGTGTATAGAGAAACTCTCTCTGTACATCCAGCAATTGGTTAATGATGGTATTTGGCAAACAATTTTTGTTTCCAAAGGAGGGTTACGTATCTCTCACCTTTTATTTGTAGATGACATCCTTTAGTTTTGTAGGGCTAATGATGCTCAAGCCCATTTCATTTCTACTACTTTGGAGGATTTCTATAATGATTCAGGCTTGAAAGTTAATATTCATAAATCTAAGCTTATGAGTTCATCTGGAGTTAAAATAGCCATAAGGAAAATATTCCAATGCAATTGCAAGATTAAGGAGGTGAGGGATCTTGGGAAATCTCTAGGTTTCACTTTGCTTAAAGGTCGAGTTTCTAGGAGTTCATTCCATGGTATTTTGGATAATATTCATCACAAGTTGGCTAACTGAAAAAGGAGAATTCTTAATAGAGCAAAAAGGCTTTGCTTGTTGAAATCAGTCCTTTCATATCCTTCTATTTACACAATGCAGGCTTTTTGGCTTCCTACATCCTTGTGTGAGGAAATTGATAGGATTTCTCATAATTTTCTTTGGTCTTCTTCGTGAGACAAGCGTAGTTGGAATTTGGTGGGTTGGGACACAATTACAGTCAACAAAAATGATGGAGGTCTTGGTGTGAGGAATGCTTGCATAATCAACATATCTCTGCTCGGTAAACTAGTGGTGAGCTTAGCTGGGAAAAAGGAGGCGTTATGAGTTAGTGTGTTGACCTATAAATACTTACGTAACAAAACTTTATTTGGTGCTAAGAAGGTGGCTAGGGACTCTTACGTCTGGTCAGGCATCATGAAAGCTAAAGATAAGTTGGTGGATGGTTTCAACTTTCGCCTTGGGATGGTAGCACATCTCTTTGGTATGGTGATTCGACCGCCTTTAGTTTCCTTTGTCATTTGGTGCCATTCGTTCATATAGCTGATACTCACATGTGTCTTCGAGATGTTATTAAGAATAATACCTGGTGTGTGCAGGCTCTTCGCACTACCTTTCCGTCCAATTACCAGAAATTATTCAATAAAGTTAATTGTGTTTTGGCAAATAATTTTGTCGATATGTGGGTTTGGAGTCACGATTTGAATGGTGCCTACTCAGCCTTATTTGCTTATAATCGGTTATCTTTAGATAGGTTCAGCACTAGTTGTAATTCGATGTCTTTTAAATGGCTTTGGAGGACTTGTATCCCCAAAAAAATTAAATTTGTTTTTTGGCTTATCCTCCATAATGCTTTCCCTACTAATTCATTAAGTCATCATCATCACCTAGCTCATTATCTTGCTTGTCAATCTTATTCTTATAGTGTTGAAAGTATTATCCTTTGTCTTAAAGATTGTCCTCATGTTAAGGAAGTTTGGATCTGACTAAATTTCCTATCCAAGTCTGGCTTCTTTTCTTCAAACCCAATTATGTGGTTAAAGACTCAACTAAGGAAGTCGCATGGCTTCTTGTTTGCTGCAACAATTTGGTGGATCTGGAGGTGGAGAAATAATAGATTTTTTGATGATGATAAGTGGAGTATAAACTAGATTTTGAAGAATATTTATCTTTTGCATGATGATATCATAAGTATGCTTTAAGACTAGGGAAAATCTTGTGAGATACCTCTCTTTATTCCTATGCAGTCTCTTTTTGTAAGTTAAGTGTGGATGCTAGTTGTATTTATCATTCCAACCAAATTGGTTCCGAAAGGGGTATTTTGTGACCACTCTAATAAGTGGATCATTGGCTTTTTTGCTTTTGATGGTATTGGTGATGCAGTTAAATTGGAACTTATGGTAGTCTATCATGGTTTGCATGTTGCTTGGGACAGAGGCTTTAGGAAGATTTGTTGTGAGATTGATAATTACCGTGTTTTTCAAATTATGGAGTCCAAGTCTTATCCCTCTCATCACCCTTATGCAACTCTTGTTTACATGATCCTATATCTTTTGAATTGTGGTTGGCAAATGTCTTTCTCTCATGTGAGTAAGATGTGAACAATGTTGCCTATTTTTTTGCTAATTGTGGGGTGTGTGGGTCCCATAATATGTATATTTGGAATGATCATTCTCCTCCTCTAAGCACCTTACTATTAAAGGATAACTTAGTTTGCATTTCTCATTTATTTTCTAATGAATAAAAAAAGCCAAGGGCTTTATTGGCCACAGCTAGGGGTGAACATGACCCAACTTGTCCTACTAACCTGGCTCGATTTGAGGTTGATTTGATGAGTAGATTTGAATATCTCATGCATTTTTAGGATGGGTTTAGGTTATACTTTTGGTCGTTCCAATCTGGTTTGGTGTCCTATATTTTCTTATGAAGCATAAGTTTTTTGAACAATTGTGTATTGATAATAAAACTTTTTGATTTAATAGATGATATTTTGTGTAACATGATATTATATTTATAATGATATTTTTTAAATATATATTATAAAATATACCTTTGTTTAAGTTTATATTTATTTTATTCTATGATTTAACTATACATAATATTAAGGTTGATATATTACATTAAAAAGTCAGATTGCCCCGATCTTACCTTGTATATTTGAGGTATTGATCAAGTCGGGTTTAAGTTCAAATAAATAACTCAATCAAAATTTGGAATCGAGCAAGAACAAAAATAAACTCGTCCTAACTTGTTCTTTGCTCACCCCTAACCTCACTCTTGGACTGACCTTGCTAAAATACTTTCAAAAATATTTTTTTTTAGTTAAACAAACTTTTAAAAGAATTTTAACTTGTTTTTTTTTAACAAATAAGTCATTCTTTACTACATATATTATCCTTCAGAAAGAATGTTTTTCAATACACCTTTGGTATAAATATATTATCATTAGTATTCATTGCCATTATTATGAGAACAAATAAGTCTATTTTGCTAAGGACATGATTGACAAAAGTAGTTACAAATTAGTTGGAAGCTAAAAAAACTAGTTAGTAGCTTAAAAAGCTAGCTGGTAGCTAAAAGTTGGTAGTTAATAACCAAAAGTTGTTAAGATAGCTTATTGAATTATAAGTGTTTGATAAAATTATCTATTGAAATAATTGATAAATGTAAAATGATAGAAATAGGCATGCTTATATGATATTTTTATATAAATTTTAATTTAATTTTATTGCTAAAATATATTTTGGGTATTTATAATTTTAGTTTTTAATCAATTTTAAACTCTTTTAATTTTTTATTTATAGATAAATTATTTTAATTACATTGTTTAGTTTCAATTACTATAATTTTTTCATACTGTGTATTCTACTATTAATATTATACTATATCTTAAAATACTTTTAATCAAGTTTAAAATAAAGTAAAAATAACACACACTTAAGTAGACGTCATACTTTCATTATGTGAATTAGTGTAGTGGTTAAAATATCTTGAAGTATAATGTTAAAAATAATATAATAAATATTATAAATGGTGTAATGGTTAAAATAAATAGTGTAATATAAAAATATTCAATAAATAAAATAAAATAAACCTATCATTTATCTATATCATCATCTTGAAATATAAAAGCAAAAATAATAAAATAAATATTGTAATTAGTATAATGGTTAAAATAACTAGTGTATTATAAAAATAGAATAAAAGGAACTTATTATCTATCATTATCAATATTTTATGTAAAAGAGGGTAAAAATAATAAAACTCTACCTTATAAGTGAAGAAGAGAAACAAATATGTATACATATATAATAAAATCCTACCTTATGTAGAAAATAATAAAAGGAAATTTAATAAATATTTTAAGGACAAAAAGGAGTAAAATATAAGAAGCTACAAGCTAGCATTTTAAAAAACATTTCAAAATACACTACAAGCTACTAAAAAAGTTCGTTTACCAAATACTACAAATAAAGTCAAACAAGTTTTTTCAACTAGTAAAAAAAAGTTAAAAACTAGTTGAAATGATATGTAAAAATAGCCTTATATCCCACATAAATTAGGTCATAAGAACTAATATATATTTTTTAATCGATAATAACAACTGTTTATAAGTAAGATATGCTATATGTACAACAATTCACACAAAAATTTGTATAGTAATATTTTTTGTGTTTATTTTTCTCTACTATTATGAGATGTAATAAATGATGTGCAGGAAAAAGATAAAACACAACAAAGTATTATTGTACAAATTATTATATGAGTTATTGTACAAATAATATTTCCCTTTATAATAAGTAAACGAAAACCGAGGAGAATAAGATATTATCTTCCTTATATAAAAGCTAAGATAATTTATATTTGTTAATCCATACATAAAATAAAGAGTAGAAGGTCAAACAACTCTTCCTTGTTTAGTATTCATAATTCATAATTAGGGCTGCAATTTTATACTACACTCTTTATGTATCAAGTTTTAAAATAACATGCAATTTTCCGTAAATAACTTATAGACCAAGAAAATTGTGTACATTTTAGCCTATTATCTGTGCTACATAGTATGTAAGTTGAGGTTAAAACAACTCGTTTAAGGAAGGATAGTCTCACACTCACCAAACTCAGCCCGTACATGTTTTTTCTTCACTGTCATTTTTATACTCGTCTCGAACTGTAGTCATCGTAAGCATCCATATATATATATAAAGGATACTAATTAATATTGGTGGGGCCGATTAGGCTATGTTGGGTTGAAAAGAATTATGTCCAACCAACAACGAGGAACTTACGTAATCCAATTATAATTAGCTGATGCATATTAAATGTCTGAATTAATATTTAAAAAAATGCCATTACTTCAAATTTTATTTTGTTTTATTTTTGAAAGGGGCCATTACTTCAAATTAAACATTTTAAGATCAGCAAAAGAAAAAGTGTTATATTTTCAAACAACAGTGCAATCAAAACATAACATTCAAATCAAGGCCGTGTTACGTTACATAAATTAAAACCAGTCCAATCATCCAACATCACATCATACGCAACATAGATTGGCTAGGTTTAACTTGTGGATGGATTGATGAATTAAGCACTCAATAAACACTCTGCTATAAACTATGAGTTTAATAATTATGTATTGTTGGTGTAAAAAATTTTATTTTGTCAATTAATCAGAAATTATTATTAGAATAATTTTTAAGATAATTATTATAAAAATTAACAAACTTATCATATATAGTGATTTATGATTAAATGATTATATAAAACTATTTTATATTGACAATGTATAACTTATTTTTTCATAAACTATAAAGAATAATATTGTTTTTACTAGCAATATATTTTTTGATTTTATAAGATTATAAAGAATTATAGGTTTTTTTTTAATAGCAATCATTAATTGCACCGCTGAAATTAAAGTGCAAGTGTCTGTGTTCCTATAAAGTTAAAGCGCACATTTAAAAGCCCCTTTTTCTATTTACACAAAAATATTTGTTGGTAATCCGCAAGCAAATAGTGCGAAGGCAAAGCAGGGAGTGGTTGCAAATGGAATAATTTGCAAAAATTACAGTTTGCTGTGATGGTGGGAATGCGTACTAGGAACTATAGGCTTCACTCACTCACAATGACACACACGTAGCATTCTCCAAAGACAGACACAAGAGACACAGTGCGATTGATTGCATTGCATCCATCCTCCTGCATCCCCCCGGGTCCCACCATGCCAGCTGCCACTGCCTCCATCCCTCACCTTTCCTCTCTTGCTCTGCTCTTGTTCTTGTAGATTTTCTTACTCTCTTTTCCTTCACAACTGGAGGGGGAGTGGAATAGCAAGCCGGCAAAGCAATGCCCGATCAGTCCACCGCTGGCGCAATGAACGACCAGCTCTCCAACCCCACGTCCATCTTCGGCCTCCGGCTGTGGGTGGTCCTCGGCGTCGTGCTCGGCGCCGCCATCGTCCTCCTCCTCTTCCTCATCTCCGTCTGGCTCGTCTTCAAGCGTTCCAAAACCAACCCCGTTTCCATCCCGGACGTCTCCAAGGAGATCCAAGAAATCAGGCTCGACCACGCGCCCAACCCCTCCACCCTCCAACCCGACCCCTTCCCCGAACCTGACCCCGTACTCCCCACCGCCGAGGAGGAAACCAACGCGCTCGGCTACCACAGAATCCAGTTCGAGATTGGCAAGAACCACCGAATCTCCTATCCCGAACGCGCCTTGGTTCGGTCTAGCTCCAATGACCCCACCGAATCTCGCCCCCTCGATCAGGTTCCCACCGTCATTCCAGAAGTTTCTCACTTGGGCTGGGGCCACTGGTACACCCTCCGCGAGCTCGAGGATTCCACCAACGGCTTTGCCCCTGACAATGTTATTGGCGAAGGTGGATACGGAATTGTTTATCACGGTATCTTGAACGACAACACTCATGTTGCCGTTAAGAATTTGCTCAATAATAGGTCAATTCCTTCTCTTTCTTTTAAACATTTTGTGATTTGTTAGTTCCTCTGTGTGTGACATGACTAGCGTCACGTATATTTAATTGATAACGCTAGGGGGCAAGCTGAGAAGGAGTTTAAGGTTGAAGTGGAAGCTATAGGACGAGTTCGTCACAAGAATTTGGTGAGGTTGCTTGGTTATTGTGCTGAAGGAGCTCATAGGTATGTATGGTATTCTAATTCTCTTCATTTCTTTTCGACCACTGCTTTTTTTGGAGTATGACTGTGAACTGATCACCTTTTTCTTGCTCCCGCAGAATGCTTGTTTATGAGTACGTTGACAATGGTAACTTGGAGCAGTGGCTGCATGGGGATGTTGGGCCTTGCAGGTCCTCTGACTTGGGAAATTAGAATGAACATTATTCTGGGAACGGCTAAAGGGTAGATAGACACTAAACAAACAACCAATTCATTTAGTTTTTTCCCAGCTCTACTTTGGTTTCTCTTCTCATGTTACCCTTTCTTTCTGAATTTCATCCATTTCCATCCGCCCCTCTTCAGTTCTCAGTTTATTGGTCGTTGTTCCGTTGGCAAAAATGCTTTTCCTGGTAGTGACTGTTGTTTGTTTTTCAACAGGTTAACTTATCTTCACGAGGGGTTGGAACCAAAAGTTGTTCACCGGGATATTAAATCAAGCAACATTTTGCTTAGTAAGCAGTGGAATGCAAAGGTGTCAGACTTTGGCCTCGCCAAACTCCTTGGCTCTGACAACAGCTATATTACAACCCGTGTCATGGGTACATTTGGGTTTGTATAGTCTCCCTTGTCTATTGCCCCATTCCTTCCTATGAGTATTGGTCACTGATGAGTTGATAATAGCAATTCCCTTATTCTTTTTTGGCAGATATGTTGCTCCTGAATATGCAAGTACTGGCATGTTGAATGAACGGAGTGATGTTTATAGTTTTGGAATTCTTATTATGGAAGTGATTACAGGAAGGAATCCAGTTGATTATAGTCGGCCTCCAGAAGAGGTTTGATCTATTTTCAGTGTTGTGAAACTCCCTCCCTGTCATTGCATGTTTTCACTTGTAACTGAAAACTCAAGGTTTTCAGGTGAATTTAGTTGACTGGCTCAAGAAGATGGTTAGTAACAGAAATCCAGAGGGGGTACTGGATCCCAAGCTTCCTGAGAAACCAACTTCAAGGGCACTAAAACGAGTCCTTCTTGTAGCCTTACGCTGCACAGATCCTAATGCACAAAAGCGCCCTAAAATGGGCCATGTAATACACATGCTTGAAGCTGAAGATTCGCCTTACAAAGAGGTAACAATCATTTATGCTGAAGTTAATTCAACCTCAGAATAGTGCTAGTTAATGCATAAGTATAGCATGTGTTTGTTCTTTCATTAACTGGGAGGATAAATTAATATGTGACAGTTAAAAGGAAGCATATTTAAAGCTCAATAAAGACTAAAATAACAAACAATCCCTTGTTCTTCAAATTAAATTATCATGTTATGAAATTTCCATTTGCGGCCTAAAATGTAGTTGTGGTATCAAATTTAGTTTCTAATTTTGTGTATCATAGTTTATATGTGAACTCTTGTTATGAATGCGTACTTAAACCTGGACATCATGTGACTAAATTTTTCGATAACTAAAGAGATATTTATATTCATTTATGCTATAATAACCTCTGTGGAATGTGCGGTTATTAGCTTATCTACTAGTCTTGTGTTTGATCTAGTTTCATGAATTATTATTCATCTAAACCGTGGATGTTCTTACCGTGGAGCTGTTTGATTTTTACTTATTGATCAAGTGCTATGTTGTTATAGGATCGCAGAGCTAGAAGGGATGCGGGACATTCACCTAATGATAGAGTAGGGGATGGGTTGAAAGAGGAGGCGACTGTATCAGTTGATGATCGTAAGCTTGAAAACGGCATGTGTGCCAATGAGACACAATCGAACCTTCAAATAGAAAAGCAATAAATTTGCATAGCTGTCTCTTTAATGACCAAAAAACTAGCGGCTCCCTTTACAACCTGTCATTGCTGAAGGCCAAACAATTTGCATGCATCGGGCATAACATACTTGGCTCTATGTTTTTTGTGCCTTCTATACCTCAGCCTATACTCGCATAACCCACACATCGAGATTTCTCCGCATTCTGTCTGCCCTGTGCCTTTTTAGAGGGATGATTGTAGCTAGAGGTTGCTCATGTAAATTTTAGCCATATTCGATTCACCCAATAAAAGACTATGCATCGTTCGATATCATGCTTTGATCTGCTTGAACGTTGTTAGATCAAAACATATTGTGTTGTCAACGTTGCAATGACATGCGCCTAGAAAGTGGAGTTGAGATGTACATCAGATTAAATGCTAATACCACACACTAGGTTTTTTTATTTTTGGGGGGGGGGGGGGGGGGGGGGTTTGTGTGGCCAACTGGCCATTATACTGCATACTAGTTAGATACAGTACAAGTAGTTGGCATTAGATTAGATGAAAAATTATTTCCCCTTCAACGCACTGGTCCTCCAGTCCCATTTTTTGTCAAGTGGGGAACTCATGTTGTGATTTGGAGAGGCTCGGATAGTTCCATTAGTGGAATCATGTTTCTAGGTGGCTGGCCACTATAATTGGGTTTTGTCTTGTATACAAGAGGAAGCCCCACAATTGCGCATTCTGGATCTCGCAAATCTTCGTCTGATCTCGACTTTTATGATCATAGAAGAAGCAAGGCATGAATTGCTCCTCAAATTTGAAAGTTCATTTGGACTCGAGCAATAAAGGACCTGCATTTTTTTTAAGAAACAGCGTGCACAGCCAACAGTTGTTATGGAAAGGTGTTATTTCATGAGACAAGAATTTGATATGTTCTAGAGGATGTCAATCGTTAAAACAAACCAAGTCACAATACAGCCATATAGTGCCGTCTGATGAAAAATGACTCAGATTCCCTACAATACTCGGAATCAAATTGGCCGAACAATCTAAAGTCTATGTTTACAACATGCATGCACACATATTTTCAATGATTTGAAACTCCGCTAAACTAATGCCATTCTATAATCATGCCAAGAGAGTTATCGTCGCCAAAACTACCACAACCGATTGCATCAGCTTGGCTGTTCTACCAATATAAGCATTGTTTGCGTTATTATTATTTTGGGACTGCTGGTTTCCGCTGGAGGGGGTTTCTGTAGCAGGAGGAGGTGGAGAAATAGGAGGGACATCACAAGTGCCAAACGTAGCGTTTGCCTGCACATGTCATTGATACGCCGTTAAATACAAGGTTGAGGGTTACGGGTTAAGGTTTTCAAAGTACATTACCGCAGTTTAATCATTCTACATTTCGTAATATAAGATCAATTCGTTACTTTACAGTGGTAAAAACGCAGTTGTAAGTAGTAACTGCGCCTAAGGTGGAAGAAACCAAACCTTGCAATAGGCAATATTGTCACACCCGCAAGTGAGATGACCGTTTGCTTCATCAACCGCTTCTGGTGCTCCTCCGCCATCACTCCTCTTTAAAACATCATTGTTATCATCAATATATTATGAATGAACTATTTTTTTTTCTAAGTTGGGAGCAATTAATAATTAGCATAATGAGTGATTTGATCAAAATTTAGACAAGTAACTACCTGGTAATAATCAACAGCAATGAAATTGGCCCAACGGTTGCCGGCTGCATCATGACAAGTCTTCATCATGCTAAGTAGTGGAGCCGAATTGTCAGCGCAGGCCTGAGATCGATTTGGAGCAGAATGAAAATAGTTGACCAGAACCAGCGATCTAGACTTTGTGTTCATTGCGGGTGATTCTGCACGGCTTGGACAAGAACCAGCTTTCATGCCTTCATCTCCATCTGAAATTCCCACACATAATCATGATTAGTTACAAACACAAAAAAAATAAGACCCAATTTATTTTGAGTTTTTTTTTTTTTTTTTTTTAAAAGGAGAAGTTGTGTCAAAAATAATTTTCTAAAAGCACAAAAAAAGACTCGTTTAACAAAGAAAAAAAAAAGCTTTTATATAAGCTAATTTTAAGAATTTGTTTTTCTATTTCAAATCTTAAGACCCAACAAAACAGTAACAAACAGATTTTAACTTAAAATAATAAACTAGAAAAATTATAAAATTATTCAAAAAGTTTGAACTTAAATACAAGTAAAACATGTTTCCAACGAAAATACTAGGGCAGGGAACTCACATTGGTTTTCTACCACGTATGTCCACTGATAAGCAATGCCCTCAGAAGCTTCCTTGGATGATTTGGAGGTGAAGACGACTAAGCGCTGATTCTTCTGGACTATGTCATCGACGGTTGGCCAATCCCCACCATTCTTGGGCATGCGAGACACTGGGAACATGTACTTGCTGAGGCCCGAAGCTTTGAAGACCTTGGTTAGGCCCTGTGGAGATGTAACGTAGTCCTCAATGAAGATGGTGATGATTTCGGATGGATTTGCATCTAGAAATGACCGCATGTCTTTAAGCACGTTTACGGCAGGTTGCTGCAGGTTGACATAGACATTTAGATGTTACACCACAAGAAAGAATTTGGACCAAACTAACTGTGTCACATTATAAATTGAAGAAAGCATGGCCACGCGCACTTACGAATGCAGTGAAGTTGTAACATTTGCCTTGAGCGGAGTGACACAACCAGACGTCGTTTAGAAAATCATACATATCTAACATAAATCCTCGAACGCCGTTCTGTCAGTATATATCCAATACAGAGTCAAGAAATAAAGGGTTAAGTAATCACAATCGTATATTAAACCATCAAATTTAATATTTTGATAATTACTATATTTCACTCAAATATAAGTAAAATTAATTAATATTATTTAATTTTATTAATTATATTTAAAAAATAAACTTTTTTCTAAAATGTCTTTTATTGAAATTTGATATAAAAAATAAAAAAATATTAAAAATAAAATCTCAATTAATTAAAGGGTATTTTTAAAATAATATTATTAAATAAGGTAAAAATAATTAAAATTTATTTATATTTGAGTTTCTTAATTTTTTTTTTGTTATTTATAATTGAGTCCAAAAGAAGTATATATTTTACCACAATTCTATAATTTATTATATAAGAACTTTATTTTTTAAAATAATCCCTCATTTTAAGGAAACAAAATTAGAGTTGGATTTTACCTGAATGATCCGGGGCAAAATTGGGATTCACAAATTGTTTTGGGTGAATTATTCAAATGAATTATATTATGTTGTAGTTGTGATTAATTCATTCATCACATCATCAACTAAACTTACACGTAATTGTTTGATTAAAACACTGCGAAAAAAAATCAACACTTTGTTCTACTAGCTGTGCTTCACAATAAATATCCCTCCCCCCAACCTTTTCTCTCTCTCTCTCTCTCTCTCTCTCTCCCTCTTTTCTTAAAGTCAAAAGACAACTACTGCATGCTTCAATTATTATATAGTTAGCACATGATTCTCACTGGGCACTGGCCATCTATGTTTTCCAAACGACGATGGCCACTGTTTAAAAGTTATAAAATTAATTCTCTAGTCTCTAATAAAAAAACACACAATTTAATAAAAATGTATAATTAAGTTTATTTAAATAACATCTCAATTACATTTAATATTTTAAAATTAATTTTATTAAATCAATACTACCTACTCTAAAATTTAATAGGCACTTAAGCATCTGTTTGTTTATGTAGGAAAACAGAGTTGCCCGTATCTCAACGTCGTTAGAATCTCAATTGAGTGACAGTGATTTTTTTTTGTAGAGACCACATGTATCATTTACTTGGTAAGATCATTATAAATAGTAAAATTCTTCTTCCAAGTATTTAAAGCAGCTGCATATCAGGACTTCAACTCGAGACCACTGATTAAGTTAGAACAACTCTCATTAGTTGATTTATGCGCTCAGTGGTGACAATGATTTATTTTATAAGTAAGCAAACGGAGTTTGAGAAATGCCAATTCCCAAAGTAAGCTCTATGTATTCATGGTTGTTCTATGATAATTGTAATTTTTATCCAAAATAAAATATCTGATGTTTAAATTATACAACTATATAACTTTATCCAACAACCACTTGCGTTTAGATTGTCTACTGGATTTTATTTTCAACCTCAACAAGTACCTGCTATATCAAACAAATGTTTATTCACATGGAAAACAAATGCAAACAAATGAATAAAAGGATGGACCTCGTGCAAAGCACGGCTATATAACTAGTAATTGAATAATCTTCGCAAATTGCAACAATCCCTTTTTAAAACCAATTTTGTTCGTTTGAACGAAGAAAAGAAAAAAAAAAAAAACGATATAAGAGTTACAATTTTTTTTAAAAAAAAAAACCCTCTTAAAACAAATTAAAAATATTTTTTTATGAAAAAGTATTACAATATTTTTTTTTTCGTAAAATAGTGCTATTAATATAATTTATTGCAAAAGCAGTGATTATTAATTATTTTTTAAGTTAATTTCTTAACTAACATCATGAAAACATTTATAAATAATTTCTTAATCAGTATTGCTAACACATTTATAAATAAAGAAAATAAATTATACATTAGTAGTGTAAAGCAGTTTTACACTGTCATCCAACCACAATCTTCTATGTATGATAAGTTTGTTGACTTTTACATTTACTATCTTAAAAATCATAGACTAAATTACATTTTTGATCCCCCTATTTTTTTAATCTACAATTTTGGCCCCCTTATTTTTTTTAGAGACATTTAGTCTCCTTATTTTTAAAAATTTACAATTTTTGTTCTTTCATCAAATTTCTTGCGTTGAACGTTAATAATTTAACATTGATTCTAACGTTTCAATACTTAAATGACATGTTAAAATCAGAGTCAATATTGACACGTCAAAGTCAATGTTAAACCACTAACGATCAATGCAATAAATTTGACGGAGAGACTAAAATTACGAATTTTTAAAAATAAGAGAACTAAATATCTCTAAAAAAGAAGTAGGAAAACCAAAATTACAAATTGAGAAAAATAAGAAGACCAAAAATATAATTTAACCAAAGTCATTCTAATAATGATTTTTGATTGGTTGACAGTTTCAAATTTTTTACAGTAACAATGTATAGTCATTAAACTCTTGTAAATAATATATAGATACTCATACATATTAATAGACAGATATCTCACTAACATCTATCTTTACCTATCTTTTTTCTTTCTATTACAACATATCACATAATATACTAACACTTTTATTTCTCATTTAGATGTTCATGGATGATTTTCCTATTTCTCAAAAAAAAAAAGGGATGATTTTCCTATTATTTGCAATACCCTTTGAAATTTGCGAGCATAATCATAGTTGTTCTATGCGATATTCCTAATTTACTAATAAATTAATACCCGTTAGGTGGAATCTCAGGTTCAACTTTCAATCCTTGTTCTTTTTTGCACACAGCAAATATCTATTCTCTGTTTCTCTTAATCCATGGCTGCACATTGCTCTACACTATTGGCATCTACAGATTACTGTATTATGATAAAAAAAAATATAAAGAAAAGAGAATCTTACTTTGAGTTGTTCAGCAACAGTGTCTTCCTGGTTCATCGGAGAAATAAGGACAGACCCGGTGGCCGATCTTGCCCCTGCCAGAGCATAGGAGTTATGAGTCGTGAGCCACGAATAGCGGTTAAACGGTAAGCCTTTCACCTGAACCGAATCCAAAACCCCAAATAATTGAACATTAATTCGAACTCCAGAAAATTCCAATCAGAAATTGGGAAAAGGGACTAACCTTAGAAGTGGGGCTCAAAGGTTGTATCCGCGAACATCTGGGTCGGGTATTCCCATTCGCAGGACATGTTTGGCAGCTGAGACCAGCGTCGCATTTGTTGTCTGACCCGCAAGTTTCTCCGATCTGCTACCTCGGACTCAGTCAGAACCAAAAAAAATAAATAAAATAAAAAATAAAAAAATTCTAATATTCAAAACTCAAAAAACCGGTTGAGAAATTCAGCATTTATTAAGACATGACCTTGGCACCGGACGAACAGGTGACCAGACAGATTGTGATTAGCACAAGCTGCGTTCGTAACCTCTGCAGAAAATGAAACATCATATGGATATTCAAGACGCAGAAAGAAGGATTAATGAATAAAATTGAAAGGATTCAAAGAGACTTAACATAGCTAGCTAGGCATAGAAGATAGAACTTTCTTACCTTCATTCTGCTATTCCGGTTTGAGAGAGAAAGTTTCGCTATGTATGTTTGAGTTAACTTTCACTTTCAGCCGTGACACTTTTTTTTTATATAAGAGGAAAGTTCTTACAACAATAAAAGGGCAATGGATTTGGTGAGAGAGGGAAGGTGCGGATGGGGAAAGAGGGAAAGGAAGATGGGGATTGAGAACCAATAGATTACATTGACATCACATAACAACTGATTAGGTATATATATATTACTGTACTTTCTGTCTTTTATTATTTCTTGTGTTCTCTTTTCACGTGTCACTTTTCTGCATTAATTTTTTTTCTTTCTTCTTTTCTTTTGATAGATTTTTCTTGTGCCCTCTTTTTCTTTCTGATTTTACGTTTTTAACTTTTTTTTTATACACTACTTTGGATTGGAGATGATTAAAAGTAGAATATTATTTTCCTAAAATTAGATTTGAAACACGCTTACAAACAATTTCTTTCCTAAATTAAGAGATGCTGAAAATAATAATGAATACAGTGGTCTTGACTGTAGTTGTTGAGAATGATTAATTAGTGAGGGGGTCAAGAATTGAATTAGCAAAACTTTAGAATATTAAACTTTTGTTGGCTGCGACTTGTGTACCAATATTAGATAGTCGAAATAATTTGATTTCTAGATTTTTAATTTATAACACTAATACTAAAGTTTAAATCTAAAATTTTACAAAAACTACTCAAATCCGTCTATACTAACCAAATCTTAGTGCCTTTGATTATCAAATACAATGGCTGTCTTCTTACATTCTTAATAAAAAAAAAACTTCTATTAAGAATATTAATGACATCTTCTATTTTGATGTGATTAAGTAAAGAAATAATTTTTTAAATAATTTTAAATTCAGCAACATGGTATTTAAATTAAAATTTAATTAAAATACATTGATACTAAATTTTTTATATTGATATTCAATCATAAATTATTATGTATCTGTCATAATAATTACTTTAAAAATCATATTTAAAATGATTTCTAATTAGTTGATGATGTAAAAATTATACATTAACCATGCATGAAAAATAAATTCTTCAAACTTTTCCTTTCTAATCTTAAAAAATTAATTTCGTCATTATTCTCAAAAAAAAGATCAATAGATTGAATTTTATGAATGACGCATTGATATAACAAGTATTTAGCATGTTTATATAAATGTTTATTTTTATTTAAATTATATCTTAGATTTATAATATATAATTTAAAGTGTGATATAAGTTTATTTTAATTATTGATAATTTCTTTTAAAAACATTTTTGAAATTCATTTTAGAAGTAGAGATAAAAGAGAATAAATTAAAAGTGATAGACGGTTAAGAAAATCAAATATACAACTTAAGATAAAAAAGAGTAGTTTGAGATAGTTGAGAGAGAAAAAAATTGCTAGCTATGAAAATAATATGTGAAATGTATATTCAAATAAAAGAAAAAAGAATATTAAGAACTAGCATTTTAATCCATGCATTACACAGGTCAAATCTATTATGTAAATTTTATGATTTTAATTATCATAAAAGATTAAATAGTAATTAAACTAATTAAAATCATATATATTCAAATATTATATAATGTATTAAACAATAAATTAAAATAAATTATAAAAAAAAAGCTAAAAATATAAATAAAATAGTCATATTAAAAATCATATATAGTAAAAAAGTTTATAATATGATATAAAATAATAATTGCACTCAATCGTTTTATTGTAAAAAAATAATTTTACTTAACAATCTTATTGAACAAATGAAGCGTCTGAAATGAAATAATTGTTAGTAAAAGATATAAAACATTTGTAAAGACAAATAAACAATAATTTTGAAATTGAAAACAAAAAAAAGTAAGAAAATGTCTTCTGTTTAACTTTTTTTTATCTTTATTCAATCCATTTTATCTTTTTCAATTATATATATTTATTCTTGATTGTTTGTTAGCTAATTTTAAGAGAAGAAAAATCACATATACATATTTTAAATTTGACATGCATTTTCAAAGAAAAAAATAACAAAATCTATCATAACACACTCAATTTTATTTTTATCTTTGTCTTTGTATTTTTATTTTTGTGAAAAAAAGATACCATTGGTAGAAAATTCAACCCTTACATGTAGGTTCAACTAAAATATTAAAATTAAAATACTAAGTAATAACATAAAACTTGATTAATAAATATTGAAAAATTGAAAAAAATCACATAACTCTTTGCTACATAACCAATGTGTTGTATTTCCACAACTAATAACATAATACTTGGGCAATTGCATGAGTTACATTAATTTTCACACACATTTCTCTAATTGATCTTTCATTGAGTACAGTTTGCATAATAATTCTAAAGATCAAATAATGATCATAATTACACTATATTTTTTACAAAGGCTTGATAGTTGAAAATATTGAACTTCATATTAGTAATAATATCCATCTTACAGGTTTGCATGTCATCTACAAGTTGCATTTTAAGACGGTAAGGGGTTGTTTTAGGGTGACCATAGATCCACCTAAGCTTCCACCTTTTTTACAGAAAAATCGAATGTCTTTTAGCAATTTTTATAGTGGCCAATACCAATAAGGCTATGCTTCCTCATTTTGGCTTATCCTCAGCTTCAACAATAGCTTTTAAGCTATTCAACATATACTGCATCATAGCATAACTAAAAATATTAGAAATACAAAACAAAGTAACATTAAAACAATTATAAAGAATACAAAAACAAAGAAAAAAATAGTGAAATAAACCAAGCATAAATTCTTTTATTCAAGTTCATATGCTAGTATGTAGTTCATTTAAAATTTGTATTTATAATGATTTTTTTTTAAAAAGCAGGGATAAAAAAATATAAATTTGATTGGGAGGAGTATAGGGAGTAATAAATAAAGAGAAATTACCCTCAAATGAAGAGATTGCAAACTAAAATAAATATTGTGAAGATTTATGGAAAGAAACTATTTGATAATCTAATCTCAATCCCATATCTAATATTGCAAACAAACAAAAAATTGAGTTTAATTGCTATGCATTGTCAGTGTAAAAAAATTTGCACTGTCAACTAATCAAAAATCAGTTTTAGTGTTACTTTTAAAATGATTATTATCAAAGTCAACAAACTTACCATACATGGTGAGTTGTGATTGAATGACAGTGTAAAACTGATTTCACTATCAATGCATAACCTATTTTCTCAAAAAAAAAAAAGCCAAAATAAAAATTACCATAGCTTTATATAAATCATGCATATGAAGCAAATTATGAGGGTAGTCGTGTTTGGAGGGTAACAAATTTTGAGGGGGTTATGTTCCTATCAATGATTTCCCCCAACTACTTAAACTTTCTGAAATCGAATTGGACACACACTCCATTTGCTAATTCTACTTCATGCTCTCGGATACATCACTCAATAAACTAACTTATACCCCTTGTTTGTTTCTATGATGCTTTTTGCTAAATATATTTTAGCCTTTTTTCTATCACATAAGATTAATAAAAATTAGTTCATTAGAATAATTTTTTTAAAAAATAAAAATTTATAATTTAATAAATTTCTCAATAAACTTTAATTTTTTTATCATTTCAATTTTTAAAAATTAATCCCAATATTTTAGTTTTGAATTTTATTGATCAATTCTTATATAAAGTGTATGGTTTTATTTTATTTTTTCTTGAGCAACAATTTTAAGTTATTGTATTTATTATGAATATATAAAAACTATAATTCGTAACTCTTGTAGTATAAGTGTTTACTAAATTCAAATTTTATTGGAGATTTTTTTAAAAAAATATGGTGACTTTTATGATAAATAAGTTAATTTTTTGTTTATTGGTGCATAAAGCATCTTGCTTTTTATTATTTTTTCGAGTGTACAATGGCAACAATAAAATTAGAACTTAAGACTTGTGCAAACTATTCTTCACCCTTAAGCTAACTTTAATTGATTTTTAGTATAATTGGTATTTTAATTTGTGCATTACACAAAATAAATATTTATTCCATATAACATAATTTTATAATAAATAAATACTTCTGAATATATAATATAAGAGAAAATAGGCTATGCATTGACAATGTAAAGTGATTTTATACTATCATCCAATCACAAAGTACCATGTATGGTAAGTTTGTTGACTTTTACAATAACTATCTTAAAAGTCATACCAACGTTGATTTGTGATTGGTTGACAGTATAAATTTTTTTACACTGACAGTGCATAACTATTAAACTCATAATATAAATTATATTATAATTAAAATTCGTAATAAAAAAATATTTTTGAACATATAGATTATATTTTAAATTTATAATATATAATTTATATTGTGGTACAATGTCATTCTAATTATTGTTAATTTATTTAAAAATATTAAAATTTAATTTAGAACTAAAGATATTAAAAGTGATAAATTAAAAGATATGAGAGGTTAAAAAAACCTCTAAAAAAACTCTTGTTAAAGAATGACAGCTACACTCTCGTTAAAGATAGAAGTTCTAATTTAATATGTAGGATGGATGTATAATTAAAAAATGTACTGAGAGTAAGAATTCAACTCTTCAAGTTGTGTATTCTAATTTTTAATATAAAAATGGATAAGAGAAGATTTGTGGTGTTATTCTTTAATTAAAACTAAAATTTTAATTAGTACCCTACAAAATAAAGGTTAGTATTACATGTCAATAATGATTAAGACGAAAATTTAATTTTAAATTTGGAGAACAAACACAAAATGTTTTTTTTTTGCTGAATACAAGGGGCTAAAGCCCAGACAACACCCTATCTACTAAAATCAATACCAGAAACATCAACTAACAAAGCTAGCGAAATAAAAGCAGGGGGAACAACACAAAATGTTAACATTTAAAGAACTACATTCAAATTTTGTCTTAAATTATTTAAACTTAATTACACTTTTAGATCTTTTAATTTGAATTGTGTGATTTTGGTTTTTAAAACCAAAACAATTAAGTTGTAGACTCACTTTTTCTTAAGATCCTTAAATTCTCACATTCAACTTAATATATTCACAAATTAAATCAATTAAATTGCTTTAACTTTTGTTATCAAAATATCAATTTTTATCCAAAATAAAAAATAATATATTTTTCATCTTCAAATCCTAATATTATATCGTACAAAATCCTTTAAATATTGTCAAAATTCTACTAAATTTTCAATTCTTATTTTTTTGAAATCATTTCATATGTTAAATTCATCAGAAACTTTACTTGATTTTAAAAATAAAGAAATTTAACTGGTTCTAAAAAATTTAAGAGAATAAAATTACTCAAGATCAAAACTAAAGAACGAAAACTAAAATTAAATTATTATTTTACTAGTAATTATTTAAGAAAACATTATTAAATACATTTTATTTGAGATATTAACTACTATTAATTATTACTTAATGATTTGATCATTAACTTAAAACTTCAATGCCACGCATTAAGAAAAAATCTAATGAATAGGAAGTGTGGGTCATTACATATGCTTAATGTAAACGAAAGGTTATAATTTCAAACTTTGCTCTCACTAGTGTTCAGTATTCAAAGTTCTGAATAGGCATGAAATTTCATCATCAAGGAGGCAATAGAGAATATTTTAACACCTTTTAGCGAAGCGAGAATAGTTCAAAGCGTGCTTATCTCACAATGCTCCCCCTTTCACGTAAATAAAAATAAAAAAAGAGAGAGAGAAAGAGAATATACCTCAGCTTTAGCCTTTAATTTCAATTTTTTCATATACTTTCGACTTTGACACATGTTTGATCAAGTTAAAGCCAAAGGTTTTGATAAATTGAATTAGATTACCGGAACTTATATAAAACCACGAGTCCAATAATATAAAGAACGATGCGAATTTCAAATAAAAAATATTTAATGTTAACATCGGAAGCTATCAGGAAGTTCTGATCTACAAGTAAACATCAATACAAATTAAAATACAGCTTTTTTTAGGGAGCATTCGAATAGCCCATAAATTATCATATTCCGACGAATTTTGGATTGAAAATATCATTCATAGCATCTCCATCCCCGCCTTGTTTAATTTCTGGTGATTTTGACACGAAATTAGTTGCAAATCTAACAAATTTAAAAAAAAAACATAAAAATAATGTTATATTTGTATCTATGGTGATTCTTGATCAATTGACACTCTTGTGTGGGGTATGCCATTTTGTTTGTAGTGATATTGAGGGATTGTCATCGTCACCACCAGAAAAATTGTAAGTCCTCATGCTATATGATAATCTTGTAGAAAGTTGAGAAGAGAAATGGTACAAGCAATGATAAAAATAATGGTTCACGTCGAAAATATCAAAATAAATTGACAAATAAATGAACCTGTCAACAAGAAAGATGATTAACAAGGAATAAACTGACAAAAAGATAAGAATACAACAGGGAAATTATATTGATAAGAAAAAGTAAATTAACAATAAATTAAAAGTGCAAGAATGCCAATTGACAAAGAAGATAAAAACGTACAAAACATAAATGATAAAAAAAAATTATTTACAAGTAATTTGACAGGAAATTTATAATGTTAGAACGTAAGTTAGCAATAAATTAAATTGCAACAAAGATAAATTGTAAGAATTAAATGGACTTGAAAAGATTAAAAGAAAGCAGTAATGTGCAAGCATAGTAAAATGATATAAATGTAAAGAATGTTAAAAAGTAAAGTAGCAAGAAAAATAAGGTGCTTAAATTACAAAGATAAAAAATTAAATGTTGCTAACTCATAAATTTGCAACGAAGTAAAGTGCTAAAAATAAAATGGAACGAAACGTTTAAGTGCTGGAATGATAAAAATACAGGAAATCTAATTGAATTTAAATTACATTAAACATAAAAATAAATTATAGGAAATATAGATAGGAGTTGATGGTGAATCTCAAATGAAATTGTAGTCTCCTTTGATAAGTGTAAGATTTTGAATGCTTTTTAGAGGTGTCCAAAACTAACTTATTCTCTCCCTAACAATCTATTTGGTGCTGCTGAAGTGGATGAGAAATGGAAGGAAGAGAGAAGAAATGGGTAGAAATTATAAAAGTGGGATTATTTGGTGTAATGAAAATGAGGAAGCAGAAAAATAAAAATGTGTGGTTCTTTGTTGAAATGAGAGGACAGTGGAAGGCAGTGGTTTTAACATTTTGTGGCAGTTTTAAACTGCCACAAAGTGTAATAGTTGATTATAAAAAACAACAATATACAATAGTCAACCATTAGCTTACAATAGTTGACTAAAGTTTTTTTTTTATTCATTTTTAATTTCTCTCTTTCTTATTTCTCACCAATTTTTCTTAAACCAAATATTTCTATTTTTACTATATTGCTCACTTATTTCTATTTATATATTTCTCTCTTCTCAATTTTCATCTATTCTATTTTTCACCTGTTTCTTTCATTCTTACCAAAACTTAAAATATAATCGCCTATGGTCTTACTTTACAGCCACTTGTCCTAACTAACTAAATGGTATTTAATTTCAAAATACAAAATTACACTTCTTAATAACCACTTAAGAGTAAGTGGTTTCTTCATTTTCTCTCTTGTAACCCAAAACAAAAAGTAGTTTCTTCAATGACTCCTTTTCTATGTGCTTAAATTGTAGTAAATACTTTGTAATTACATTGCTAAACTAAGAATCTTTTTCTCTCAAGGAGAAAACACAAGTTCTTTTGTTGATCTATCCAATTATTTTTTTTATACCACCTTGATTCTTTTTTATTAGTAGTAAATGATCAAATTGAGAAAACGTGAACCAAAAACTTTCTACTTTTTATTGAGTATTAACAAAGCCCAAACAATCCATCAACTTCATTAAATGGTTGATATTGATTATAATTTCTATCTTTTCAACAATATATACTCGTCTATTAGCCAACTAACTTTTCACCCCAATAAATGTATTGCGAAATTTGTCTTCATGACTTCACCAAGGATGGAGGCAAATTTTGTCTATTGCCAAACACACTTGGGTATTTTTACTTTTCATTTTCTATTCATGGTTTATTCATATTCATATTGATAATTTTTTTTAATTTCATATTCTTTTGCAGTTGTTCTATTAACTACAACGTTTTAAGTTAAAAAGACCGACGACTTCTCAAAATTCTCAAGAAGAAAGGGGCAACAAAGTTAAAGCACTCACTACTAAGAAAGTTAAAATGATAGGGAGTTGACAAGTTTGAAATGGTAAAGAAAACTTGTTTTGTTAGCAAAAACAATTGCTAAAACTATATTTGAGCTAAGAAATCATTGAGAAAATCTTTAAGAATTTTTGTTCCAAAGATATTTCATCGTATTTCATTTCTTTGTTTCCCATCAATACCTTTGCTTATTGCATAATTTAAGTTACTTTTTTGCTAGGAAAAACAATGGTTAGTCCTTCATTGTTAGAAAAGGATTCATCTAACTCTCTTAAAGTTGTGGATGCTAATGATGAAATTAAGCCAATTCTATAAGAAGATGAACAATTAGATAATATTAAGTTGACTATTTGAATGCTTGAATTAGTAGTATTTGTTTAGAATGATCTTAACATTTCTCTAACTCTCGACACTCCTTAACATATTGGCCATAGTGATAAAAAAAAACAATATTGTGGTAAAGTTCTTCATAATTGATTTTAAACACGTTGGTGCAAGCTAGTGTTTCTATCAATTAGCCGAACATTTACCCATCTCAAAAAGGTTATTGGAAACATTTTGTCTTTATACTTTCGTCATGCTTTGTTAATGATGCAAAGAAAAACATAAGAGGGGGGTTGAAATGTTTTTTCAAAACTATTTGTAAGATAAAATGCTTTTTGAAAAGCTAATGTTCAATTAAGTTAAAAGTTAAAACAGTAAGATTGTCTAATTTGAAAGCAATCATTTCAGATGATATTCTTAAATGTTGGTGTTAGGTCCAACACAATTCAACTCTTGGTTTTAATGATAACAAACAAAGGATAAGATGATTATATTTTGATGTACTACAAATTGTCCTAAATAATTTATCTGAAGGAGAAGTTGTAACACCCCTATTTTTGAATATTAAATTATTCTATATGTTTAAAAATTGTTTTTAAGTCATCAATGTACTTAGAATAATTAATAATAATTTAAATTTTTTTTTCATAAATTTATTGAAACAATTTTTCAAAAATGGCAAAAATACCCCTAGTTGACTGCGGGAACCAATAAGAGACTTTTTGACGTTTAAATATTTTGAAATTTTTATATTAAGTATATTTTGTTATAAAAATTTTATTTTGAAAGAAAAATAATGAAAAATATAATAACCCTATTTTAATTTTGTTAACCGTTTTTCTAATATTTGACAATACAATTCTAAAAAATTGAGATGGAATTTCAAAATTCTAATTCCCATCATTACGCTTAGAATTTCAAGAGTTGTTTAATCATGATTTTTAATAATTTTTCCGAGCCAGAGCTAGGAAAAATTAGAAAATGACGATTTTGTCCTTATTTCTCGGTATTAAGGGTTGACCTGAGAAAAAGATTCAATTAACATAAAAATATCAAATTGAGCTTGGAATCATGTCATTTATATTAAAATATAATTTTAGAAATTTTCAGAGAATTTTCTGAAATTCTTGTGTAAAATGACCAAATTACCCTAGGTGTCTGATAAGTCAGTCAGTATTGGTTTGGCATCCAAAAAGGGTGAAAATGGTGATTTTAGTTTATTTATGGGTAAAATATTTAATTTTATAATTTTCATAAAAATTTTGGTATTTATTGAATTAAAATGGATTTTTTATGAATTTTCTAGCTTAAAAATGAAAAATAAATATATATAATTTGAAATAAATTAATAAAATTAAAAATTATTATTATAAATTTATTCTTGATGAAAAATAATGTAATTGTCCAGTTTTGCATTAAAATACAACATTAAAAGCTAATTTTTCAAATTTAGGCATTTTTATCGGTACCAGTTAATTTACCTACAGATAAAAATTGACATATTGAAACTTGGGAAAGCTGGTGGAGCACATCCCCAACCCTAAAATAGGTGATTCACCACCTATTTGGGTTATGTGTCCCTAAAATTAATTAAAAATAAATTAAAAATAAGTTTTATTGCATCATCGCTTTTGTCATCTAGATGACACCTAACCCACCCTTCTCCTTTATAAATACCCATGTTTCTTGGTCATTTTTCACACATCCTCCTCTATCTCAAGCTAGCCAAATTCTTAGAGAGCTTCTCTCTCTAGAAATTTTTTTATTTTACTTTGTTTTTATGCTAAATTTTTACTAGTTTTCCAACAACTAGTAAAGTTATCTTCCTAAGAGCTTCGCATCAACAATCTCATCCTCTTCATCAACTATCTTAGAGGTAATGGGGGGGGGAGTGGAGTTGGTTCTAAATTATTGTCACTTTGCATGTTGGTAGGAAGGATTTCTTCCTAAGCCCGTTTAGGCATAATTTTAATTATTATTATCATTATATTATGTTTGATGTTAAACTTTAATTTTTATTAAGTTGTTACTCTACTCAAATTTAAATTATTAAATTATAATTGTTAAGTTGCTATTTTGCAAAAATTTTGGTAATTAAATTATAACTACTATGTCTTTATTCTGCTAAAATTTTATATGATTACTAAATTGTTATTCTGTTAAAATTTTGGTATTGTGCATTTTATGCAAAATAATGCAAAAATGTTGATTGTACTGGTGTTCAAATTAAATGAGACCAGGGAAACCTCTGCTTGAGAATTTAGGAATTGATGGTTTAGTGAGTAATGTAAAGTAAGTGGCATGCAGTGGCATGACACCCTGCTAAGGAAGCTACAGTTTGGTACGCTGAGGAATGAAAGGCAGGGACCCACTTGCGGAGGTCTTGGGGGTAGGCATCGAGTGGTGAAGGTCCTAATGCCCAAGGTAGAGCCCTTGAGCTGGGATATTTGCCTGACTAAGCTCGATAACCCGACAACTGCTCAGCATTCCATAATTGGTTTGAGAGTATATCTATATAAATGGATGTCCTGACTGTTATTTTCCTCAATGATAATGAGGACTGTATCACGTGGTGATGTTGAGGGAGGTATATGTACTCCCAATCACTTTCCAAGTTCTGTTGAGAACTATTACCCAATAATGGGAAGTATGGATTCATACTTAGTCAAGGATAATCTGATACAACTTAAAATAAACATTAGGTTCTCTTCTATTGTTAGCTGTGTTTTATCTTTGTTTTGTGGTATATGTCCTACCATATATGTAAAAGTGATTTTAGAACAAAACACCTCACCCCATTATTTTATTCTGTGTATGATTGATCGTGATTATTAAAGACGACATTAACGCCCCGTGATACTGAGTACGAGTTAGAGGACATCTCAACGAGAAAGGACCTGAAAACATATAGTATTTTCTTTTGTATGAAGAATAGGGTAAAGGAACACTGCTTTGTATAGGATCTTTTTGATGTATATATTGGATTAGATAGTGTCTATCTTTTGATGTTTTTTTTTAGTTTTATGTATTATCAAACCATGATGTACAGTTTTATGATATATATGTATATACAGTCTTATCTTTCATCTTTTACTACCATTTCCAAATTCTGTTAAGTTTGGAATTTTTTTTATAAAAGTGAAAAAAAATTTACACTTATTTTCATTTACTTAAACTTAATAACTAAATTAATATGAATTGTATTTAATATGAATGGGTGTTACAGAAGTAACTTGGTGTGTCCAACTACTTCGTTTGTCAAAGTTACATAAAGTTTCGTTTATCATAATCCATTGTTTGATAAGAATACATTAGAGCAAATTACATTGGTACTCCCTGAGGTTTTGTCAAATTTCACCCAATACCTCTCCTTTTTTTACCTCTACACTAACCCCTTTAATTGTTTTAAAAATATTATACTGACACTCCCTATATATTACACTAACACCTCTTATTGTTTGAAAAACATTATACTGTATACCCCTATAAGGGGGGTTGTTTGAAAATTATTACTCATGTACTTGATTCAACATTAGGGATCCATGTTTGTCTAAAAAATACGTTATATTTGACACAAAAACAATTACAAGTTGCTTCAATGATCTATGTGCAAGTCTGCCTGATGAGAATTCAAACACATTTTGTATGTTGGCTTATTGAATTATAAGTATTTAATAAAATTATTCGTTAAAATGGTTAATAACTATAAAATGACAGAAATGAAGATGTTTATATGATATTTTTATATAGATTTTAATTTTATATTTAACTAGCCCATTTATTTTTCTTCTTTCCTTCAACATTTATATTTAACTGGCCCATTGTAGTGCTGTGTGATTTGGGCTTTGCACATTGTGTTCTATTATGGTCCAGATATTCTAATTTATGCATTGTATTCTATTCATTTTGCGCAAACATGTCAAATAGATGAATTGGATATTTTTTTATTTGGATTATAATGGGTGGATTAAAATAATATTTTAATCTATTTACGATTCATTAAAAAATTATTAAAAAAATTCAATTCGTTTATGATCTATTTAATATAATTCATTCAAGCTATCCATTAACAATTTTTTATGGGTAAATATTCAATCCATCCGTAAATTTATTTTTAAGAATTAAATATTTTTTATGGTTATTTCATAACACTCTCTCATTCATCGATTAAAAATATTTTTAAAAATTAAAATTTTGTATAACTTTTTTTGTTTAATTCACCTTAAAGTAATGAATATTTGTTTTGTTGATTTTTTAAGATAAATTTTAAAAATAAATAGTTATTTGTTAAATGCAGTGTCCATATTACTTGTACGGTTTGACCTTAGCTCGTCGATGGTAAACTCTCCAATGTTTTACCCTCCTAGAATGACTTGACTTTTATTTCTCTTGAACGGAAAATGAAGGTTAAAAACACTAGGTTTAATATATCCGTAGATCTGTGAATTTTTTCAAAATTTTGAATTAGATTCTTAAACTAAAAAATTTGTAATTAGATTCTTGATCTTTTAAATTTTTGTAATTGGATTCTTGGAGTTAGTAAAACCGCCACAAATTATAAATTTTCTGGCGGTTTCAAGCTACCATAAATTAACTCTAGGGACCCAATTACAAAAATTTAGAAACTCAAAGATCTAATTATAATTTTTTTTAGTTTAGAAACCTAATTAAAATTTTCTAAAAAATTTAGGAACCTACAGCTTTATTAAACCAAAAGACTATTGTTGAACAAAAAATTTATACACCACTAAATTTAATTAATACCTATTGTAAGTTTTATTTAATTAAAATTTATAATTCTTTTTAAAATATTTATTTAATCAACAAAGAAGAATGATATCTTAAATAATTTCTTTTTTGAACAACAAACACGTGAAAGTGTCCACGGATACTCCTAAAATTTAAAGTAATATATTTTTTTCTCTAATGCATTAAATACAATTAAGGAGTATCAAATATACTTTTTAAATATTTTAATTATTGAAAAGTAAATATTAAATATTTTTGTGTTTTATAAAATAAAGTTTTTTAATATGTTTTTATTTTAGTTTTTTTTTAAATCGACACGCTTAGTGTTTAAGTTGGCAAAATGAGTTAGGCCTGTCAGGCTAGTCCAAACCCACTTGATAAAATTAAGGGTGGCAAAGTGGGTAAACCTGCCTTGCCTAAAGCGGGGTGAAGCAGGTTGACCTGCTGATGGAAGGTGGGTTGAAAAACATACTTCGCCCTATTTAGATGTTGGTTGGCGAGTTGACTAGCAAAAAAAATTTAAAATAAAAGAAAAAAAGAAAATATTAATTCATTTCTTTTTAACACATCACTCATTAAATAAATAAATATATATATATATATATATATATATATATATATGTGTGTGTGTGTGTGTGTGTGTGTGTGTGTGTGTGTGTGTGTGTGTGTGTGTTTAATATATCAGTTGGTTCCTATACTTTTGAAAAAAATTTAATTAGGTCTCTGAACCTAAAAAAAATTGTAATTAGGTCCTTGATCTTCTACAATTTTAGTAATTGAGTCCCTAAAGTTAGTTTGTGACGGTTTGAAAATGTCAAAAAATTTACAATTTGTGACAGTTTTACTATCATTAATGACTTAATTACAAAAATTGTAAAAGATCAATAACTTAATAAAAAAAATTAGTTAAAGGACCTAATTAAAAATTATATATATATATAAGGAATGCTAGCATTATTCTTTCTAACACCTTCTTTCTAACACCCTCTTTACTATTGGTTGAAATTTATTGAAAATTACAAATTTTGGTGGGTCTCACTTCTAAATCGAGAGAAAAACAACCAATAGTAGAGAGTGACGCTAGCATTCCTCATACACACACACACACACACTTATTGTCTATTTTTTAATTATATAAAAATATAAATTTATTTTTATACTCCTTAAATATTGGTGTGTCAACCCGCCCCACCTTCAACCTACCAGGTTGGTAGGTTAGGCAGGGTGGGTTGGTGGGTTGAACCACCTAAAACCCGCCTCCCACTTTTGGCCGATTAAACGGGTTGACCCTAGCGACTTCAACTCGCTTTGCTACTCTTAGATAAAATGTAAGGCTCTAATTTTTGAGCTTGAATTAAATATGGACCTTTTTTAACTCAATTCGATAAAGCATGTGTCATAATTGGGCTCGGGATAGACTAGCTCAGTTAAGTTCCGGTTACCTACTTCTTTCTTATTTAGTTGAGAATGAAACTAAAAGAGCTTTTCATATCAAGAATAACACACTAACTGTGTTTTCATTCTTTTTCTAAATGTAACAATAAAATAACATAATTATTTGTATTATATTTATTACACTAAAACAAATATGATAATAAAAGTAATTATCATAATAATTGTTAGTCTTAAATTTTGAGATACTATAAAATAAATCAACAAAATAAAAATAAAAAATAAAAATAATAATAGATAGAGCTTTATAATCACACTAAAGCCTATTCATATTGTAATATACTAAGAATGAAGCTCTGTAATATATAGAGCTTTTCGTATTAAAAATAATCGCACTAATTATCTTTTCATTCTTTTTCTAAAGGTAGTAATAGAATAATTAATTGTATTTTATTTATTGTACTATAATATATATGACAATAAAAACAATTGTTATAGCAATTGTTAGTCTTGAGTTTTGGAGAAAAGTAAAAAAAAAAATCAACCAAAAAATAAAAAATTGTATAAAAGAAGTCGGGTTGACCCTAAAAGCCCATAGCTCGCATAAGGTTAGGTTTGGGCATTAATTTAAAAGACCGAATTGAATGCAGACCTTTTTAGCTCAAACCGATATAGCCTGCAACTCGCATTTAGCTAGCTGAAATAAGCTGGATAGCCCATTTTGCCACCTCTACTTAGTGCTCAAGATAAAAATAAAAGTTAAAGTAAAGTGTGAATACTTAATTGCAAAATTAAAACCCTTCTTTGATTAAAAATCGTAAAATTAACCAAAAAAAAATTAAAATAAAGTGTGAATACTCAATTACAAAATTAAAACACTTCTTTAATTAAAAAAATATAATTTAAAACACACATAGTAAAATATGTCATGTTAATTTTATTATTTAATTATAATTATAATTTAAACTAATTAACAATTATTATTACATATTTAGAAAAATGAGAATTAAACGTTTGTATATATATATATATATATGTATGTATGTGTGTATATAAAATTCGAACTAAACCAAACAAATCATTTAGTTTGGTTTAGATTGTTTATTCAATTTTATAATATATTTTTATATAACTTTCAAAATTAATTTTAATCTAACGATTAATTAAATGAATTGAAACAATGCAAAATTTAATAACCACTTGAGTTTTATACGGCCCTTGAAAATGACACAGTTAACTATATACAATAAAATAACAAAAGATCATATATGATAATGGTGATATATATCGTCAATACTATCTAGAATTAAATCCTAAATCATTTAATGGCCAGAGAAAAGAAACTTGCATACAACAACAAATATTATAAAAATATTAAGTGCATGTTTGGCCACATGTCTAATATACACATACTAAAAAAACAGCTAGCTGATCCAATTGGGTCAATGATATAGTAGTTACTGGTCATTTTTATTAGACCTAATTAACTAATTTATAAGGATTAAAGAAATTAATTAATTTAGTTAGTAACATTAAATTTGTTCTAAATTTACATATTCTTTTTAAAATTATTCTTGACATTAATCCGACATATTTTTATTCTTTTTTCAAATATTTTATTCTTTTAGTCTCTCTCATTAGTAATATATTTATTGCCTTAATTTTTATTGACTATAAATGTGAAAAGGCAAGCCTTAATATTTATTGGCTATAAATGTGGAGAGGAAAAATAAGATTTTTAAATTTTTCTCCATACAAGACAAAGTTAAACTCTCAAAGAGTTTAAGACATTAATGTATCATACCTACTATTCATTGAACAACGAGAAAAAGACTCATAATTAAGGGTATTTTTGTAAAAAAAAATTAATGTACAAGACATTCTAGATTGATTCTTATAAAAAAAAGCTAAGCCAAACTTCAAATTTAATTCTTATAAAAAGGATAAGAGGAAGTATAATTTAATGCTTTTAATGGATGCACATAAAATAAAGGCTTAATTGCATTTTTGTCCTTCAAGTATCGCAATTGTGCAATTTTGGTCCCTTAAATTTCAATTGCACAAATTGAGTCTCCCAAGTATAACAATTATGCAATTTTAGTCCTTTTGACAGTTTTTCATTAAATATTTAACATATTTTATATGATGCATTATAGTCACATCATCTGTCACATCATTCATCATCATGTCAATTGTCATATCATCTATCAATGCCACATTATCTGTCATGTTAAATATTTAACGAAAGATTGATAGAGGGACAAAAATCACACAATTACAATATTTGAGGAATCCAATTTGTGCAATTGAAATTTGAAGGACCTAAAATCACACTATAGCGATACTTGAAGGACCTAATTTGTACAATTAAAACTCGGGTGACCAAAATTGCACAATTATAATACTCAAGGAACCAAAAGTGCAATTCAGTCATATGAAGATGTGGAAACAAATATGTTGTATGAACGAAATCCAATTCTCTTGCAAAATTAGTAAGGAAAAAAAAAGTAATTTTACCCTAAGTTGAAGACTAAGGGTGTGTTTGGGAAAACTGCAAAAGTTAAATTATTTCAATGATTGATTATATGTATAATCGATTTTAGAATCAATTTTTGTTTAGGTAAGTTTGCTGAAAAGTGATTTTAAGATAATTAATTTCGTTTAGATACAACAACAAAAATCAGCTTTTACATAGTAAATTACAAAAAATTATGTATGAAGGTGAAAGAGAAAAAAAAAGTTGTTGGAAAAGTTGGGGGTAATTTGGAAATAATGTTCTTTAGAAAAAAAAAGCTGTTGGAAAATAATCATAAACTTCAAATTTCTAGATGCAAGAAAACAGCTTATTTTTTAGAAAAAAAAAACTTTTTACAAATTTTAACTATTGTTCCAAACACACAATTTATTTTGCAAACAGCTTTTTTACTTAAAAAACAGCTGAAATTTGCAAAAAAAAACCTATCCCAATCATGCTCTAAATAAAACTATAGAAAGATTATAACCTTGAAAATTATCCTTCCTATCTTTGTGCTAAAAAGTCATGACGCATGCGATTAATAATCGTGTCCACACTTTTAGGACTTCAGATCTAAGAATGTTTGAAACAGATTAACGTCGGATATTTTGTAAAATAAGTTGTGGGTTTGGAATAACAACTAAACTTTGTGAAAAAACTTTTTTCTAAAAAAATAAACTGTTTTTATGCATCTAAAAATTTGAAGTTTAAGAGTATTTTTCTATAGTTTCTTTTCTAAAGAATGTTATTCTCCATTACTCCTAAATTTTTCAACAACTTTTTTTTTCTTTCACCTTTGCACATACCTTTTTTTTTTTATAATTTATTATGTAAAAGCTAATTATTTTGTCCTATTCAATCAAAATTAATTATCTAAAAAGTTTAATAATTATACACTATCAATGCAAAAACTTTTACACTAATAACTAATGAGAAATTACTGTTATTTTGACTTTTAAGGTAATTATCAAAATAAAAGTCAACAAACATACCATAAAAAGTAGTTTGTAATTAATGTAAAATTAGTTTATACTGTTAGTGCGTAATCTATTTTATCTTATCTTAAAATCATTTTTCAACAAATTTAGTCAAACAAAAATTTATTTTAATTATTATCGATTATAACAATAATTAAATATATATACATAATCAATTATTAAAATAATGTAATTTTTACGGATATCCCAAACACGCCGGTCACTGGTTGATGCTCGACGATAGTAAAGAAGTGAATGATACCTGTTTCTTTTACAGGAAAAACCAGCTAAAAGAAAGAAAATAGAAAAAATAGAGAGCAAAACAAAATTTTGATATTAACAAAATGAATCTCTGTAGTCTGTACACTTGGCCGCAAGTAATTCTCCTATTCCTACTTAATTGACGACTAATTAAATACAAGAATTAACGAACGTAATAAAACGTGAGCCGTAGGATCTGATGAACATGAAACAAAGCTGCACTTCCAAATACTTCACCTAACGCTTGTCCAGCCATCCGATTCTGACCAATCCGCCGGCCTCTGATTGGTGACCACACTTACGCCACACGTTGGAATCCGGAGAACACGGAAGCGAAGCCGTTACGGTGAAGCCCAGTGAGGGAAATCGAAGTGGGTCCTCGGTGACGGCTCATTCACTTTCCCAAATGAAACAGTGTCATCGTTGAAGAAAGGGTGCTTCAAAAGCATCTCAGCGCTTCACCTCTTCATAGGATCCTTAACGAAACACTTCCCCAAAAAATCCTTCCGCTATTGCGACAACTCTTCCCCATTTTTTAATTAATTTCAAACTCACGATTTTTTATTTAAAGAACAATTATTTTAATTTTATTTTTTAGATACAATTTTATAGATATTGTTTATAGTATTATCCGATCAAAATTAGAATTTTATGTCGAGAATCTACATAATAAAAGTTTGCATTAAAAATAATACAGATAATCAACATGAAACTCCAATTCGATTGAAGAACAATACAAATAACATCTAAAAGATTGTATCTAAATTTTTTCTTTCACTATATTAAAAAGAGTAATGCCACATCTTCTTATAAATTTTTCCAAATATTTTATGATAAAAATATTAAATAAAAAATAAATATATTTAAAGTTTAAGTTTTTTTAAGTTTAATTTTAATCAAAGTTGTGGTTGTCTCATGTGATAAATGAGGCAACCGTCTAAGGTTCTTAATCTTTTAATATTTTTATTATTTTTTTATTCCTATTTTTCATTAATTTAACTTATTAGGTGATAAATTTTATTATATTATTTCTAGTTAATTTATTAGTAAAATTATTCAATTTAAAAATATATTTATAGATGTTGATGTAGGTTATTTTCAAAAATCTTATTACTCATTTAAAAACTTATAAGAAATAATATTTTACATTTTTTTTGAATTTCCAACGAAAAAACATTATTGAAATAAATATAGAGCTTAAATTTCATAAAAATAATACGATTTACTGAAAAATATTTTGATGAAAATAATAGTAATGAGATCACACACTCAATCAAACAAAAATCTTTTGGGCTATTCATTTATTTTATTTGAACAAATTTTAAAATGTGAAATCACTTGTTTTTTTCATTTGGAATAATTGGATTTTTTTTAAAAAAATTGTGAATTGGAAAAAAGATTATATTAAAAACACTATATTAATATGTATACAAAATAAATAAATTCAAAATAATTACTTTTATGGGTATAACCCAAAATAATTTTTTTAAAGACCACAAATATCTTCTATTAGAAGCAATACTGTTCGAGTCTAGTAAGACCACTATAGTCAACAAAACTCTCCCTCCGATTATTTATGTAGCTATGTTAAATATTTGGAGGGAGAGTTTTGCCGTTCATAATAGTTCTATCTAGCTCAAGCAAAATTACATTGAGTAGATGATACCTATGGTCTTTACAAAAAAATAATAATAATAAAACCTTTTGAGTTATATCCAAAAAATAATTCTTTTGGATTTAATTATTTTTGTATACATATTAAATCAATTTATTTTTTATTTGAACAAATTTTAGAATGTGAAATCACTTGTTTTTTTTTTTGGATCCTAATAATTGGATTTTTTTTGAAAAAAATGATGAATTTGAATATATATATATATATATATATATATAATAATAATTTTAACTTTTAGTAAGCAATAATTTGATACTGATTATATTGATTTTTTTTCCAGTATTGAAGATGCTAGAAAATACTGATAAAAGAAAATAATCACCTATTAGTATTATTCAATTATATTAAAAAAATTCTTTTTAAATGCATTAATATTTGTAAAATATTATTTACAATACTTGTAATTATTGTTATTGTTAAAAAAGAAGTTTTTTAAAATTAAAATTTTTGAAATTCTATTTGAGATCAACTATATATGTTGTAAGACATTGATTGAATGAATTACCTAAGAAAATAGATGTTGAAATTACTTAATTATAAAAGTTTAATTAATAATTTTTTAAATAATAAAGTTAGAAGAATAAAATAAAAATTGATGAGTATAATAATTAGGACTTAGGCATAAAATTTGCCTAATTCTTCGATTTTTAAGAAACAAATCAGCTCTCACTGTACATTTTTTTTATATTGTTAATCAATTAAAAATTACCTTAAATATGATTATTAAAGTAATTATGAAAAAAATATTTTCAACTATATAACATTTTATAATTAAATGACAGTATATATAATTTTTTTGCACTATTTATATATTATAATTTAATTCAAATTTTATTCTTGCATTTATATATAATTGAGATGTCTACAGATGTACTTCTCTGCGTGTGTAATGTCTGCAGATACGTACTGTATGCACAATGTCTAGCAACTTAAAAGGAACACGAAATTTAGTATTTGGTTTACTTAAAAAGTTAGCTCATGCATTCACTTTTTTCCATGTTGGTGTCTTATCTCCATGGCTAGCTGTCAAACTCTTGATTGATCTCTTATTAGTTTATGGTTTTAAGACAATAGGCATCAATCATGTTCACTTGCATGTAAATTCTCTCTCAAACTAACATGTTTACTAGAAAGTGAATAAATTTTATTCCTTGTTTAATTCTTCAAAGTTTACGATGTTTGGTATTGTATTTTTGGCAGAAGCAAAATAAACATTCTGAGTAACATCTCACTGCCATCCACCCCGCTTGTTCTGAGGTTCAATGACTAAATAATTTCATTCCATTTCTTGACCTTCTTAACCTTGTTATTTTAGTTCTTTCGACACAAAACTTTTTTTTTCTTTGCAGATATACAACGAGCAAAATATGGCATGCTTATTCTTTTAACTTTTAAAACACGGGCAATGTATCCATGAGTCGTGTTGCTCAAATAGCAGTGTGAGATTTTTTTGTCATATTTTGACAGCATATCATCTTTATCTCTCTTTATTGGTTTACAAGTAAAAAATGCTATTCAAAAAGTGAAACATGTCATTTCTGTGTTTCTTATTTAAGTATAAGTTACATTTATGTCGTCTAATGGAATGATATTAACAAAAATGAATTACAAGAATTTGATATTAACAAAAATATAAACGGAATACCAAATAAGGAAAAAAGAAAACCTTACAAAGCAAAACAAAAATTTGATATTAACAAAATGAATATCTGTACACTTGGCCAAAGGTGGTAGCAAGCAATCATCCTATTCCTATTTAGTTCTCGACTAATTATTTACAAGAATCAACGAACTTGATGGAATGTAATCTGTACAATTTGATGAATATGGAACAAATCAAACAACACTGCATGCATACTGCAGTTCCATTGGTCTTCCTCTGCTGTTGGCTAAACCGGAAATGCATATTATGTAATTTGTACAATCAACTGCAGGTTTTTAACATCCTCTTGTTCCACTTCAAACAATTTTTTCTGAAATAAAAAAACATAGCCTAAAGCAGTAACTAATTCCTAAACAAAAAGAAATTAAGTAGTAATAATGAAAAGATGCCTAAGTCTAATAAAAAATGCATGAAAAAAATTGGAATTTCATCATCCTAACTATAAGATCCACGTAACTAAGTAATGGTATCTAAGAGCACAATTTCCAAAATATTCAAAACAACATGACTTACTTGAAGGGTCTCTAGTGTAAAGAGCGAGTAATTGAGTCCAAACATTTAGATATTCACTCAGATGATTAATTAAGTCATTTTCTTTTCACTTTTTAGCCTAAGTTCCCCGCACCAACTATGCATGGATCTTCCACTTGTTACACTTAGTCTCAAAAAAGTGTCTGCTTTAGGAAATTAACATTAAAATCCTAAACATTTCCCCAGTAGCCAATCAGCCTCAAAGGGGTACTAGAAATATTTTCCCAGTAACTTATGACCTCAAAGGAGTGTTTAAACATGTCTAATTTTTAAGCATGCTAACAATTTTTTCCGGTAGCCAAAAAGTCTCAAAGGGTAGGAGCTAGTATTTTCCCGGTAACCTATGACCTCAAAGGGGTGTTTAGACATGTCTAATATTACGTTCCTAAGACAGACAATTCTTTAGTAACTAAGTGCAGTGAGTGTCACCATGGGAGCCTAATATTTAACATTTTTTTAGGTTGTTTAAGAATCTTTTCCAAATATTCTCATGTTTAGACCCAATTGTGTAGTGTGTGAAGAGTCCCAACAAGCAGTCATGAATAAAAATACTATCAATGTGCTCAATAAATACAATTAAATAGATTAAGATTCACAGTTGAGAAATTGAATTTCCATCGAATAGCATATATATATATATATATATATAATGCAATGCATGAATGCAACTCCAAAAAAGAAAAAAGAAAGAGTGTTTAAATTCTACCAGTAGAATACACTCTTTCTTTTGATCTTGACCACTTTTAAGCGATGTCCCTTCACTTTAGCCTGACTAGAGAGAGCGTAAGGCATTTCTTTTGATATGTGTGTGTGGTTGGCACTTCTCCCTGTAAAATCCGAAATATTTGATGTAACACACCAATAAAAATACTAATCGATGCATGACACTAGTAAAGAAGCGAATGAAACCTGTTTCTTTAATTAAAAGAGAAAACCAACTAAATAGAAAGAAAGAAAATAAAAAACCATAGAGAGCAAAACAAAAATGTGATATTAACAAAATGAATTTCTGTACACTTGGCCAAAGATGGTGGCAAGTAATTCTCCTATTCCCGCTTAATTCACAACTAATTAAATACAAGAATCAATGAACTCAAAAGAATGTGAGCCGTAGGATCTGATGAACATGGAACAACGGTGCCGTTCTAAGTACTTCACCTAACGCTTGTCCAGCCATCCGATTCTGACAAATCCGCCGGCCTCTGATCGGTGACCAGCCGCCGGAGCCGATTCGCGGGCGAACACGACGACGCGAACTCCCACTTATGCCACTCGTCGGAATCCGGGGAACACGGAAGCGAAGCCGTTACGGTGGAAGCCCAGTGAGGGAAATCGAAGTGGGTCCTCGGCGACGGCGACGGTAACGGTAACGGCCCATTCACTTTCCCAAATGAAACAGCGTGATCGTTGATGAAAGGGTGCTTCAAAAGCATTTCGGCGCTCCACCTCTTCTTCGGATCCTTAACGAAACACTTCCCCAGAAAATCCTTCCCCTCTTGCGACAACTCTTCTGGAATCTTCGGCGATTCTTCTCCCACCCCAATCCGAATCAACAAGGACCATATATTCGACCCGCTACGCACATCCCACGCGGGCTTTCCGGTCACCATCTCCACGACGGCGCAGCCCAGGGCCCAAATATCCGCCGGCGACTCGTACTCGTTGTCGTTCACCGATTCCGGCGACATAAACAACGGCGTTCCCCTGCACTCCCACTTTCCTTCTTTTCCCCCTTTCTCCTTCGCGAGCCCGAAGTCCGCAATCTTAACGTCGCCGTTCTCGAAAACGAGAACGTTTTGAAGCTTCACATCGCAGTGAACGAAGCCGTTGGCGTGAACGTGGTTGAGACCTTCGAGGATGGACCTGGTGCATCGCCGAACGTATGGCTCCGGGAACCTCCCGCCGTGATTTTCGAGCTGATCGGCGAGAGAACCACCGGCGGCGTATTCGAGAAAAATGTTGTAGAACTCGTCGCCGTTCTCAAAGGTGTGATCGTGGCCGAAGCAGTTGACGATGTAAGGGGAAGATCCGAGGCGATCGAGCACCTCCTTCTCGTTCTTGAGCAAACACGAGGTGTGAACGTCGGAGGATTTGACGGCGGTGGGAGAAGGAAACTGAGCGGAACCGTTTGTGGGTACGGCTATGTTGACGGTGGCGAAGCTTCCACTGCCAAGCGAGTCTCCGCGAACCCAATTCATGGTTGTGCGGTGTGGTGTACTCTTGTACTGTGAGGTGTGTTTATTTGTTTTGAAGAAGAAAGAAAACAAAAGAGTCGCGTCCCTTTTAAAGAAGGGAAGTGTGACGCTGTTGAAAACTTGGCGCTAAGGAAAATTTGAAGCACGTGATAATTAAGGATATTTTCCGCGAAGGCGCGTTTCCTGGTTGCGCTGTTTTAGCGCACACCTGTCCCGAACGTGTTTGTTTTCTTGTTAGAGTTTGGCGTACATGTGAAAGTTCTCAAACACAGTTCTATTCGCCTCTTTCAACGGGATTTGATAGATAGTACAAAATTCGGAGACAAATAATAGTAACTAACCAATCAATTGACTATCAATAAAAAAATAAAAAAATAAAAACTTATCAATTGACTGCGCTTTGAAAACCAATCCTGTTTGAAGTTACTTGGTTTGATCAGATCCATGTATGTCCTTAAGATATTCCTTCTTGTTTGAATATTCGTAGTATTCATTGATAATTCAAACACCTAGTCATCTCGCTTTTGAAGGGCGCTAAATATTTATTCAACAATAGAAAGATGATACCAATGGTATAAAAGCCTCCATTTATTTTTCAGGAGAGATATTTTTTTTATAATATTTTCTATGTTAAATTAATCAGTATGTTTCTGAATTATTTAAAAAAATTTAATTAGGTTTTCAAATTAAAAAAATTGTAATTAGGTCCTTAATTTTATAAAATTTTTATAATTAAATTCCTAAAATTTTTAAAACCGCAACATTTTGTCATTTTTTAGTAATTTTAAACTGTCATAAACTAATATCAAGGACCAAATTACAAAAATTTTACCAAATCAATGATCAAATTACAAATTTTTTAAGTTTAGAGACCTAATTTAAAAATTTTAAACAGTTCAGGGACTTACTGATTAACTATACCTTCTTTTTTTTTTTATCTTTTTCAATCATCTCAATTATCTAATTATATCATATTTTGTTCCAATTTTTTTTCAATCATCTAAATATAATATCTCTTTTTTAATAGGGTCAATAATTTTCTTTCGGTCTATGAAACCATTAATGAAATTATCACTGTGTACAAAATTATATACGAGAATATCATATTCATCTCTTAAAATTTTGAAACACTTCTGAAATTAACATTAATTTTAAAATGTAGTACTTATCTTTTGTAATAAATTTTTAAGAATAACAAGTAGCTAGGATAAATAATTAATTTGACAGACTTGACAAATATTGGATAAGATTTACAGTTTTTATATGATTACTTTCTACATTTAAAAAAAAATTCTATTATACCCTTACTTCTTACTTAATTTTTAATTAATTTACTCATTTACAATTAGTACGCACTTATTGTGGAGTAAAAAAGAGAAAGGGTATAGTAGGAAAAATAAAACTATTTTATGGAAAACAATAAAATTTATTGTATTTCTTGGTTTGTGTATAAAAACCTTAAACAACAAATAAAAAGAAACGGAGATAGTAACCTTTAATTATTATAATATATAATATATACAATCTTTTTGTAAATTTTCATTGCTTTATTTTAAAATAATTACCTTTATTAAAGTAATAATCATTACGACAATAATAATAATTATTATACTATATACCAATAGATTATATATTATACTATAATAATATATACTTTAAATGTAATATAAAAGTACTATTTAATATATATAATCAATTTTTGTAATCATTTTTGGAGATAATCAATTTTTATTACACTAAAATTCAAATTGATTTTACAATTTTTCAATCCAAAAAAAATTGATTTTACAATTAAATGCTCACAAAACCCTAACGAAAACCCTAAAGAACCCTATTTAAAGTAGCTAAAACCCTAATATTGCTAATAATGCTCCTAAAACTCTATAAAACCATTCTTTATATACATAAAGATTTTCTTTATTAAAATAATAATCATTACCATAATAATAATAATACTATATACCAATAGATTGTATATTATACTTTAATAATATATACTTTAAATATAATATAAAAGTACTATTTAATATATATAATCAGCTTTTATGATCCATTTCGGAGGTAATCAATATAATTAATTTTTATTACACCAAAATTCAAATTAATTTTATAATTTTTGAATGAAAAAAAAATTGATTTTATTATTTAATGCTTATAAAACCTTAACGAAAGCCTTAAACAATCCTGTTTAAAGCTGTTAAAACCCTAATATTACCAATTTATCTCCTTGAAACCCTACAAAACCTTTCTTTTATATATACAAAGATAAAGATATCATTCTTTATTAATATTTCATTTAAATTTACACTCTAATTCTTTTAATAAGAATATTTCAGCATACTTAAAAAAAATATTTTCTTTACAATTAATATAATTGATAATTTTATTAAAATGTGTACATTACTTTAATTCCTAGAATCGGTGATAATCTAAAAATGAAGATAAAGGACCGTTTGGTGTGGGGTAGAGCAGAGGTAGGTAGCTAAGTCTCTATTTGTTTTAAAAATAGAAATTTAATTTTCGTACTTCTAATAAAAAAAAACATTTCAATATAAATGCGGGGTTAATATGAATTTAAACTTACATCTCAATTATATACAATATTTCAAAACCAATTCTATCAAAATTAAGAAGGAGAGATATCACTTTTCCATTATTTAAATGAGTAAAATATAGAAAACATAAAAGTTTAATTAGTATTTTGACCAAAAAAAACCAATCCCCCACCTCACAGGCACGATCGAAATGGAGGGAAGGAGATCTCAATTTTTTTAAATTGAAGTATATATATATATGGGTCAGGATCCATTGACACTAGGTGTCAAAGTTAGTTAAATTACACATTTAATAACTTTTAATAAAATGCAAATTTAACTAATCAACCATTGAATTATGAGATATTATCTTCATGAACACTTATATCAAATTTCACACAATTTGGACTTTTATAGCTATGTTATCTAACATTGAATATTTACATATATTTTAATAACATATTATACGTTAAAATAAAGTAAAGAGATGACTACTAAATAATTTTAAAATTGTATGAAATTTTGTATACTTAATCTAATTAATAAGAATATCAAATTCAATGGTTAGATTAATTAAATTTGTATTCTATTAAAAGTTATTGAATGTGTAATTTAACCAACTTTGACACCTAGTGTCAACGGATCCTGACCCTATATATATATATTAGTTTTTCATACTTTTATGTTTTCTATTCTCTATTTTATTCAACTAAATAAATAACAACTATTTTTTTTTTTTTTTCTTGTTTCTATATTCCGAAACAGAGTGCAAAACAAAGTGAAATAAAACAGAAAGAAGCTAGTTTTCTGCGTGCCGCAATCCGCACGAAAACTACATTCATTTGGGTAGGATTGTAGAAAGTTGGAGGCGGTCAATTCGGTGACATGCCAACTTTTCGGCACCGCATACTGACGAAATTTGCTTTCCTACAAATGGCACTCAGTACTTGACAATACACTAAAGTATGATTTGCCTTACATTGTGATTGATTAAATGAAGTAGAAAGAAAATAGAAAAAAAATATATATATTATTTTTTCATTTTTTATTTGAGAAAAAAAGTAAGATGGAGACAATTTTTTTTGTGAGATATACTTAAAAAACTTTTTCTTAAATTGGAATAAAATGAAAGAAGGATGATTTCTCTCTTTTATATTTTTTATTTTAATTTCTTTAAAAAATTAAGAAAAAATAATAAATAATTTTATGTTAAAAAATAATAAAGTAAAAAATTAATTTTAATTAATATAAAATATTTTCCATATAATTTTTTTCACTATTTTTCTACCTATCTAAGCAAATTGAAATAAAACTCACCGTTTCATTCCTTTTTATTTTTATTAATCTAAACAATACATTTTTTACTTTATTTTTTATTTTTATTCTTGCTATTTTTCTTCTTCTTATTTCATTTTTCTTTATTTCACTCTTAATCTAAATAGCATTTAGATTTTTTATTGTATTCTTGATGCTAACAATCCTTAAGGGCATTTCTTTGAGGTTTAGATTTACATTTTCGAAATTGTTGAGATAGGTGTATAATATTATTACGTCTATGTTAGTTTTGTAAACTTATTCCCGTCTAAAAATTATTCTTAGGCATATATTTTGAGCATTATACGTAGCAATTTATTCATTGGGAGAAGTGGATTTAATTTATTCGCAAGAAATGATCAAGGTATTACGATGATGGGTAGTGAGTGTTTATAATGAGTAGTGAGAAAAAAAACAAAGAGAGAATTTATTTTTCTAAATATATTTTTATTTTACAGTTACATATTTCTAAGAATAAATTTTAAATGATACAAAATATCAAGTATAGACATAATATGTTTTCAAAAATATCATTCCTAGAAATATTATTCTCGAGTAATCTATTCTTACGAATGTACAGTATTCTCAAAAACAAATGCAACTTACGGATACAAAATACATGAACTGGGACACCTTCTATTATGGAGGAAATAGTGTCTTGATCTATTGTCTTTTAACTTCTATTTAAAAAAAAAACCATTATTGTAATTAAGTATAAAATCATGAAACTTAGTTTTTTTCTTTAATATTTACAAATATAAAAATTATACTAACCATGAGAATTTTGAATATTATAATTCTAATTATTTTGACGATGATGAATTAAAAATCATTACCTGGAATCATGATTCAATTTTTGATATCTTCCTTATGTTCTTTGCTTGTTCTTTCTTTGATTTTTCAAAGTGGTTTTCTTTGCTATATTCCTATGTCTTTCTTTTTTCTTTGATGATTGAGAAATCTTTTTTCTGTAATGACTTTTCTGATAAAATAAGTGTTTATATTTGTCTTCATATTCCTATTTTCTCACACTGTTCTTGTTATATGGTTGATCTAGAAGAAAATTTGGTAACTTTGCATATTTGTCCAGGGGAAAATCTTCTAACTATACACATATTTCTTAGAAGAAAAAAAAATCTGGTAACTATTCACCATTTTAAAGGAAAAATAGAATAATTTATTTTCGAGTTATTCTTAATTTTCCAAAGTAATATTTTCAATTTTGATTGCAAATTATGCTCAACAATCTTCATATTGAACAATCTTTTATTTAAAGATATTGTTTACTTAAACCACTAACAGATTAATAACAATTATCCCTTAACTAAATAAGCGATGATACATGTATAAATTTAAATTTAGACGTTCTTCGGAAATCCTACTATAATTTTTTAGAAACAAATTTTTTATTTTATTTTTTGTAATTTTTCTTATTGATGATTTATATACATAACTCATTTAGTTTTACGTACTTTTTTTTTTCTTAAAAATATAGATTGACTTGTTATACGCAGTCGACATGGCAACCAAATTCCATAAATAACTTAGCGATACATTATTACAACAATAGTGGATACAATTGTGCTGTTTAATTAAAAACATGTGGTCATGGCTTACGACTAATTAAAAAGTGGGTATATTCCAGATGATTTGATTATCATGCAACGATGGCTTGAGTTCAACCTCAAATCCAAATTTGAATGCACGCACGAGGGAGGTAGGAAAAATCTTGGTTTGTGTCAGAAAGGTCGTTGTTCAATGTTCACACTTCATTGAGAAAATCTGTAGTGTAGACATTGAAATTGGGGTTTGATTATTTGAAGAAGATTCAGAGAATACTGAATGACACGTGAGGTCAGATGCAGAGAACCAGTACAGTGTTTATGTTTGGAGCCGACGGCGTGCGACCAGGACCTGGCGTAATAATAGTCAACATTCCGTATGACGTTAATGATTTATTTGATAACGAAGAAGGAAATAGAGAAAGAGAAAATAAGTAGAAAAGAAAAGGGAAAAAAAGTAGGTAAAAATTAAAAATGGTTTAGTTTTTGAGAAATAAAAAAAAATTGAGTGAAAATATATCTTTTTGACTTTTAGGTATTTTGAATAAAAGAATAAAATAACACTCATATATTTTTTTTTTACCATATTATTAAAATATACAAATATTTGAATATGGCCCATATTGTTCATATACATATATTTGAATATACATATGGTCTCGTGTCCTGTTATTTGAATATATATATATATATATATATATATATATATATATATATATATATATATATATATATATATAATTTTTTATCGTAACTCTCATGTATTATTATTATTATTATTAATCGATTATGGGGGGTGCAAGGTAATATTCAAATATGGGCTGGGGGTGGGGTCATCACATTCGAATATGGGGTTGGGAGATAATATTGTGTTCACATATTCGAATATGTGTTTTGCATATTCAATTATTTGTTCTTGTTACAGGAGAGAGAAATGAAAAAAAAAAAACGAGGGACACAATTGAATGTGTTTCACATATTCGATTGTTTGCTCCTGTTACGGGAGAGAGAAATGAAAAATAAAAAAGAGGGTTATAATCAAATATGTGTTTTACATATGCGATTATTTGCTCCTATTACAAGAGAAAGAAATGAAAAAAAATGAGGGGCATAACAAGTATTTTATTTCTTCACATTTTTTTACAATTTTGAGTGGAAGTCTACAGACGTGGTCCCACCAAATTTTTAAAAATTTCAACACAACTTCCCTTCAACCAAACGAACAGAAATCATACACTTCTCTTCAAATTGTTGCACTTCTCTTCTTTTCTTCGGTATCTTTGAGCTATCAAGCAGAGCGTAATAGAGTAGAAAGTGGAAACTTTCTTTCTAAAGCTTTATTTATGGTTGTATTTATTTTATTTATATTTTAATTTAACTAAGAAAGAAATAAAAATAATAGGATGAGAATGATATAAAAGAAAATTATGTGTATGTTTATAAGACTTGTAAAATCTATTATATATGCGTGAGAGGAAGAGAAAATGAAATAAAATATATATAAAGTAATGAAATAAAAGTGATATTATTCTCATTTTATATTTTTATAATAATTTTTACAATAACTAGAAAAATGAAAAAATATTATAAACTATATTATACAAATATAAAATAAAAATAACATTATTCGTAAAGTCAATCGGAGTAAGATTTAACTAATCGCCTCGAAGGTAGTCTCATAATTTTAGCTGTGATAGTTTCGGTAAAAAAAAATGTAAATAACACTGTTGAATTGACATACGGCTCATGAGAATCTGTTCTAATATTATAAATTAAAATATAAAATTTAGATAATAAGATTTTATTTTTTTATTCTTTTAAATAGACAGTTTTAGTATTTTTCGTTGTTTAATGTATATTTTACACACTATTTTTGTAATTTTTATTTCTATTTATATATTTGATTCTCTTAATTGTCTCTTTATTTTAATTTATTGTCTTTTTTATTTTAAAATTAAATTTTAATATTTTTAAGAGAAATATTAAATAATGTAAAATTAAAATAACATTATATTATAATTTAAATTGTTCATTGTAAATTCAAAATATAATATATGTATTCAAAGATATTTAATTATTGTGAATTTTAATTATAATATAATTTATATGTTAGAAATATTTATGTTAAACAAAGGGAATTTGATCTTTGAAAAATTTCAAGAATCCCCAATTTTTTTTCAATAATGAATAACTAGATTTTTCAAAAACATTGAATCTTATTGATTTGGTTATACAAATGAAATAATATTGGATCAATCTATCTTGAACTTTTCTATGCAAAGAGCGTTATGATTTTAAATGCAAGTGATCAAGATTCAATATGCTAGCAAGAGATAGAGGAAAGAAAAAGAGAAAACAAGATTTATACTGGTTCGATCACCACCACTATGATCTACATCCAGTTTCCAATCAAACCGATTGGTGTTATCACTAGGTAATTCAAATGTTTACAAATACTATGCACAAACACAAGAATTATAATCAAACAAACCACACAATCAAGTTTATTGAACTCTATCAAGAAAAACTTGAATCCTTTTCTTGTAGAACCCTACTATAAGGAAGATATGAGAGACACCCTCTCAAGAACGAAAATTAAATTAAAAGAAGGTTAGATATCACCTTGGTTTGTGATAGATAGAAGACAATGAAGAACTAATCAAACTTTACCCAAGAAAAGACTTTTCTTTATTCTCAAGATTGATCCATGATGAGCTCTTTGACTTTGATCCAAAACTTGTAGTGATGAAGAAGAATGATATGAATTTTCTCTAGAAGAGCTCTCTCTTAAATTTAGAAAACTGTAATTGTATTGAAGAAGTGTAGAAAGACTCACTGAGGTTCACTTTATATAGAGAGCTTACTAGAATAACTAGTTATTTAGTCTTGTAATAAATTATTTTTTTATTTGAAATCTGGAAAATGAAGTTTGAATGAGTTTAACTAGTTATTTTCATTTATAACTAGTTAAAACAGAGACCATGCGTTTTGGTCTTGCTAGAATAACTAGTTACATAACTTTATAACTAGTTATTTTCACATAGGACAAAAGCAGTGTTATATTATGTAACTGGTTACAGAATTATGTAATTAGTTACAGTAGAAATAACTGATTATATAATGTTGTAACTAGTTAAAACAGAAAACATGTAACTGATTATATATCAATTTAACTAGTTAAAACAGTGTATATTTCCACAGTTTACACAAATTTAAACAGATTTAATTGATTACAAAGCTAACTTAACCAATTAAATGGTTCTTTAACATAAGATTGAATAGTTCTAAAGCTTTAGTGTGTAGTTCTTACTTCCTATCAATTTAAAAACAAGTTTTATCCAATTATTTCTCTTTAAATTCAATTTTAGACTTATAAAAAACATATTTCTACTTTGTTAACCTTTAAGTCTTAAACTTTGAGCTCATTACCATCAAACCATCAAAGATAGAGATAAATCATGCAATACACACAACCACATACACATACATAAGCACACATTACAACTTTGCACTGATCAAGAGGCTAAATCATCAAAAATATATTAAATCTCTTTAGGGGCAAGAGTAATTCTCTTATTGCTTCTTCAATTTATTTATTTTAAATTTTAATTATATAAAAATAAATATTTATCTTATGCAATATACATACTAAAATACTAATTACTTAAGTAAAAACTTTTATATTATCAACCAATCAAAAATTACCATTAGTATAACTTTTAAAATAATTATCGTAAAAGTTAACAAACTTACCATACATTTTAGTTTGTGATTGAATGATAAAGTAAAACTGTTTTACACTGTCAATACAAAAGCTTATTTTCTCTTACTTTAATAGTTAACACTTATATTATATAAAAATAAATATTTATCTTATGCAATACATATACTAAGATACTAATTATTTAAGTAAAAACTTTTATATTGTCAATCAATCAAAAATCACTATTAGTATGACTTTTAAGATAGTTATCATAAAAGACAAATTTACTATACATAGTGATTTGTGATTGGATAATAGTGTAAAACTATTTTATATTCTTTGTATAACATATTTTCTCCTACTTTAATAGTTAACGCTTATATTGCAAGTATTTAGTATTTATTGCATTGCAATTTTTTTTCTTTCGTTTACGTGTTCAAAAATTCGCAACAATATATAGTCAAACATACTAAACCGTTCAAACAATGTGTGATAGTGGTGTGAAGTGCAGGAGGGGTTAAGATTTTTTGTAGCGATATTTTTACTGCATGAGATTAAAGCCACTAAAATCATTTAATTTATTTTATAAAAAATACTATAAAGTCATGTTTAAAAGTTATGGATGATTGAGATGAATTCAAATAACCCTTTCATATTAAATTTCATTGAAGAGGATCCTTTTCTAGTGCAGGAGTATTGTTGAATGGAAAAAAACTTTCATTATTTTTTGTTTATTGTGAAATGAGAAATAAATTTCCAGTCTGTGCATACTCAGACTAGTTTTTAACTTACAGTGTTGTCTGATGGTTAAAAATTGTTTCCTCTGAAATTTAGGAAATTTATTTCTTAATTCTTCATTGTTTGATGGTTAAAAACTTACAGTATTGTTTGATGGTTAAAAATTGTCTCCTCGGAAATTTAATTCTCCTACAAACTTACTAATGTACAAACTAAAAAACTAATTTCTTTAACGCTTTGTTTGGTAGCGCCGAAATATCGAAGAAGAGAAGAGAAGTGAGCGGAAGAGCAGAGAAGTATACGAACTTCTCTCGTTTGGTAGCGACGAAATATCGAAGAAATATTTGAAAAAAGTGTGGGACCCACGTCTGAAAACTTCTTCGCAAAACTGCGAAGAAATGTGCGGAAATGAGTATTGTTGGTAAAAATAATCGATTATTTTTATTGATAATCGATTATCACTGATACTAAAAAATAGTTTTTATTTCAATAATTAATTACTTTTGTAACATAATCGATTATCACTTCCTCTTAATCGATTATCTCTTCTTCTATAATCGAATATCTCCTCCCCTATTCGATTATCTAAATCCTCCTTATTCAAATATTGCCCCCCCCCCCCCTCTCTCAAAATCCCATCCCCTGTTATTCGAATATGCTCTCCCCCCCCCCCCCCTCTCAAAATCCCATCTTAATAATAATAATAATATTAATATTAATAATAAAAAATAAATATTATAATAACAATAAAAATAATATTAATGATAAAATAAATAATAATAATTAAAATAATCTTAACTTACACTTTATTTTTACCTATTTCTTTTCAACTAAACAACCTTAATTTCTACTCTATTTTTTACCTATTTCTTTTCTCTTCTCTTCTCTCTATTTTTTTCCTCTAAATGCCCCAAATTTTTTAATTTTATTTGTCTCCAACAATGCTATATATTCAAATATGGGTTTACCATATTCGAATATTTGGCCCCGATATATTTGAATATGGTAAACCCATATTCGAATATATGGTGATATATTCGAATATGGGTTTACCATATTCGAATATATGGCCCCCATATATTCGAATATGATAAACTCATATTCGAATATATGTAGCATAATTATATTTCGACGTTTTTCTGTAAATAATTTAATTAAAAAAAACAAGGGTATAATTGTAATTTTATTTTTCATTCCAAATCCCCAAAAGTCAAAAAGCAAACTTCCATTCTATTTCTTCTCTACTTCTCTTCAATCAAACAACCTCTATTTCTACTCTATTTCTTACCTACTTCTCTTCTCTTCTACCTACTTCCTTTCCCTCTATTTCTCTCCTCTCTACCAAACACAGCGTAAAGGTTGACGCCTAGATTATGAAATTCATTGTTTGATGATGCTAACTTGTTGCATTTCCATGTATTTCAGCGCACAGGAGAATCAAACAATGAATTTCCAGTCAATTCCCATATTTGGTTCTGAAAGCCTTGTCATTTCGCCCCTCGCTGGATGTTGTTCGTTCCTATCTACCAGTGGCGTCCACGGACCAAGTTAGCAGCCATAAAATTTCATTCTGACTTGTGATTTATCGCCTTCAAGTGTCAGACAATCGGTTATTGTGCCACAATTCAAACGAGGAACATACCTATTCAGTATGGCACTGTTCCAGTAAAAAAAATTTAATAAGTTATTCATCAAATATTTTATTTCATTAATTATTTTTTGTTCAAAATAAGACTTAAATGTTTGTTATAAAGGTAATATTTAATTAATATTTGATGACGCACGGAAATATCACTCATTACGATGCCAAAGCAATTTTCGTACAGTTTGCTTTCGGCTGCAGCCTGCAGTATCTCACATCGGATTCCAACTCGATGGGCCAGATTGCTTACTGGGACCCCACTTCATTTGACGATATAAGCTAGCCCACGCCCATTGCATATTGCATTGGCACTTCACCACCTTTTTTCACGGAATTTAAGCACAATTTAATAAGCTAAATTATATTTTTTAGTCTCTCAAATTTAAAATAAATTTATTTTTAGTCATCTAAATTATAAAAAAAATTATTTTAGTCTTTATGACTTCAAAAAATTTATTTTTAATTTCTAGAAATAGATGACGTTAACAAAAATGGTGACACATGTTACAAAAATATACATGTGACAAATGCTAGTACTTCTATTAATGTCGTCTGTTTTTAGGGATTAAAATGGTTTTTTTTTTTTCAATTTGAGAGACAAAAACAAATTTATCTCAAAATTAAGAGACTAAAAACATAATTAAGTCCAATTTAACAATATGAAAAAGTAGTCAAGTTTTAAAACTATATTCGACATTTTTTTTTCAAATTATTTTAATAATGATTTTTAAAAATCATTGGAAAGAGGAGTGATCTAAAGTGTGAACCTTTGTACATTTGTTTTCTTAATATGCTTCCATTTTTGTTATATCAAAGAAAACTACATCTGTTTTGGTTTAAGAACACTCAACTAATAAAAAATTCTAAAGCAAAATGAGAACTTGTTTTAGTGCTCAAAGTTTGTAAACGTAAGTTTAAATTAAAAGTATATTGTAAACTCAAGTTTGATAAAAAAATGAGTTTACTATAATGTGATTTATGTTTGAATATTTTTTGTTCAAAAGTGAGTTGATAAAATGAAATATATTTGAATAATATTAATCAAAAGTTTTGCACTTGTATAAATATTGTCAATGAAAAAAATAAGTTTTTAAAAGCAACTCTTATGTTGTTTCCAACTAAAACTCAATTTAATGGCAAATTGAATTTTCAAAATTACTTTGAGAGGCATCCAAACATAATAGCAAACTAAGTTTAGTAGGATAAAAGTAATTTTAGACCACCGGTGATTCAAACATAGCCTTAAATGGCAATACTTTTTCTCTATTTTAAAGGTCATGTCATTGACATCACAAAAATCAAATGAGTCATTAAAAATACAATCAAAATTAAATAAAAATTATTATAGGAATGATTTCATTAAATACAATGAAATTAGTTAATATTTACATACATTTTGGACTCTCATACATAAGTTTTTTTTCTTATATTTGAATCCAAAAAAATATAAGTTAAAAAAATTCATATCAACTCTTACTATTTACACAAGAATCTAACATTCTAAATAAGCTAAATTTTTGTAAACAATGTATATCAATCATGGTATCTTTGCTATGTTTGTCAAATACCTTTAAATGACAATAAGGTAAATTGAAAGGGGTCAAAATATTTGTCCTAATGGTGTTTTTTAGTAACTATTTTGTGCTAATGGTACACCAAAAAACACCTTTAGCACAAAATAGATACTAACTATAAATATCAATTTAAAATTTCAAATGTCAATAATATGCAAAATTATAAGGTTCATAATAATAAAGAGTTAGAAGAAGTCCAATGTACTCTAACTAAAAACCAATAAAGGCATACGATCATAACTCGTGACCCAACTTGCATACTTATATTTATGAGAAATGCTAATAACACATTCTCAAATATACTCTTTTAAATATTTTTTTTATTAACTAAAATTTATTAGAAATTATAAAAAAATTGTATATCTCACTTCTCATTCAAGAAGCTTTACTCATTATTTTATAATTTTTATGAGAAATCATTTAATGAGGTAAAATATGGTTTCTTTCATGTAAGATGCAATGTACACTAAAGCCAATTTTGAATAATTGCTTCAAACTAAATACAATAATTAATAATTTAGATGAGTTAGAATATTTCAAATCATTCAACAACTTTGTTTAATCCTTACTCTAGGCTAGTTTGGTCCTCCCTTAGATCTAGTTTTAATTAGGCCTGAACATAACTATTTCTCATCATATATAAGACTCATTTAATCATTTCACAAGAATTAAGAATTTAATTAATTTAATTAGTAGTTTTAATTAGTCAATAATTTATATAATTTTTCTAAAACTATCTTTAAAATTATTGGAATTTCATTTTCTTAATATCTGTTTACCTATTTAATTAATGCATCTTCACTTAAGGATATTTGTTGTAAAAAAAAGAAGAAGAAGCAATTAATGCAATAGACAATTTGGTAAAGGTCTAATAAAAAGACCATTTTTTTTTCTCAAAAAGCTTTTACGAAGAGGACCAAAGGTAATAAATGGTTCTTTGGGTCTAAGGTTAAATATGGGGTTTAAAGAGTTGACTTGATGAACAATTAGGGTTAGCTGAAGGATAAACATAACATGTCCTAACTTATCCTACTATGCAATCAAGATTATCATGATGAGATGACAAAAAGAAAAAAGTTTGTGAATGAAAAATGGGAGTTGCTGTTAAAGTTTATTTTTATTTAGGAAAAATATTTAGAAAAAAATAATCCGAAAGCGATTGTCTCAAACCTAGATTACTTGATAATAAGTTCTACGTAAGGAAGATATTAATATTCTATGATGTTCATTTTAAAGCTATTATCTTAACATAATATTTAAAGAGAAAATAGGTGATGCACTACCAGTGTAAAACAGTTTTACACCGTCGTCCAATCACAATCCAACACATATGATAAGTTTCTTGACTTTTATAATAATTGTCTTAAAAGTCATACCAATTGTAATTTCTAATTGGTTGACAGTGTAAAACTGCTTTCCACTGACAATGCATAATTCTTAATCTCATATTTAAAATTAGTAGTGCTTTTATCTAACTCTCTTGCTTATAAAATTATTATCAGAAAGACAATTTATTTTCAAGATTTTTTTTGTTTCCTTTTATATTCATGGTTTTTGGAAGAAAATAATAAAATGAAACTTTTTTTTTTTTGAATTTCTACGGTGTTTTATTTCATAAAAAGGAAATTTTATTTTAAAGAGGGATTGGATTTATGAAAAGTAATTTTAGTTTGATACGGGTGACCATGTTCCTAAGTATCTTTTAAGAGTATTTATAGGTCAGCTTGGATCGATTTTAAGAAAAATAAAATCTGAACCAATCAATTTTTGTCAATTCTGTTTAGTTCAAATTTCCTAATTTTTGTTGCACAACCCAAACTAAACCAACTCGATCAATAATGGGTTGGTTTAGTTTTATTCGAATCTTTGCTATACAAGTGTGCAAATTTATGTTTTGAGAAAAAAAAAACAAAAAATACATGATTTTGCTTAAAACTTCACATATAATCCTTTTGTTAAAAGGGTGTAAACACAATATATTTTGTTGTTCTATTCACCCTCCTGCATGAAACTTTAATCCAAAATGAAATCTTTTGAAATGGGGTGTAAAAAACATCATAAATATTGGTTAGAACTTACATTGGGTGTAGGATGATGGCTCCACTACTAGTGAAATAAGAAAAGCATGGCAATATATCCACCACACCACTACAAAGAAGGAGGAGGCTTTCCTTTTGAAGATGCATGAGAACGGAGAACCCATGTCAACTAAACAAATAAGGAATGAAATAAGCCAATAACGAAGAAAGCATTGAACAAACAAGGAACAAATAGTCAAAGAAGGGGCAAATAAGAAAGAAGAAGAATAAGGAGTGTGACTGCCTCTGCTACTACCATGACGAAGTGAGGGAGTGAGTCATAATGAGCTTCTATGATTGTGATGAGCTTTTGCGATAAAGTGATGAGCTCCTGCAAGTAAGTTAGGGCATAGATGAAATGAAATCAGCGAAGGTTTTGGTTCCATTGTCGCATCACACACACTATCAAAAGTAAGAAAATAATAAAAATACTAATATTAGATAACATACTCAGTTTGGGTCTAGGTTCATCGGGTTTAGAAGGCACTAATCTAATACTTAAACCAATTAAAGGTTTGGTTCCAATTTAGTTGGTTCGGTTTAAATTTTTGGATTTATCAAGTTAATCCGAACCAATAAGCACCCCTAGTATCTTCAAACTAGGTTTGGTTGCATAGCTCTTTCAAAAAATATTTTGTTTTGGGTTTTGTCATATTTATTTTATTTTGAAAAGCAAAATGTTACTTAATTTAAATTTGGAAAAATTGGCCTATCATAGCCACCCTTATTCCAAAACATGTTGTCAACCAACCTGCATGTCAAATCACCATTTTTTTTATTTAAAACAAAATAATTTAATGTCTTCAAATATTGTGGAAACAATCAAACTGTTATAACTAATCGTATTCCCAAAACACAAGACCAATCAGGGCTGTCTCGAACATTTTGAAGACCTTGTATTAATTATAAAGTTTAGGCCTCTAAAAAGGTAAAAAAATGCACAATTATGAAATAAAAAAAATACATCTTGTTATATATTTGTGGCTTGAATGTTATTACTATATTTAGTAGATAGCTACAATCCATTAAATAATGAATGGTTTGTTTAATGTATACCTTTCATAATGAATGATATATGATAAGAAAATTCTATAACCAATGATTGTTTAGTCTTTATTCAACTATAAATATGTAGTCAAAATGTAGAGTACATTAAAAAAAAAAAAAAACATAAGGATTCAATCTTTAGAGAGTACATTTATGACAGGTAAGAATTCTTAGAAAATTTTTCTCTCTAACTTTTTATTTTTTCATAATAAATATTTTTCTTTGTGTTACTCTTTTTTTTGGCAAGTTAAATTCTCTTCAAAAACGTTTTTTCACAACACATTTCATGGGAGGTGAGAGTTAGAGAATTTTATAAGAAGAAGAGATAGAATTAATTTGAGTGCTCTTTCATTGACATTAATTAACATGAGATAGAAAAATGATATTTTCTTTCCAAAAAAATATAATAGATTTTGAGATTTTAAACCCTAAAATGAGGAATCTTGTTTAATATATCACCCAGCTAGAATTGCCTAATAGTGGTGGGGAGTTGGAGTAATATATATGAGGTCATAAATTCTAATCTCAGTGCGATTATTGTATACTAAAAAAAAAAAAAAGAACTACCTAATAGTTGACCTTGAAATCATCAATTATATTCAAATTAACCCTTTTTTATTTTGATAGAAAATAATTTTAGATGCTTATAATTGATTCCATGATTTGAACATCATTTCAAATTAAATATCTTATGACAGACTAACATATGAAAATAAATACATTTAGATCTTTATTCAGTTATTTCTACTGACGCTAATTTAATTAAACTAACAATTTATTGTTTACCAATAATTCCATACTAAAAAAAAAAAAAAAACGTAAAGTAGATTAATGCTAGTTTTTATACTTAATAAGTGAATTATTTGAACGTCCAATCACCATTATTAATGTCCCATTTAACAAAACTAATAATTTAGCATTTAATAACTAATTTTATACCAACAACAAACAAATAAATAAAATAAGCATAAAATCAATAATTTTGTAAAGATAGGGTATGATGATTTAATTTCACAAGTAAAACGATAGAATAAAGATAATAATAAAAGGAGGTTGATTAACGCTACTTTGAAAGATTAATTTTACTGGATTTTAATTTATTTAATACTAAACATTGAATATGATTAAACTATCAATTTGTTATTGCAACATTTTGTTGAGCTAATTTTGTGTTTTTCTACAATAGTGGGACCTGGAACCAACACCAAAATAAAATAAAGAAAGAAATCAGATCAGATTTCTGAAGGAATCAAGAAGAAAGAACCAAAATGAACTGGGCCCATAAACAAGGATCAGTAAAAAAAAACCAAACAACAAGTGGACCCCAAAAGCAGAGGGAACCACATGTGAATCAGAGATCCAGCAATCAAAGGAGCAAGCCGAATAACAAATACTAAGAAAAGGAGCAGATGGGCCTAAAAGGATACTGTCCCACGCAGATCGGACCTCATGAATGAACATCACAGTTAAAATAAAAGCAAAACAAATAAAACAAGAAGAACTAAAATGTGCTTGGGAATATGGGCTACATTTTGCCCAGAAGCCTCTGTGACGGTCATGGGTGTCGGAAAACAAAATACTATGCTCGCTAACCATGAACAGGTTTATCAAAATTCTCAGTTTTGCACCAACGCATCTCTCTTTTAATCTATAAAATATATATTTTTTTAATTTTTTAATTTTAGAAAACAGAAAACTGTTTCTAAAAATAGTAAACAAACAAGGCCTTACTCTTTCTTCTTAATTTTTCTCTTGTTTCTTTTAACAACAATGATCTTGTTATTGTAATGTAAGACTTATGGTTAATGGTGTGAGAGCATGTTCGGGTGCATTCGATAAAAATAAGCATGATCAAGCTCATCACAGATAACAGAGATTGATAGAGAAAATAAAATAAAATAATAGAGTTAAAAATATTTCTCAATAACTGGTTAGGTTTGGCGTTGTCTCTCAGCGAAAGAGTGTGTTTCCTAGTGAATGACGATCGGTGAAGTGAGGAGAGTGTGTTGAATGGTGAAGAGTGTGCGAGTGATTTTTGCTGCAATTGAATGAGAGAGAATGTGAAGGTGCGAGAAGAATGTGTATGTAGTCCGAAAAATGAAAGGAGGCTTCCTCCCTTCGTAACCACATGATAATGAATAATGACAAAAAGGCTTGATGACTCACTGGGCTTTTCTATAAGCTTTTATAATATAGTAAATTATACTTACTTCTTCTGAAATTTTTTGAAATTACACGTAATTTCTTTATTTTTTTAACATTTAAAACAATTTTCTTTATAAAAATACACAGTATAATGTTTTTAAACAATCAGGAGGGTTAATATAATGTATATTAGATGTCAATGTAATGTTTATCAAACAAATAAGAAAGATTAGTGTAGAAATAAAAAAAAAAGAATATCAAACAAAATTTGACGGAATTTTAGGGGTATCAATATAATTTACTCTTTATAATATTCCCATTCATATTTTATTTTATTAATTTTCAAATTTTAATTTAACAATTTTTGAAATTAAGTTACAAGAAATAAACAAAAGCAATATCAAATCTTTGGATTCTACATTTGCCCAAACGGAATTTGTTCAATCGACCAAAGATAAAAAATATCTGAAGTGGAATTTAGAATCTTTGACAGTCTCTGCAAGACCGCATCTGGTGGGATGTTTGAGACTTGTAAGGTCTATTTGTATGACTCTGGTTGAGTTTGAGTGGCAATTTTTATGCCTCTAAGGTTGATTTGTGATTTGCGGTATACGTTATTAACGAATTGTATAATCTTATGTTTTGTACCTACCTTGGTATTGGTGTGCTGGCGGAAGAATCTTAAGAATTGTTTGGTGGTCAAGATAAGATAAAATAGGACAAGATATGAAAGTAAGATAAGAATAGAATAGCATAAGAGCAGGATAAACTATAATCTTATTTAATATTTGATGCACATTAGATAAAAAACCAAATAATGATAAAATAAAATATAAATTATATTCAAATGACAAAATTATTATTTCATAAAATTACATATAATTTTCTAGAAGTAACTTTTAATTTAATTTTTTATTCTTTTACAAAAAAATTACAATTTTAACTAAACTATAAAATATTATTTTTTATTTATGTAGTTACTTTTATTCAAATTATAAAAATTATATAAGATTTTTAAAATTATAATTATTATTCAAATAATTTTATTTAAAAAACATTTGAATAGTAATTATTTAATTTTTAATATTTTAATTAATAATATACTCTAAATTTACATGTCAAAATTATTATTATTATTATATATAAATTAATACATATATTACTATATATTATATTTAGTATATATTTTTTGTTATATATATATATATATATAGAGAGAGAGAACATTTATCCTATCCTGTTGGTTTCTAACCCAGCTCCCTTCTTAGGATAAGAAATACATTAGAGTAATAGGATAAGATAAGGAATAGGATAATATTATCATATCCTACTGGCATAGCAAATAATGGATTACAACATGATAAGATAGTTTTCTATTCTATCCTATCATATCTTGGCCACCAAATGAACCCTTAAGGTGTATGGAATGTTGGTTTTGCTTGAATAATTGGGCTTAATAGGGTTTGGCCGATGAGTTTGTTTTATTTGGGCCTAAGCAAGACCAAATCAAATGAAAAGATCACATAAATAAAATAAAAACAAAGGTCCAAACCTATAAAAATAAAATAAAATACAGTAATAAGAATTGTACAAAACTAATAGTTCACATCTATTATTAAGTAACACGGATTTTGCTTTCCTTATTTAGTATATATATCACAAATTTAATTTGTTAATAATAAGTAAGTTAAAAAGAGTATTTAAAAATAGGTTATTAGCCTTTCAATGTAATATTGCCGTAAAATATTTGAATTTTACAAAATCAAAATTATTAGAAAAAATGCAACTATGCACCCGGATAATTATAGAGGTGCATCTGCAAAAATAAATAAAATTATAGAGGTGCATATTCCCCCTTTTTAATTATTATTCATTCATTAACTGATGTCTTAAAATAAGAGCCTTTTAATAAATTTATTTATAAAAACGTTATGATAAAGACACTAATTAGTAAGATTATTTAAATAAATTTATCTGTAAAAACGTTATAATATCACCATTTTTTTAATAATAAATACTCTATATTTGAGATTTTCTTAAAGCTCTATTTGAAACAACAGACAGTGGGCAAACGAAAGAAGGATCAATGGAAAAAATGGTAAAATACATTTCTTTTACTTTTTGTTTTCATTTCAAGAGAAAATGAAGGATGCAAAAGCACATGAGGCTAGTAAGTTTTTTAGTTGTCCACTTTTGGACGGACGGAAAAAGGAAAACTGGCTCTTTTAAATAAAATGAATAATTTGTATACTTCTTTTTATTAGGAATATTTATATTATTTTATATACATATTTTTTCTTTCTTTTTTACTTTTAACACAACTAAATAAAAAAAAATTCATTTTCTTTCTTACCAAAATCTACAAAATTATCCCTTTTTCTTTTATTTCCCCTTCTTTCTTAAACCAATCATACTATACGGATTAAAGGTTAGAGGGAGGGAAAGATGTGGCATTTATGAGGACTAGTGGTGTCATAAACAATTTCGGTGAATTGATAAATGTTGAGAAAGCTGTTGGTAGAGTATTTAAAATACTTGGTCCCCGTAACTACAATTATCGAAAACTAGAAAACAGTGCGAGATTGCTATTGGATAGAATTGAATCATCCTCTTTATTAGACTCATGATGTTGTCCCGCAAAAAATACTAGTACTATTTTTCTGACATATCGTGTGAATTCTTGCTAGAAAAAAAAAATCATTGTTTTAATGTGTGATTCTTTTGTATTTTCAACATCAACATTTTTTTTTTTAATTTTCTTAACCAGTCCAGAAATTGAAGTTTAGGTGCGAACATATTAAATAATATGAGTCTTATTTTCTAAAAGAAATTACACTTTCCTCTCCTAATAAATACAAAAAATTACATATTGCTCTCCTCTCATATATTAAAATATACATTCTCCTTCCCTAGATTAAAGAATATGACATTTTACTCAAATTTTCAATTTTCTGTTAAGGTTCCATTAAAAAAACTTTATTACCAAAATACTCTTTATGCTACCATCCACTAAGAGATACAAGTATTATACTATCCTCCTCTCTTGTGTGTAAAATATACACTCTCCTCCTTTGCAAATATATTACACTTTACTCTATGTTTTTTGTTTTTCGTTAAAAATAATTTTATAACTAAAATTATATCTTTTACACTCTTCTACATTGAGGGATTTAAATATTACTTTTTTCTTTTCTTATTTTAAGATATATAATATTTTCCTTTAATAGATGAAAATATACACTACAATTTTCACCATTTTTTCTATAAAAATATAATAATTTCTATTAAAGAATAATTTTTTACCAGAAAACCATTTGTTAATTAATATATTTGTGCATTTTTTAAAGGAAATATATGTTACTAATTTAATTTTTGTAATATATTTTTAGTTATAAATGTTTTCTCCATTAAAAGTCATTTCTAGCCTTTTTATATATTACTAATAATAAATTTGGTTAAACATTTTGTCACTTCTAAAGTGTTTATTTTACCTGCAACTAGAGCTGGCAAAATTGACCTAGCCTGATGGCCCGACAGGCCAAGCCAGGCTGGGTCATTAAATGTTTGGCCTAATAAAAACTGGACTAAAATGGCTCGGCCCGTCGGGTCAGGCCAGGCCCCAAAAAAATTGGCCCGGTACTATATATATATATATTTTTTCTTTGTAAAATATACAAAAAATCTAAGAAAAAAAATAGTCATGAGCCATTTTGGCCTGACCCGTTAGGCTAGGTCAGGCTAGAAAAAATATAGCCTATTAAGAATTTGGGCCAGCCCGGCCCTGCTCGCTTTTGACACTTGGCCATCAGGCCAGGCCGGCCCTGGCCCATTTGACAACTCTACCTACAACTCTTTACGAAGAGAAGCAATGCTAATATGTAGTTAGGAAGCAATGTTAGGACATCCAATGAATAAATGATAACTTGATAAATTAAAATTATTTTAGCATAATTTTAATTAAAAATATTTTTTTTAAAGTTAATTAAATGAAGTAAACTATATATTTCAACAATAAGAGAGGGGGATAGTATAATACTCATGTCTCTTAGGAGAGAAAAGTATAATTTACTTTAACAGTGTTAAATTAAATAAACTAAATTATATAATTTAACATAAGAGTGAAAAACAGCATAATAATCACATCTTTCTCGAGAGAAGTGAATTTACTCTATTTTCTATTTAGTTAATCTCATAAATTTAAACCAATAATAATATATTTGAGTGTCATGTTAGCATTGGTTATAAAGAGATTTCAAACTTCGCTAATTTTTTCCACAAAAGGGCGAAATGGTTGAAGTACTTCAAAATTTCCCAATGAATAAAACACTGTAGTTCTTTTTCGTTTTAAAGATGATCATTTATGATTTTGATCCTTAGTTTCGACGTGAGTTGTTATTTTTAACCAATGAAGAGGGTCTCATCCATTTCCCATACAGCCTCACTAATGTAGTAGTACTATTTTTTTCTTTTCTTGTTATCCCTTTCAGTATGTTCCTACAGTTAAACTAATTTATTGTTTTATAAAGTTTTTAATTAAGTCTTTACAGTTAAAAATTCTTGTTAAATTAATCTATAAGTTCTTATAGTTTTATAGAGTTTTTAATTAAGTTTTTACAGTTAAAACACTTTAAAAAAATCCTTACAGTTTAAAAAGTTTGTAATTAAATTTCTATATGCTAATGGTGTTATAATTTCGTTAATTTATATTTAACTTAATTGCACTTTTAGCCTCTCAACTTTTCTCTTATTTACAATTAAGTTCAAGTGTAAGTGGTATGCAAAAATAGAAAAGAAATTAATAAAAGTGTTGAAGGTGAGAATTGAACCTCCAACCTTGAAATTCATCAACACCAACACCACTAAGTTAATAACTTTATTTGATATCTAAATAAAAATTATATTATATATAACTTAAATGGGAGACTAAAATTGTACATATATTTACTATTACTAAATTAAATAATATTAACATTATACAAGCTAATAATAGTGAAATTAATTTCAATAAATATAATAAATATAAATTAGTATATATTTATAGGATATTAATAATATTAAAATTAAAATTAATAAATATATACTAAATATATTGTAATAATATTAAATTAATAAATACTAATAATATTAAAATTAAAATTAATAAATATCAATTGATAATATATACTAAAGACCAAAATTATACATATATTTACTACTAGTAAATAAACAATATAATATTATAAAACAAAACAGGAAATAACTTATATATTTTAATACCTTAATTATAACTTAATCACTTTATTTTAGATAATTTTCTTTTTTATAAAGTTGTTTGTTTTAATTTTTTATTTTTTCTTTGCATATTTTAGTGACCGAGATAAGATATTATTATCAATGAATTATATATATGTATATATATATTTCACTAAAAAAAAGTATATTTATATCATATGTTTTCAATTAACCTTATTCTGATATATTTATATCATATCTAATATATTTAAATTTTTTCTAGAAGTTTATTAATATATACTAATTTATATATATTAGTGAACTCTAAGGGTGGGGATTCAAACTCCATTTATGCTAACAAGCATATGGTATTAATTTATATTTATTAATATTAATTTTAATATTATTAATATCTAATAAATATATATTAATTTATATTTATTAAAATTAATTTTAATATTATTAGTTTATATAATGTTAATATTATTTAATTTATTAGTAGTAAATATATGTGTAATTTTAGTCTCTCATTTAAGTTATATATAATATAATTTTTATTTATATATCAAATAAAATCATTAGTTTAATGGTTTTTGTGTTGTTGATGAATTTCAAGAATGATGGTTCAATTTTCACTTTCAACACTTTTATTAGTTCTTTTTCCATTTTTGAATACCATCTATACTTGGACTTAATTGTAAATAAAAGAAAAGTTAGGAGACTACAAATGTGATTAAGTTAAATATAAATTAACGGAATTATAACACTATTAGCGTGCAAGGACTTAATTACAAATTTTTTAAATTATAAAGATTTTTTTGAACTGTTTCTGAACTTAATTAAAAATTCTATAAAACTATAGGAATTTCACATTAATTTAACCTTTATGATTTTAGTCTTTAGTTATGACGTGAGTTTTTATTTTAAACCAATGAAGAGGGTCTCCTCCATTTCCCATACAGCCTCACTAATGTAGTAGCATTATTTTTTCCTTTTCTTGTTATCCATTTCAGCTTGTTCCTTCAAAACTTTCATACATAGCCAAATTATAGAGGATCAATAAAGCATTTGTCAGCACCACGATAATAATATATTTACTTAAAATATTTTATTATTAATACCACAATTTAATTTAGAACAATTATTTTCATTACTTTGTAAATTTCTAAGTTGCAATTTGCGCTATACATGGCAAAGAATTGGCGTTTCTCATCGCATGCTGATGTAAATTTCTAACAGAAACTGCCTGCATGCTTGCGCACTTTCCTACAACTCATGCTATGGGAAGCTGTTTCCCTAGGATATAGTCCCTGTTTTTAGTTAATTCTGTTCTTTTGTCTTTCTTATTTCTTGTAACCCAAAAAAATTATGTCAACGTTATCGTTAAGAAATATGGTTTAAATATTGAATATATATAAAATATAAGTATAGAAGTATCTCCTTATGTAAAAATTATTAGTTGTAAATTATAAAAACACTTCAAAATACTGATATAGAAATTACATTAGTAATGATAATAAGGGATCAATAGCAATGTTCTCGAGTTAATTGACTAAGAATGAGTAATATCATGTGACCATCGTACTACGAAACTATAATTTTATTTATTTATTGTATGAAAAGCACACATTTAAAATAGAAACGATTTATTAGCCTAGCCATAGTGTGTCTATCATGCCATGTTCTCTTAAGACAAAGCGTCACACAAACAATAATCAGAATGGTACAGTGAATTCGATTTTTTGCTTTTATAATTACTAGTTAAATGCAAACCGAATAGCTATCGTTTAATGAACACAAGCATGCCATTCAAAATTCATTTGCCCTCAAACTTTATTAGATTAGAAATCTAAATGAATATATGCCCATCCAATTAGCTTCGCCTCAGACAAAATGGTAGAGTAGGTACATGTCATCCCTAAATAAAAACTATTCAATTTGATTTTCTTATAATAATTTTTCATCGTTAGTCAATTAAAAATAATGTTAAATGTTATTAAATAAAACTTTTAAAATAATAATTACAAAATATTAATGCAATTTATGATTAAATTACAATATCGATACATTCTAATCAAATTCCTTTAGCAGTCTCTCAATAATGCTTCTAAAAAACGATTCACCAGAAAAACTAGAATAGAACCATTTTTTTAGAAATTAAATAATAAAAGCTACAACCAGAAACTGAAAGTATTCCCACGGGACCCTGGTCAAAGGAAATCAAATAGCAATATAGCATACATAAATTGCAACGTAAGAGTGAGAGTGTGACTAAGCGATGGGATACAAAGCAATGCAAATTTGGGCATCCACGAATAGAGTTGCAATATTCTCATTACTTTTGGGTTTATACAAACGAATAAATATGAAGTTACACAAAAGGCAATACAAGCAGATCCATTTGCGTAGCGCAACGAGTCGATGCCAGCGAAGAATCCCCGTCGTACAACAAAACCCTAACCTCACCGTCACTCAAACACGACACTTGCTTAGCACAACTAACGACGCTTTAAATCCATAATAATAATAAAAATCTAGTACACTAAAGAAACAAGAGTACAAGACCCAAAACGGTGATTTTTATTCCCGATCTGAAGTGCGACGCGCGCGCGCGTCTCATCTCCGGCAGCGCGTGATGACAGAGCAGCCCCTGGAGTAAGGGTGAACGGGGCCTCTGGCTTTGTAGCAATTGTGGGTGTAGTAAGATCTCCCAGAACGGGGTGGGCACGGGATTCTGTTAGCGGAAAGGGCACCGTACGAGATGTAGTACTTCATTCTCCGCCAGAACAACGATCTCCGGCTAAAACCGTTTTCCACGTCGTCTTCGTCTACGTCTACGTCTACGTCGTCGTCATCGTAAAGCGACATTGCGGTTGGCCACTCCAACGCGTCCGACATGAGGTTCAAGCTCGTCTCCTCGATCTGCGCGCGCACGCCAACCTCGTGGCTCAGGGCAATGCAGAGCAAGAGGGCGAGAAGAGCAACGGAAGAAGCCATGGGAAGAGAGTGGAGTGTGAAGTCACAGGTTGGGATTGGGAGTTTTTGTTTTTGGTGTGAGGGAGGGACAGAGGGTCACATGGTGTAAGCCCCAAAGCTGGTACCTTACTGGTTTACAGCTGTGCCTCATCAATGCCTCAATCTACGTGTGTCCCTCCTCTATTATCGTGCGCCCCCACCTGTTCCTGCTCCCGCCCGATTCAATTATTCTCTCCGACGTCGTTTTGCTTCAAGGATGTTGCAATCGAATGCGTTGGCTCGAATCCGACGGTGGGGAAGGGAGGCTGGCCTACTGATGAGGTTTTAATGAAAGGCATGCTAGAATCTCTGTCGTGTTACCCTACGCAACGGTCCTGAATAAAGGCGACGGTGATTTAATTAAATTACTCCAATCACGCACCCAACTCTGTCTCTCGTTACCTTCGTCACATTACATCTGAATCGCTGGATTGCACGGCAACCTAATGTGGTAGCTCAATAAGCTTTAAACCTAAAAAACTACAACATAAATCGTGATAAAAAAAGACAATATTATTAGTTATGCTGTACGGTATCAAGTTTAACTCCAGCAATAAAGAACTCCGTGGATTCAATGTGGTAGCTCAATAAGCTACATTGCTTATTGTAAGCCCTCCTGCATCTGTTCTCGTCGCATTTGGATAATAAAATCAGATTTCCCCCTCATCTATTTCTTATTGCCGAAACAAATAAAATCTACTTAAGAAGTTATGTCAAATATTTAAAAGGAAAAGCGGAAACTAATCTCAATTACCGTTATAAATATTGTGTTGCAAAAGGATATAAATTCAGCACGAGAAGGTACGGCAGAACAACGAGACACAGGCTACTGGTGGCCCAACAGAGAAACAACGAGAAGCCCAACAATACACAAGAGTATAGCAGGATAGCCAAGTACGCCCACTCAAGTGAAAAGAAGATAGAGTGGGCTGTGTTTGACCGCTCAAGGCCCTTAGGTACGCACATACTCATCCGTAAACTGGGCTCTTCCAATCCTAGTACGGCTCGATTCAGTTAAGAGAGGGAAGGTATTTATGAGTTGAGAGAGAGAAGTTGTTTTATGAAACAGGAAAAAATATTTCAGGAGAGAAAATTTACTTTCACATATTTAACGAGGACAGTTTCCTTAGAGTATCCACAACCCAGCATCTCTCTTTAGAATTCTTAAATGAATCTCACTTATACACATCATTCATTTTTATTTTTTTTCCAATTTAAGCACTCAATTCTTCCAATCTAGCATCTCCAAAAAATTTACTAAATAGGTCCCACAAATAACCATAAATGATTTTATCTTTCATCAATATTAGCTACTATTAACTATTTTATTATTATTATTTGATAAAAGTACAAAAATGGGACCACATACTCTATTTATCATCGGTGCTTGTATAAATACTAGGTGCTTAAACAGAGCTGAACAAATTTGAGCTGCAATGGTTGCAAAAAATAAGCACTTGTGCTTATTTGCTTAGCACCCCTTTTTTCCTACTGTTGCAGATGCCCTTACTAATTTACATTTTGTTATATAAAAAATATTGTTTTTTTCATATCTTTTGAGATCTATACACTTTGAGAGTGAAGAGATAGAAATAGGGATGGAAGATAGAGAAAATTGTATAAATTAGGATTTTACACATTTTGCGTAACAAGATGAGAACAAACATGTTTATGTTACTCTAGAAGTTTTTCCATTGTGTTTTTGCAGTTCCTTAAAAAGGAATGTCTTGGCCCTGTAGATAAAGGTGGCAAATGGGTCTCCTAGCCTAGTTTGGTCTGGGCCTAACATGCAAGGTGTGAAAAGCTAGTCGGGTCAGGTCGAATTTTTTGGGGCTGCAAATTTGTTGGCCTAGCCTAGCTTATCAAGCAGACTAAATTGACCCATTTTTTTAACCTAAATTTATATAAATTTTATAAGAAAATAAAATACAAATAATAAATAATATCTTCCAAATAGCCCAGTAGCTTTGAGAATTACATTTTAGGGGTTCATCAAGCTCATCGAGCTAGATCAAATTGACCTAGTTTTTATCGAGCCTAAAATTCAAGAGCCCAGCTTGGCCTTATTTAGGGTTATTTGAATCAGCCCATCAAGTTAGGTCCAATTCGCCACCTCTACCTGTAGATGATATTTAACCATGTAATTTTAGGCAATTGCTAACTACAACCTCTAATTACTAAATGTACCTCCTTTTCATATTTTTAGTATTTTTTTCTCTAAAAACATTCCTTTCCAAAAACTAATTTCCGAAACATGTTTTTGTCAATAGGTAAATATTCTAAAAATTAGTTTCTGAAATTTATTTAACACATTCTGAAAACTAAATTTTAGAATGTGTTGAAATTTCAATAATTTTCGAAACTAATTTTTGAAACTGTTAAAATTTTAAGATCCACAACAAGGGTGCAAGGTAGAATCATGTGCTAGTGTATTTTACAAGCTTCAACCAAAATTGTTTCCCCTTCCTCCATTTGCGCCACTCTCTACTTCCTTCGATAGTAGAGAGGTATTGATGATTAGTGGTTGAAGAAACAACGGCAATAGCAGTATTGGAGTCTCAAACAAAATGCAGTGACAATAAAGTGACAAATGTGGAGTAATTAAAACAATGCCAATAGTAGCACTCTTGTTGACGAATGTGGCGGTGTTGTTATTTCCATTTTAAAACCATTTTTTCCTTTTAGCAACAACCACTCCCTAGCCTCCTAACAAGAAGAAACTAAGTTATGAAACATTTATTTATTGGTAAAATATGTTTCGTAAATTAGTTTAGGGTCTAAGTATTTTTTGAGAAAAAAATACTAAAAATGCAAAAGGAATTTAATTTAGCAATTAGGAGATGTATTTAGCAATTAATTGTGTTTTAAAACATAAGGGCAATGATCAAGAATGGATCATGATTGCTTTTGGTTAGAAAATGGATCACGAATTGAAAATACAACAAGGGCAATTCTGAAGTACGTAGAAAAGAGGCCACTATTAATTATTAAGATTTTCAAATTTATACACACATTTCACTCTTAAAGCCTAATAGTAACGTATCACAAAACAATAACATGGCTGCCTAATTAGCCAATTCACAAATTGAAAATACCACATCCCCTTTTTTTTTTTCTTTGCACTCCTTTCCGCATTTTTGAATTTTTTTTACAAAAATACCCTTCTCAAAAGCTAGTTTTCGAAATGTATAATACATTTTGGAAACTAGTTTCTGGAAGTCTTCAAATAGTTTCTGAAATGTATTGTTTTACATTTTGGAATGTATTGTATTCAAAATGGATTAGTGTTGGAAGGAAGCAAGTGAAGTCGATTCAAGAAGCAATAGGGTGTAGAAGTGAGAACATAATGGTTCTTCTTCTTCTTCTTTTTTTGTTTTGTCTAGATTACAGGTATCTTCCACTAAAAACAATCCTGTTTGAGCAGGGTAGGACTACAATAGGTAATAACGTTCTCTCTCGAAGTATCAAACGTAGCTGCATACCTAGAACTTAACTCATAACAATTGTTGAAGCTATAACAACCCCACGCCAATTGATCTACACGCTCGGTGGTTCTTCTTTTCCTTCTTTGAATGGAAGTAAAAAGTGTTAAGCTTTTCCTCCTTGATATCAGAGATGTGTGATCCCTATTTGCTACTTACCTTCTTCAAAAACTCAACCTGACGATTCTAGAGTAGTAAATCTTGTCTCAACCTTCTTTATCGTATCTCAAATGAATTTGGCAGGTCAGACCAAACTTGTTAGGAACCCTTGTGATAAAGAATTAGCCCTAAAGAAAGTACGCGAGAGAGAGAGAGAGAGAGAAAGAGAACAAAATAGAAAAAAAAAATCTAAACTTGTCTTTTTTGGTAAGAGAAGGGTAAGAACACATAAAGAAGCACTCTCCTTTCACACTGGAAAAATGCCAAGTCAAAACTGTCTAATTACACATCATGCCCTTATTACACTTTAGGGTTTATTTATAAGCTTTGCTCTAACTGCCTCCTAATTACTCCCCTAACAGAATGCTAGAAAACGGTCTAATTACAGTTATTGGCCTTTTCTTCCTATATTTAACTCGCAAGACCATTGTCTTTGTTTGTGTTTTACTTCCTTGCCTAACATATACCTTCTAATACACTCTTTATATTGGTTAAAATTTATTAGAAACTACAAAATTATTGAGACTCACAAATTTTTATGATTTTCAATAAATTTCAATTAATAATAGAAAATATGTTTAAAAGATAAAGTCTATTAAAGAGTGTGTTACTAATATTTTTTGTTTGTCGTTATTCCTCCATCGTATCAATTTGGTAGTGTAGCACAATTAACAAGCCACAATTGGAATGGACAGTTTATGAATGGCCTATGGGAGATCGGAAGGGGTTTGGTGCCAATATAAGGTACACAGTCAACTTGATCAATTAAGCTACAAATAGTTGCTACTGCAAGTGCAATCTTAATAACCACCCATTTCTAACCTTCTAGAGTTGACTGAGCACCTTAGTAAATCCCATTCAGGTTTTCGCCGCTACACATTGTAAGAGCATCTTCTGGCATGGAATTAATGGATGATGATCGCTTATGTTTTTATTTATAATTTTATATGATTTTGATTATGATACGTTATTTTTCTTTAGTCTTTTAATATAAGCATATTTCTTTACGATATAGGATCCGTTGACACCAAGTGTAAGTCTTTAGACTTACACCAATTCTAAGCCGTTAATATTGGTTAATCTTACGGTTTATAATATATTTATATATTTGGTAACTCCAACATTTTTTGTGATAAACAATTAATTAATTTTAATCAAACAATTAAATTATTTATTTGATTTGATTGATTTAATTTTCTGCTTTAATCATTTATGAAAATTATTAACTGATAGTTTTTTTACAATTTTTAAATAAATAGTAAAAAATATATAATTACATTAATTTTGAATATTTTATTTTTTTATTTTTAACTTAAATTAATTAATTAAATCATTTGAGTTATTTAATTATTTGATCGATTAAATTTTTTTACTAATTATTTACATAAATTATTTATAGTTTAATTTGTTATAATTATTTATAATTTACATAAGAAATTAATAATAATAATTTACTATTTTTTACTGAAAAAATTGTAAAAAAAAAAATACTTAATCACTTAATAATTTCTTTAAATAATTGATGCAAAAAAATTCTAATCAATCTAGCAAGAAATTAGCTCAAACAATTTAATTGATTGATTAAAATTAAAAATTAGCATAATTATATTATCAATAAAAATATTTATAAAAATAAATTAATTTGTTAATAATTTTTTTGATAATTATATATTATAATATATAGTTATATGTTACAATTTAATCTGTCTATTAGATTAATTGAGTTAATTATATTACAATTTAAATTATGTATTACGTTAATTATAGATTACAATACAATATATAAATATATAATCTGTATGTTACAGTTTAAAATATGTCTTACGTTAATTATATATTACAATATATAATTGTATATTACAATTAAAAAATTATATGTATATATATATATATTACAATAAGACAAGTAAAAATTAATATAATTATATATTTTTATTATTTATTATGGAAGAAATTTATATAAAAAATAATTAGTTAATAGTTTTCATAAATGATTAAAGGACAAAGTTAAATCAATCAAACAATCAATCAAATCAAATTAAATAATTTAATTGATTCTTTAAAATTAATTAATTGATTGTCATAAAATATGTTGGAGTTACTATATATATAAATATATTATAAATCGTAAGATTAACCTATATTAATGACTTAAATTTGGTGTAAGTCTAAAGATTTATACTTGTTGTCAATTGATCTTACTCCTTTCTTTACTGATAATGTAATTTTTAAAATTTATTAAATAGATCTTATAAATTACCTTACACATTTTCATATCTCATCAATATTAATAATTATTTAACTTAAAATAGTTGTTAGACCCACTTTCTCTTTTTTTATTAAGAGTATAGAATTTGGTTTGGAGGGAAAAGGGGTTGGATGGGGGGGTGTGGAGAAGGGGAATGAATATTTTATTTTAAATTAAGAAATTATATAATATTTATAAAAATAAATAAAAGATTGATACATTAAATTTATATTAATCTATCATTTTATTTTTTATTCTTACAAATATCAAATTACAAAATATTTATTAAAAAAGAAAAATTTATCCTGAACTAAAAAAACAAAAATAAAAAATTTATCATTTCATTTTTTTTCCTAATCTTAATTCTCAAGTATACTTTAAAAGACGTTTCCCTGGACATAAAATGATTTTTTTTTTTAGTGATGAATCATGAAACTGTTGTTTAACAGTAAAAGTTAAGAGAGAAAGTTGAGGATGCTCCAGTTAATGCAAAGAAGACATGAATAGTTATATCGTGTACAGTAGCTAACTTGTCTGTTACTCGCTGTCTACTAGAAAATGTCTCCGTACCTTTGGACGATGCTTTGCTTTCATTTTATTTTCCTAGCGCGGATTGAAAAATGGTTGCTTTAGCAACAATAGTCACATGAAAACAAAAGCCGCTGTTTTACGCAATTCAGGTGAGAGTTATGTTTAATGCGATGTTTTTAATTATTATTTTAATAGATGATAATGTGTATTAATTTTAAATTATTTAAATAGATGGGCGTTTGTTATTCCTTATATGATCACAATTGTTTTCATCTTTATCTATATGTTAAAAAAAGATGAAAAAAAATGCATACTATTTTTCTTATTTCATTATGTTAAAAAATATAAAAGTATTATTAAAAAATACATATGCAAATAAGATGAATCTAGAGAAAGAAAAAAAAGAAGAAAAAGAAACAGGAATATGAATAGGGACCACTTTTTCTGCAATATAATTAAACAGCTTATCTTCTTATCTGCTCTTCTTTTTATATGTGATATGATACTACAATCTCAATTTTGCGCGCTTCTCTCAGTTTCTTAATTTCTCGTTAGGTTCTCGCCTGGCTTCAAGTTCAAATATAGCAATATCTCCCACTCTCAAATGGGTCCGTGCAATAGAGAAGCTAAGATTATAGTTTATTTAGAGAGTGTTATTAGATATGCGAATCTTACAAAAGCCAGAGGTGCTCTAGCTTTAGTCACAGTGTGTTTAATCACATAGCTGATTCAGGGAGACATATGATGCGTTTCGTATTGCATTTTAACCGACATGTTTTATTTAACTAAGAAGTATTAGTTAAGGAATAATTAATGTATTTTATAAAATATTTTTAATAACCTGAAAAAACTATTAAATAGTTTTTATATTTTACATATAATATATATTTTTGTCGCTTTATATCATATGTAAACTTGATTACGATTACTCAGGAAATTTGAAAATGACAGCTAAAACAGTTACCAGAAAAAGATAACCATGCAACTCTTCTAGCTGCACTGCAGTGAGTGTAGTGCAGAAGGAGGAGGGTAACGCAGTTACTACGCTTCAATGCCAATTCTGAATCCACTTCGAAAAGCGTTCCCAGAGAGAAGTGGACTTGCCCAGAGTGCAGTGATAATTCGACAGGGTCTAACACTTTGATGGTTTCACATTCAATTTCCCCTTTCTTTATGGATTGTTTTTCTTTTCCACTTCTTTCCACTAAGCAATAAGCATATATAGTTGGGACCACAAGCTCCACGCTCTTATCTCCTTCATGATCTCTTCCTTTGCTGCACCTTTGGCCAGTGACGGAGGTAATTAACCATTTAACCTTGTAGTAATGAATTTTATCTCCCAATGTTTTTCTGACAAATGTCATGTGACAGTGGGGCTAGCCGTGGCTTTATTATCTTAGAAACTGGTAAAATAAAATATTCAGTAAAAAGGATCGCAAGGAATTGAAGCTGGTTCATGCATCTTGCACCAGCATTCAACCATTATATCCTTCTACCCCAACCCTACCGCTATGCTTGTGGTCCCTTAGCTTCTCATTGTCAACCATTGATCTTAAATGCTTCCACCTTTGACGGTTCACAAAGATATGGATCAACGGTGGAAAATAAATTAACCCTTATTCCTAAAGCCAACCCCACAAGTCATGGGCGGTCTCCAATTAATAAAAATGTCAAGTCCATCATAGATCTTCTTCACATTTCCATAAATAGATAAAATTAAAAAAATATTGCTCTCAACTTGCTATAAAAAGGCCTTCCATTACCTGCTACATTGGTCGGTTACAGTGATAAAATGATAATAATCCTGCACTATTTTCTGCACTGTTTTATATTATTCTCTATCTATCTCCTTATCTCTCTGCTGCAAACCCTACTAACTTTCACAGCTCCTTCCTCACCTCTTCCCATACTCTCTGCTACTCACTTTTCCCTCTTCTTCCCTTTCTTCCATTCCTCCTTGTCTCTCGCAGCGCGAAATTCATGGACGTGGACATACTGAAAACTTCTATTAGTGACAGCAGCATGGACATGATGATGCAAATGGAAAAGTTCCCTGAATTATGTGAACCTTTTTATAACAACAACACTCTTCTCTACCCGGAAAACGAGTTCTTAAGCTCCACCACCACTCTACCCGTGTTCTCCAACGTTAACAACCCAAACGTTAGAACTCCACCCACTTTGATTAATCCTCCACCACCTTCCTCTAACCTCGTTCTCCAACAACCCATGACACCTCCTCTTCAACCACCCAACCCTTCATTTTCGGAGAAGAAGAATTCCGTGGCGGCCATGAGGGAGATGATTTTCCGTGTGGCGGTTATGCAACCTGTTCATATAGACCCGGAATCTATCAAGCCACCGAAGAGACGGAACGTGAAGATTTCGAAGGATCCGCAGAGTGTGGCGGCGAGGCACAGAAGAGAGAGGATAAGCGAGAGAATAAGGATCCTTCAGAGATTAGTTCCCGGCGGGACCAAAATGGACACGGCTTCTATGTTGGATGAAGCCATACACTACGTGAAGTTCTTGAAGAAACAAGTGCAGACGCTGGAACAGTCAGGAGCAAGTAGACCCTTGAACGTTGTTGGCTTCCCTACTGTGTCCAACGCCAATAATGTTAACTATTCTGCTTTTCTCAAGAGTTGCCAACCTTGTCAAATGATGGGTTCCGTTTCTAAACAAATGCTCAGTTAATTGAGAAGTGTTAGCTTGATAAATGCATGGCAAATGAAAATCAATGAATTATATGTGTAGTGTATTGATCTGCATAGTTTTGTGATCGTGCATGGAATTATAAAGACAGTGTTTGTCGGTGTAATTGTCTTTTGTTTTAAGAATTTCTTTTTCTCTTTTCCAACCTAAACGGGAAACAATAGTTCAATAATGGATGAATATTTTTCTCCATCTTTTTTTAATTTTTTTTTATAATCAGTCTTAATTAACAACGGGCTTTCACTTCTATCTAATCAGAGTGAGCGTCAGAAAAATGTTTGAATAATAACAAGCAAATCTTATGGATGATCTAGAATCTTACAGTCACTACGATATATAAAACAAAAGTTTGACCGATCAATAAATAGGAGCTGTGTTGTTTTGGTCTTCTAAATACCCAACTCTAATGGGCCAGTTTTTCAGTTTTTTGGCCATCTGTATCTTTTTGAGGGGTCCCATGCAAATGCAATATGAAAAATACTTATCATACGTTTACTTTCTCTTCTATCTCACTATCACTCTTCTTTTTATCACATCATTTGTCATATCTTTTATTTTCTTCCTCATCCTTTATTTTTTCTCTCTTTCTCTCTCTTCTTTTTACCTATACACTCCATCTTTGGAATGTAGGACTATCATAACTCATGCGATATAGCAGTTTATTTTAACCTTGCTGATCGACGAGACTCCAGAACACGGCGCAAGCAGCCTGCAGCCTGCATGCATGCATACTCTCTTGCCTTTTCTTCCTTAATTTTGCCCTCAAACAACGCAACCAAAGTCAATATTATTTTGAATAGATCTTCTATTATTTTCATTATTTGAAGCTGCGCAGGCATTTGCTGAAATTGCTTTGATTCGTCACAGTAATTATAAAAGAGGTATATTATTTATAAACGTTTTGTACTATTTATATAATATTATTTTTTATATTTCCTTTCTTATATCACTCATCTTATTTTTATATATATATTTTTTTGTTTCTTTTTTTTTGGTATACAAAAAATTGAACAAATTTATATATAAATACAATTCGTCATTATAAAATAATGATACTATATTTTGGTTGACTTGTGAGTACATGGAAAACTTATTGGAGATCCACGTTGACTAATGATGTGACTGAAATAATGTATATAAGTAGGAAAATAAGTCTTACCTTATGAGTTAGCTTTTAGAATTATATTATGTTTAACTCAAATTCTAAGATGATATTAGAGTTTATTCTAGTAGTTGTTGTTGGGCCTATTAGGCCTAATGTTATCGATTACTTGTAGATACCTAGTTTTACAAACTTCACACTCGAGGTATTTAGTTCTTGACATGAGGAGTGTGTGTTGGAGCTCCTATATTGATTAATAATATTGTCAAAATAGTGTATATTGTATATAAATGGAGTTCAACCCTTGTCCAGTGAACTAATTTTTAGGATTAGTTAAGTCCAAATCTAAATTCTAATCAGCAATGGAAGCAAAAAACAAGGGGATCAAAGAAAATTAAGAATTATATTACTTTTATTTATTTATGCAATACATTTTATAATATTATTTTTTTTCTTTATCTTTGCCACATTAATTATCTTATTTCATACTTCTTTCTTTGTTGTATATTTTATTGTACAAAGAAATTGTTTAAATACAATTTCTCTAAAATGTGTTTCTAGAGACACATACGCACAATATATTTGTACAATATTTTTATATATGAAAGGGAGATATAGCAAGAGAGGAGAAAGAAATATGAGATGAGATGATTGATGCATGAAGATAGATTGAAAGAAAAAGTAATTAATATGGTATGAATAATAAGAATGCAATGTTTAGACATATTTTCTTTAGAGTTTAATTTTTATATATAGTCAGTGTAAAAGTTTTTTTTTACTATATCAACTAATTAGAAAATTTGAAAGTATGACTTTTAAGATAGTTATAAAAGTCAATAAATTTATTATATATAACATTTTATAATTGAATGACAATATAAAATCTCTTTATACTGTATATATTATTTACTCTTTTTACTGATGAATGAAACTTGTAATTAAATTAGTAACTTACTGTATCTCTAACATCCCCACTTATATATACTATGATTCGCAGGTCATATAGTATGAAGTTTAGATATCACCGTGGATGCTCAAAATGAAAAACATTGACCATTCCATTGATGTTGAGAGTATTGAAAACCTATTAGTATGAATACATTATATATTAGGATTCATTATTTTATATTAATTTTTTACATCCACATTTATATTTATTGAAAAGAGTTATTATTGAAAAATTACTCCCTAGAATGTCATATCCTATTCCTATGTATTGGTGTGTAAAAAAAAAAAAAAAGATATTGTATCCCTGCATACAAACATAAATGTAGGGATTGGTGTAAGATTGGGTTATGAAAAAAAAAAGGTCTATTATTCTTTCTCTTCCTCTCCTTATATAGAATAAATTTAACATTTTATGCAAGAATTTAAGTGTTAAAAAAAATAACGTGAGATAAAATGTTATATATATATATATATATATATATATATGTTTATATACATATTCCATACAGGTCTTCTAGAGAAGAAAAGGACTCATGAGGTTAAACGAAGTAGGTTGCCTCCCGCGGCAAGGTCGAATAATTTGGTTGTTCATGTCTCAAGGATCATGCCTTAGAAATATCCCCATTTTTTCTTACTCTATGTATGTGATCAAAATCTACATTAGGAAAAAAAAAAAAGGAGGTGAGAAAAATGTGGAGAAGTCACTAGCGAATTCGGCCCATGTGAAATAGTCTACTAGGGTCCCATGCACCCAATGAGATAGGATTTTTAATTATTATCTATTAGTGAATAAGAACTAAAGCACCACGGGGCAGCTTGCTATCAGCATATGCATTATCTTTGCACCTTGGCACCTTCTGTATAGTGCATTGTATCCTCCTCTGACACATTCCTTATCGTATTCCTATCTTTCCTTTTCACTTTGCATTTATTTTTTTGATACATCATTCTGCATATTTTATTTTAGTAATATAATAAATACTTAATCAATAAATATTTTAACAATTACACTGTTAAAACTGTTGAAGATGCAAGACTCTATCATCTACCTCTACCTGTAATTCACCTGATATTGTCCTAGATGCATGGAATGGGGTAAGCTCCATTGTTCCTTGTGGGATGTACACCGACATTGCATTGAAGTTATTATATAGTAGATTCTTGTATTTATTGGTCAAAAAAGACACAAGAAAGAAAAAGAAAAAGCCAGTGAGAATTCATTCAAATTTTGTAGCTAACTATCGTGAAAATGCAAGAAAAATCCAGACACTACAGCATTAGCATTTATTTCCTTATCTATCTAGTTATTATATTCTCAATGACAATGAGCAGTTGTAGAACTTCATGAATCGTACGCTTAGTGATTAAATAAGATAAAAGTATTATAAAAGAATCTCAACTTTAAAATTTCCTAACTAATAATATCAATGCTTGGATAAGTAATTAAGGGCCTCAAATTTAATAAAATATTTTAATAATATTCTATCAATTGCATATATTTTATAAAATAATGCGTTCTGTTCAAGTCATATTCTTTCTCTTTATCAAGTGTATATACTTATCTTTTTCAATATTTTCGAATAATAAAAATGTTTTAATAAAGTTAACTAAGGTGTTTAATTAGTAACAATAAAATTCAGTCACTTATATTTTGTTTATCATAAAATGATTAGTCCTCAATCTCAAATAACGCTTTGCTTGATCAAATAATGTGCTCATGGTCGATTTTGTCATATTTGAACTTGCATTTTTTTTTTTAAATATATCAGTACTCGTTGATCGGTTCAATAAAAAAGAAGTTCAAAACCTAGTTGGGCTATGTTTGGATGACTGTTACAAAATTACTTTTACGAATTTCAATACATAAAAATGAGTTTCAATGCAAAAATGAAGAATGAAAAAATAGTTGCTTTGAAATCAAAAGTACTTTTGAGCTCTCAAAACTTTAATCCAAACATGCACTTAATTTTTAGAAGGATATCAATTTTTAAAACTAAAGGAGAGTATTATTTAACTAAAATTTTTGACATAATTTTAATCAAATAAGTTGATAGATATATAGTACATCAACTCTTAAATGGATAAATCAGTTCATCACTTTAACTTATTCAACAAGAGTCTTTTAATCTCAACAAGTTCTAACCGAATTTCAATATTTCTTACTGTAATTATTCGAAACGAAATACGTTTTTGTTTTTTTCCAATTGAACTTAGTGGGATACTCAATTGACTATACCTATTTGAGGCAAGTTCTTGAAGGTGTACTGAACTCAGAGATAATAATAAAACCTATATACTAAATGAGAGTTAGTATAGTTTGGTTGTAGGTGAATTGTTAAATATATTTTATTACTCGTTAGTTACGCATAGAAGTCCATTACATTCGATTTATATTTAATAAAATTTCTAAACCGAAAAAAATAATAAATATTAACATTGCCCTGAATATCGACACCGAACAGAATCTGAATCAAGACGATGATAATTCTGAATAGTGATTCTCTGCACTTTTATTAAAATAGTAAGCAATAGTGGAAGGCTATCCAGTAATTAAAATTTCCGGGTAAAGAGGCCACGAGAGATCAATTCATATTCTTTTTATTTTTAGATATTATTAGCTCAATAAAGATATAATCTATTATTGTTATAATTAATTATATAAAATATTTTTTATTTTTAAATATATTGTTAATACTCAACTTTATTCTTTTTATTTTTACTATCTTCATTAATTAATAATATTCATTTTGGCCCATTAAAAAAAGTAAACAGAAAAAAATGGACTCATTTTGTCGGTGAGACCTAAAAAGGCAACTAGGAAAGAAATGAATAGGGTTGTATTCGGATTAGATAATTTTTATTGATTATAATTTGTTTTCATGAAATAAAATATTTATATTTTAGTCCTTTCTTGTTGGGTAATATTGATTAAAAAAATTATAATATTAGATTACTTTTATTTCAGATTAAATAAAAATTTCAAATAAGCAAGATTTTAGAAATTATGATTAAAAACTAATAGATTATTTTCAAACTTTTCTTTTTATCTTATCCCTAATAATTGATTATTTTTATATAAAACCACCTATTATAAATTACTTTATTTATTTTGTTTGTAATTTATAAAAACTTGTTTATTTTGGACAATCTAAATAAAATATATTGTTTAAAAAAATCACACAATATATGTTGAAATTGGGAATACGATAGGAAGGAAAACTCAAAAGAAAAACTTTAATTAAATTCAACGTTACCAAGTTGTTGACAACTCACGTGTACCTCATCAAATAATAAGATTAATAAAGTGTCAGGCTTTAATTAATCCTCTTTATATATATTTTTTAGAAAATGATAATTTTTTTTTCATTTTTTTAAAAAGAAAATAATATCATCAAATAGTCATAACTTATATATTTCAAATTTATTTGATTAATAAAGCGTCTCAAATAATTTATTTTTTATATTTTTAACACAACAATAACAATAATAAATTATTTTTAAAAGGAATTTCAAGATCATTCACTGTTACAACTCAAATATCTCAAATTAATTTATAGGATTAATATGGTGTTACGCCTCAATTAATCCTTTTATATCTTTAATATGTAATAATGATTATGATTAATAATTATAACTATGATAATGATATTCATTTAGTTTAAAGAGAAATTTATGAACGTCCTTAAATTGATTCATCGGACTAATAAAGTGTCACAACTCAATTAAACTATTATATATTATTAAGAGAGTAAGAATGATGATAATGATTAGAATAGTATTGATTTATTTTAATAATGACAGTACTAATATTATTAATGACAACAACAATAATAATAAGAGCATTTTATTTAAAAGAAAAGATTCAAAAACACTGAAGTGTCACAAATCATATATTCTAAGAAAAGTTAAGAAGATGTCACATCTAGATTAATTTATTTTTTGAAAATAAAAAAAAATTAGATGCCGTAATAACAATTTATTATTGGATAATTGATTCTACATTAACAATTAATAAATAAATTAAACATAAAATTGATTAAGGTTTATTTTATTGTAATGATGGGTATTGGGAATTAAATCTCATTAGATTCTAATTATTTTAAGTTAAACGTATAATTTAGTCCCTATAGGTATTGTGAATTTTCAATTTGCCTCCTATAAGTAAAAACTTATTAAATTGATCTTTGTATATTTTGCAAATTCTCAATTTGGTATTTGCCGTCATGATGCCATTTACACATTTTTATTTTGGCCTCTATACATGTAGCACATTCTTAATTTAGTCCTTATATGTGTAGCGCATTCTTAATTTGGTCCCTATACGTGCATTGTATTCTTAATTTATGTATTTTTGATTTGGTCCTTATAGTATAGGGACCAAATTGAGAATCTGCAACACTTATAGAAACCGATTTAATAAGTTTTTTTGTATAAAGACTAAATTGATAATTGTCGACATGTATAAGGACTAAATTATATGTTTAACCATTATTTTATCATTATGAAGACATTTTATGTGACGAGATTAACAGTTTAATGTTAGAAAAAAGGAAAAAAACAATGGTTCTGGGCTAGGTTTAGGAATTTTGTACAAGAAAGAGATCAGGGGCCAATATTCAAATGAAATAAAAACAAAATTCAGATTCGGTTGAGACTAGGTTGCTAGGCCTAGGAGAGAGTGTGGACTGCACAAAGTCTAGTAAGTTTTAACGGGTTGCTTGAGCCAGCTGGGTCCATCTAGTAAGAAATAAAACAGACAAAGTCAATTTTAAAAAAACAAAACAAACATAATACTGGGCCTTCTTTTTAAAATACATATAATCGATCAAAGATTATATCAGTTTTTTTTTTCTCACTTTGTTGGGGACTTTTCCTGACAATGAACATTATTGGTTCAGCCAAAACTTTCACATAGTATATACATAAAAAAAAAGGTTTTACGGAAGAAACTTTTTGTCTTTGTTTCTTTTTGTCGTGGCCTGGTTTTGTTTTGAAACGTTACGTTGCTTGGGCTAATGGACCGGAGGCGACTACCCGACTAGTGTGTCAAGAGATGGGCTCACTATTTAATATATTGGGCTCTCTATACCCAATTAGTTTATGGATTTGTATGAAAAACGACATCGCAGACCGAATAGCGCAATGATTCAAGTTTCAATTAAACAACGGACCGTACCAAAAGATCAGTATTTCTTTGGTACCCATAAGATAGGGGTAAAATTGCCATCCTTGGTTTCATCTCCAATCTCACTATTAAAATTTATTTAAAATAATTATCATTTTAATCCAGTTATTCTGTTAACCTCTTAATAATGTTAAACTTTTCTCAACTATTAAATCCATTTTTTTATTAAATAATTTTCTTAACCTTAAAATTTTATTTTCAATGCATTACAAAGTATTTTAATCTAATTTTTTCACTAAATTAATAATTAATTCATCATTACATAATATTAAATTTTTATGGACTCATAAGTATTTTTTAAGCGAACTTACTATTTTGCTCTTAAATTTATTAAATTACTAGTATCTTGGTATTCCTACTATCTTTGGTTCAAATAATAAACTTTTTTCAACTTAAGGATTAATTGAAGTATTTTAATAGAATTTTAATATTTTATATCATATTTTAATTTAAAAATTTTGAAATTATAGAACTGCCCTTAAAATTTTAATATTTCATTTTTAACCATTATATTATTCCAAATTCAATTTTTACTCCAACTATTTCTCAAGGCTTGAACTTCGGTTAAAGTGACTTTTAATCACTTTTTAATTATTTAATATCTCTTTAATTATGGTTATAAAAAATAATATAACTTTATTTTAACTTAAACCAAAATTTTACGAAGTTTTTAAGCCTTAATCTTAAATTAGTCTTCATTATAACCAAATATATTTGTGTGTTTAATCACTTCTAACTACTTAAATCAAATCTTATGAGCATTATTATAGTCATTACAGTGGCATGAAATTCTCAAGGGTTCTAAAATATCATCTTAAAACTCAAATCCAAATATTTACGTCACAATCTTTTGGATCAACAACAAATATATGCCACCAGTCAAACCATAAAGCATCAACATTCCAACTAAACCAAACCATAAACATGATATATCATCATAAAACCAACAAAACATTAGCATACCAATGTATAATCAGATTCCAATCAAGCAAGAAGCAAACTTTTTCAATAAAGATCACAATTTTTAGCAAGAACGACTATGCAAAGCCATAACCCTTTATTTAGGATTCACCAAATCACAAAATCAACACAACACACACAAATTCAAAAAGCCTCCATGGACTTGTGTCCTCATCTCCCTTGTCCTTTAAGAAAATCCAAGAAAAATATTTGTTGGAGTTTGTTTTGAGCTTTCAAACTCCAAGAACTTCCAATCACCTTAAAGATCTTACCATATGGAACCAAGCATTAAGCTTTTGAATAAAAAATGGAGATGAGAAGAGGAAGAACATCACATGAACCCAATACACTATGTTTGGTTAGCATGAAAAGGAGAGGAAAGAAAAAAAAAAGAAAGATTCAAGTTCCTTCATTTGGTTGTGTGAAAAGAGGAGAAGGAAAGAATGTTTAATGGTGGGCCCCATGCAAAAAGTATACATACCCAAATTTAGAAGAAAAAAAAGGAAAGAGAGCATGAATTTGTTCTAAAAATTTATAATTACCCTTGAACTATACAACTTTGAAAAAAAGAATCAGTTTTGCATTCATGAACCTACATGCATTCGTTTTGCAAAATAGTTGTGTTCTTCCTTCTTATCCAATTTAAAAATGTATGTAGACTTTGTATTTCAAATTAAGAAAAATTTATGCTTTATGTATAATTATTTAAAAGAACGTGACTTTTTAAATTTATTTAATATTATCAAAATAATAATATTATAGTAAGTTAAAAGGATAGTTTCTTAATATTTTATATTTTTATTCTCTTTATTACACCTCATTTTTATTCAAGGTATTTATATCATCTTATAAATATACATTTTTCTTTCCTCTTACTTTCATTTCGATCAAACAAGGGAAAAGAAAATCCTTGACTTTCTTTCCTTTTGTTTTCTTTCCTACTAAACAACTAAAAAATCATTTCATTTCTATTCTCTTTCTTTCCTTATACTTTCTTTTCTTCCACTTTCTTCCCCTTCACTTTCTTTTACTAACCAAACAAAGTGATAGAGAGAGAAAAATGAAGGAAAAACTTGCCCTTTAGTGGACACTTTGAAAGAAATGAAGAAACTTGCAAGACAAGGCCTTAGATCCAGTGTTATTATAATCAGACCAGTCATTGGTAGGCATGGCAATGAGGCGGGGCCGGGGCAGGGTTGTCCTTCCCTGCCCCCGACCTCGACCCTGACCCCGACTACACAATATATCCTTGACCTCGTCCCTAATAGCCGATGGGGATCAATTTTGATATCCCATCCCCAGCCTCGACGAGGGACGGGTTTTCCTTGCTCCACCCTACCCTCGATGTCTATTTGAAAAAAAAAATTCATTTTTGACAAATTACATAAAATATTTTAATTCTAAAAATAAATATTATCTAAAAGATTTTAGGTAAAATACTTTTGCAAAAATTACTAATTTTCTCGCACATAATATTTTAATTCTATAAAATATATTTTTTTGGGAGCAGGTTCGGGGGTGAGGGTGGGGTGGAAATAAACTTCCCCATCCCCAACTTTGACACCCGGGGAAAACCTGATCTCGACCTTGATCAAAGTGGGGAAAACTTGTCAAAGTCTGGGCAGGTTTGGACCAGTACCCACGGGGCTGGGTATATTTGCCATGCCTAGCCATTGGCTTGGTTTGGGTATTGGGTCACTAGTTGAACTAGTGGGTCAGTAGTTGAACCACATGATCCGATTGGTATATTTTAAATATGTAAACTCTGTACTAATAATATTATATATAAGTTAAAATTATTATATATATTTCAAATTTTACCCTAGTGTAATGGTAAGCATTATTTTAAGCTTTCACACACACACACACACACACACACACACACACACACACACACACACATATATATATATATATATATATATTTCATTACATATCCAATCATAATATATGACTAGATTGGCTACAGTTTAGATTTTTGGTTAAACTGATCGGACTAGATGGTCTGGTCCGAGTTTCATAACATTGGTTAGATCAATTATTAGCCTTTGGATTTCCCTAACATCTCATAGGTCTAAACTTAATGCTTAGTATAAGGAATGCATCTTTTTGAATTATAAAACTAGTGTGAAGGGTACATTGCCCTTGACCTCCACAAAAAACAAACTCTCACCTTAAGAAATGTCATGTTTTACCAACATATTATGCCTTTCTCAATTGAGCTAATCCAAGATAGTTTGGAAGTTGCATCAACACATTGTGATAGCCAACACTTGTTAAGCCCATCACTTAGACAGTTCTTTGTAGATATGAATGATTAGGAGCCATTGCCATCATCCATTATAAAGCTTGATGTACATGAATAGCTACCTATAAGGTCTGTTAGACCCTAGAAACCACTTGCACACTTATTTGATTATATGTACAATGCCACAAAGACAACCTTCACCCCATATCCACTGTTAAACCACCTTAGCTACACAAACCTATACAACTTTCATTGGGCATTGGATGCAATATCAAAACCCATTAGTTATAACGAGGCAGTCAAAGATACAAACCGGAAGAATGTCACGGATGGTAAGCTTCAAACTCTCAAAAAAAAACAATATTTGGTTATTACATATCTACCACCAGGGGTGACACCCATAAAAACAAATGGGCTTATAAACAAAAAAGAAAGTCAAATAATTCTATAAAATAATGTAAGGCTCACCAGGTGATGAAGGGTTACACTAAAATGGAAGGGATTGATTACTTTGACACTTATTCACTTATTGCAAAGCTAACCATAGTGGGGTAGTTACTTGCTTTGGCCTTTACTCAACATGGGTTTGTTCACTAGGTGGATGTGAATAATGCATTTCTTCATGGCAAGCTTAATGAATATGTATATATGTCAATTCCTCAAGGAGTTCACCTCCAAGATGTGGGCAAGGCTTGCAAGTTGCTTAAGTTCTTATATGGACTAAAGCGGGCCAATTGGAAGCAGTACAAATGCTTGTTACCTATTTTCATCAAGCACAAGTTTCTTTAATCCTTAATTGATCACACCTTTTTTTTGTCTAATGCCTTGACTCTTTCTTTTTTGTTATGTTAATCCATGTACACGACATAGTCCTTAATGGTGGTTGCTTGACTTAGCTCACATGCATATAAGATCTCCTTCATCAACACTTTGGCATCAAAGATTTGGGCATTCTTAAATAATTTCTAGGATTGGAAGTAACACACTCTTATGCGAGAATATCTTTATGCCAAATAAAGTACTACTTTAACTTGCTAAAAGATATAGGTGCCATTGGATGCAATCCTGCAAGCACTCTTGTGGATCATAGTATTCAACTACATTAAGATGCAAATGTTCCCTATTCAAACATCAACGAATATTGTAGATTAGTTGGGAGATTGCTCTACCTTACTACAACTAAGCTTGACATTGCATTTGCCACCCAACAGTTAAGCCAATTCCTATGGTTTCTCACTATAAGGCTGCTCATAAAGTACTAAGGTATCTTAAGGGTTCACTTGGTCATGGTATGTTTTTTCCTTATATGTTGTCCCTTGTTTGGCTTTAGCAATGTGGACTAAGAAGGAAGCATAGATTCCAAGAGATCGATCATTGTTTATTATTTCCATATAAGAATCTCTATCATCAATTAAAGAGCAAAAAAGCAACAGATCATGTCTAGGTTGTCGCTTGAAGTCAAGCATAAAGCTTTAAGTGCTACTACTTGTGACCTACAATGGCCCACCTTCATTCTTTGTGATATTGGTGTGAGTTGTTGTGAAAAGACCATACTTTTTTTGTTATAATTAATGTGTTTTCCATATTGTCGTAATCCCAATATTTCACGAGAGGATTAAACATCTCAACATCGATTGCCAATCCTTAAGGAAAAATGTCAGTCAAGCCATGTACAATTGCTTCCTTTACATTCCACAAAACATGTGGTTGATATCTTCACTTATAGATTGCTTCCCACTCTCTTCAATAGTCTAGTGTTCAAGCTTGCCATGGTAGACATCTACCAGCTTAAGCTTGTGGGGGGTGACAATTGTACTTAACTAGTTGGTTAGTTATAGTTGGTCATCAATGTTTTAAAAATCAAACTAGACTAGTTTATTATATCGAGAAATTGGTGAACCAATCAGGTGTCCGGTTCAAATACCACAAAACCACCTTCAAGAAAAATCAGTTAAAGAAATGAATAACTAATAAGAATTGCTAAAAGTGGTAAAAATAAGTCAAAATCGATACAAAAATCAGTTCATAGCGGGTCAATTAAAAATGTTTAATACAACATCATTGTTTTCTTAAAAAATAAAAAATTTACCTAAGTACTCACCATTTTATTTTTTATTCTAGATGTAAACTTGTTATTGTTAATGAATATTGTTGAAAATTAGACTTAAGTATTATGAAACATAAAAAATGAAAAATGATTATTTTTTTAGATTTTACAATCCCGTATTCTACAAAAATAAACTATAATAATAAGAAAGGAATATAAATCAACTTTAACATGTAGATTATCAAAATGAAACATGGTGCTGTTAATAATTTTTAAAAAATTAAAACACAAGTAAAGTTATAAATAGGAAAGTTTTTTTTTTTGGTGTAAAAAATAGGAAAATTAACTTAACATTAAATTAATAAATAACAAATGTGTTTCGTTCCTTTTATAAACATTAATTTTTTTTTCTTATTAATATTTACTTCTCCTACCTGTTAAACACAGTTTTGCGTAGAAGCTAAAGAGACACCCGTTCCATACTGTTGGAAGTAGTGCGACTCAAATTGAACGGATGGATTACCTTTATTTAAATTACACCAGTCAAAATAGAAAGTATTTCTCCTCTCTGCATTTGAAACCGAGGTACGAATTAACTCCAAAATTATTATCTATAACTTTTGCTTTAACCTTCATTTTCTTTTTATTTCGATTGCTTTTTCATTTTTTTTAATATATATATAACTGAATCTACTCATTTCATATTTCGTTTTTTTTTTTTATAATTTTTCCAGATTCTATAGCATCAGTTGTGTTTTTGGTTATTTCATCTGTTAAAAGTAACAATCCAAGTCGTATGTTTACTTGTTCATTCTTATCCTTTTTATTTTCTAAATATATGCTTTATTTCTGATTTTTTAATGTTATATGGATTGAACTTGAATGTATATTGTTACGGGGTTCGGGTACATCAGAGGTACTGTGAGTGACCCCGCACTCATGATCTTCTCGTCTTGTGGAATCGTTGGTGAGATATTATCCACAGGGGAGTTTTGTCTTTTTCAGAAATCGAACCCTCGTGACACCACTAATGGGATATTACACAATGAGGATCAACCCTGGTACATACGTTGAAATTTATATATGCTTGAAAACGTGTTACTATGTGTCGAAATATGTTAATCTGTTAACCTGCTGTTGTTTTTAACCTTTTTGTTTGGCTTTTACTATACTTGCTCCATTCGATTAGAAAACAAATGCTTTTTGGGTTTTACTTCAAATATATATCTCAAGAGTTTAGTTCTATGCTATCAGAATACAGTTTAAAATAGTACCTATGTGTCAGAAATAAATAACACACATTGGCTGGTCTGCGAATCTAGAGGTGCTTTTGTAACATCTATCATGTATCTTTATACGTTTTTAAAATTTTCTATTTTCAATTTTAGAATTTGTGAATATGCTTTCGCATTTTGGAAATGCTTATGTTTATATATGTGAATTGTCTGGATTTCCTTAATATGGGTGCTATTCCTATCTGATATGCTGCATAGTCAGTAGAAGACGGTAAAGGTAAAGGGTTGGAGGTATCGGTGGGTGGTGTAGTGTTGGAAAAAGGGAAACAATGTTCGTAGAATGAGACATCTCTAGACACAAATATTTCTCTAGACTAGAGATCAAATAACAGATACCCTTTTGTGCCTGGTTTGAAACCCCAATGAACACATTTTCTAGCTCGAGGATCCAATTTCTTTCTTGTAGCAGTGAGAGTTGTGGCAAAACTGAGGCAGCCAAAAACTTTCAATGATTCAATTTCTAGTGATTGTTGGAACAATGCTTGATGTGGCGACTTATTGGATAGATACGTAGTAGGTAATCCGTTAATAAGGAATACAGCATGACTAAGCATAGATCCAAAAATGTTGTGGCAGACTAGATTGAAAGGAAAGGGCACAAGCCACGATCATGATATGTTGGTGCTTCCGATCAAACAATGGAAAAGAATTCCTGCTTGATGAATTTTACAAGAATAAAGGGATTTTACATCAAACATCCTGTGTGGAGACATCACAACACAATGGGAATTCGTAGTTATAGCTTTAACAAATTGAGTGAGGCAATTAGTTTCAAATAAATTTAAATTTTTTAAAATTTTTTACCAAACACCTTTTAGCTTAAAAAGAGCTTTAAAATTAAAAAAAATAAAAAATTATCAAATAACTTCTATTTTATTTTTAAACCTTTTATTTTATGTTTTAATTTTTAGGTAACTTTTAAGCAAAAATAAAACTTAGGCCAAACATAACCTATGTTAATTTCAAATTTAAATCATAATATTTTAGATTTAAGGTCAAGTAAACTTTATTGAGTAAATTCTTTTTTAAGATTATTGGTTGAAATTTATGCCATTAATTAGAAGAGTCAAACTTTTATAGGAATTACAAATTACAATTACAATTAAAATATAACTTACATTAAAATCACATTCAGTAATTTATATTAGATTAAATATTAACTATTAGTAATATATCTATAGTACGATATGCCATATTGAGCACAACATATATATATATGAGTCAGGATTCGTTGATACCAGGTGTCAAAGTTAGTCAAATTACATCTTTAATAACTTTTTGTTCAATTGGTTAAATTTGCATTCTACAAAAAGTTATTGAAGGTGTAATTTGATTAACTTTGATACCTAGTATCAACGGATCCTGACTATATACATATATATATATATATTAAAAAACATTAATTTCATATTAAAAATTTATATTAATGTATAATTTCTATTGTAAGAATCTTCCATATTTGAAGATGAGTTTTTCAAAATATGTCTCAATTCATAAAATTAAGCTTTCCAACCTAATTTTTGTCTCATTGAAAAAAAATTAACAAAGAACAAATTTTGGAGTATGAATGTCGTGCACCTTCATAGATCTCGAGTTTGAGTCTTAAAAATGGAAAAAACGTGGTTAAAAAGAGAAATCTCATTAAAGGTAGCTAATCAAGTTCTCTGGTAAAGATTAGTTGTCACCAAAGTTGGTAGATAATTTGCACCAATAACATGAGATTTTAATATCTTTCATTTTTTTTTATTTTCTATGAAATAATAATTGTTTTAAAGATTAAAAATATAAATATTGATAAATTTAAAATAGATTATATTATTGATAATTTTATTTGATATCAAATTGACATATCAGCAGCAATAAGCACATATATTTAATATTTTATTGTAATATAAATTGACTTTTATCTTATACTTTTTTTTGGAATAGTAATTAGTTCAAATATATTTGGAGTTCGGTTTAAAATTTGAATAAAGCTAACATAATGATAAATATAGTACAATTGCTTCTTGGTGAGAACATTAAATTAATCCTCACACTTTTATTCCTTTTTTATTCCTTTATTTTTTATATGTTTATTAATTTGATAAAGTTAAGACTTTTTAATTTATTCTTGTACTCATCCACAACTTTCATATTACACCTTGAAAGAAATGTTTAGAGAAAGTTTAAAACCTCTTAATATTTTAGATCTATGTCAATCTGATTTTGTTAAGTAAATTTTCTTTTTAATTTTTTTTTAATGTTTCCAATCCTCACCTACTTGTCACTCTGGGTATATGGTCAAAAAGAATATGCAAGCTCATACAAAGTTATTTATAGGATCAATCAACTTAAGAATAACTTCCTTCATAATCAAGAAATATTTTTAAATTGTTTTATTTTCAAATAAATTCCTACCCTATTTAATTCAAATTAGTTAAATTTAGTTAAAGTTTTATTCTATTAATACCATGCAAATATATTTTGACCACTTTGTCTAATTTTTAAGAGACTTAATTTTTATTTATGTCATATATTCCAAACAATAAACAAATAAACACGTACCTTAAATGAAAATACTTACTAATTAAGTTTGATAATTTGAAAAAGAAAGCAACATAAATAATATAATTTCTTGAAATTTTAGTTTTCCACCCGTGCTATGCATGATATCCATTTTAATTTTAATTTCACTTTTACTTACTAAAAATAGCAAAAAGATTAATATGTAATAACACAAAAAAATCTTAAATAAAATAATTTTTTTGGCAAAATATAAACAAAGAGTATAAATTACATTACATCATGTTTTTTAGAACACTTCTTTATATATAATATTTTTTGTCATAAAAAAGATTGATTTTCCAATTAAGTAATTTCATATGAAGTAAATATTTCATATGAAGTAATTTTAATGTTATCATTTTTTATAATTTTATATGAAGTAAATATTTTCAATTATTTTAGAAAAATAAAAATATTTCATAATTTTTTTATAAAAAATTAAGATTTATATATTTGATAAGAAAATAATAATTTAAAAGTTTTAGTAAAAAAAATTTGACAACATGATCGCACATGTATTTGATTTATAAATAAAGAGATATAAATAATTAAAAAAAAAACAAATGAGATTAAAATTACATATATTTTAAACTAAAGAAACTAAAAATGTAATTAAATTAATATTTTTCTACCAAAACAATAACGTATAAATGTTTTTATTTATTTTATGCTAATTATATATATATATATATATATATATTACTTTGGAACGTCAGATTTAATTTTTTTAAAATAAATAATATTAAGCAAGTAATTTTAATTTACAGCTTCGCAATAAATACTTCTATTGTTATAACATCGATATATATTTGAATAATAAGTTGGGAAAATGTGTGAAGAATGTATTAAATATTTTATGAAAAATGCTAACCAATATTTCGAAAATATTAGTTAATGAATTAAAGATAAAAAAAATTCAAAATATTATCGATACATTCTCACTATAATTTTCACTATACATGTTCAAAATTTATAACAGGCACTTTAGCTTGTGTTGTAATCGTATTGACTTAACCATGGAGAATAATATATATGGAAACATAAAGGGGTCATCTACTCTTTTGAAGTTCAAGTCATCTGGCACTAGATTGTTAAAGCTGAAGGCATCCACATTGTTCATAATATGCATAGAACACAGATGCATGCATGCTTGCCACAAGAATTCTGTCCTGTTATATACTTAGTAGGGTAGATTTTTACTGCATTTTTGTAGCTTTTGCATTGTAAAATTATTTAAGTTGCTTGAATCATTACTTTTTCTTTCTTCTCTCTCCCTCTCTTTTTCCTTTTTCGAATAGACAATTGATTTCCTAGCATTGTGATGAATTCAAGCATAAAATTTAGTTAGCACCCACTACTCCTTTAATTCTGGATTTTTTATTTTTTTTAATCAATTATCTGTGCTCATTCTGGCTACTCCAACACCGGGTGGATGACTTCATTGCTTTATCATTTGTACGTACACGGGCATGTGCATGCTTATCATAGTTCATGCTCGTTGATGTGTTTGTACTTATTATCATCTTCTTGTTTTGCTTAGAAGGCTAGAACAATAAAGTTTGTGAGGGCGCTTACTTTTTATTATTTTTTAAAAAATTTTCACAGTTTGGGATGTAGCTTAGCAGACACAAGGTGCGTTTGAAAACCTGTTTGATTGACTTTGGACTCACGTCACATTGTAAGGAACGGGTTTCCAAATGGATAGAGTATGTTATGTTCACCTTTTAATTTGATAGTTATATTGCTTTCGGGAATATCTTGTCCCTTACTGATTTCCTTGATTGTTCTCCCTTTCTTGGCTGATTAACTAAACTAGGACAATTTTAAAAGCAAAATACCAAAATAGGTCTCTTTTGAAACATATTACTGGCATGGGTCTGTTTGACCGTTGACCGATCAAACTCGTCACTTTGACTAGCAGAAATGGGTCCATGTTAGCATTTTTTTAATTTTTTTTAATTTACACGTCGACGTCCTAGGTGGAAAGTAAATTGCAAGATGAACTAGCGGAAACAACCGGATTATGACACGTGGCGATACCCTATTATTTCCGCTAGTCCAAGTTGCGAAAATGAGGAGATTTTGCCACGTGTCCCAATTGTGGCATTTTCGCTACTCTGAACAACGTAAATGACTAGGCTGCACCATGTGGCTCCCTTCAATTGGACCATCATGCTGTCAATGCGGTCTGGACATGTGTCGCATGGAGGTGATTTTCGCTACTCTGAATAGCTAAAATGATGGGGTTGCACCACGTGGCACGTTGCGTATTTTTGCTATTCTGACTAACGAAAATAGCCAGATGATGCCACGTGGCATCATTCGGTTATTTTCGTTGGTCAGAATAGCGTTTTAAGAACCTATAAATCCCATATTCTGCCATTCCCTCACAATACGACGTTTGCATTGTAGTTACGTATTGGTTTTTTTTTGTGTTTTTTTAATCAATTTATATTTATGTAACGTTTTTATATTTTTGTGCAATACAATATTTACATTATTTGAACAATATATATATATATATATATATATATATATATATTATTTTAACAATATATATAATAATGTTTTGTTTATATGTAAAAAAATAAAATATTTGTATGTTTTTTTTACACAAGTGTTATAGTATATAATTTTATCTTTTATATTTATATATATGCATTTGTCATGCATTACATGTTTTTAATAAGTAATTAATAGATAAATAAATTTTTTATTGTATATGAATTTATTACGTATTTAACTTAGCAATTATTTATTTATAAATTTTTATATTTGTAATATGTATCTTCACTCATATTTATTTCATGTTTTAATTATTATTGAGTTAATATTACTTCTTTTTTGTAGGTACATCGAACAGAATCATGAATTCGATTGTAGCATTTGTGTATATAAATGGAAGGATGTATGAATGTGTCGAAGGAGTAACGTTCAAAGGGACAAAAAAAGCAATACAAATTAGACATGGCATTAGTTTTAATGTTTTAAAAAGAAAAATTCATGACAAATTTAAATTGCTGGAAAACCAAGTTATATCTTCTGTTACATGTAGGTTTTTAATTTCAAAAAGTGAAGGTAAATACAGTGCATTACAAATATGTGATGATGAAGACATAGAATGCATGATTTATGCATTTCAGCAACAAAATGAAATGTCAGTAATAGAAATGTATGTTGAAGTAGAAGTTGTTGGTAGTTCTATGATTCCATTAGAAGGTGGTGGAATAAATTCTTGCATGTCTGGTGATCAGAATTTGTCTTGTAATCAGTCATTGGCACAATCTGGACGCATAGACAGGTAGAAGCAAGCAGATGACGACGACGACTATTATGTGTCGCAGTCATATGTTGAGGAATCATTCGATGATGATATTCCAGATGATGAATCATTTGACATAGATGGTGAGACAGCGTCCATTGAAGTAAGTTGTATGATTGAACCATTATCAATATATCAATCTAAGGAAGGTATGTTTTTATCTTACATAATACTGTTATATTATTGCATAAGTGGTTAATGTTTATTCATGAAGTTAAATACAAATAAACAATTAAAAATTATTACATAAAATAGTCATACATATGTTTTTCAAAATTAGGATCTTATCGTCTTGTAAGACACTAGTTTTGAAAAACAAACTTAAAAAAAAATAAAAACAAAAAATTTTAAACTTATATAAAATTAAAATGTAATAAAATATTAGTAAATAAAATTTAACAAACAAAAAGTAAAATAAAATAAAATAAAAATAAATAATTGATACCCTATAAATGTAATAATAATTCAATAAATTATAAAATTGAATAAAAAATACAAAAGTTGAAGTTGACAAATAAAATAGTAATTGATGGTTGGGAATTAGTGTCACACAGAAATATAGTAGATCGATTATTCCATGTGGGTCGTTATTGCAATCAAAGTTCATTATAATATGTATATGTTTATCACGCTAGATATAAATCCCTACCAAGATCGTATTCACTTATTGACAATTTGTATTTTTTAATTTAATGGTATCGTTTGTTGAATAGTTATTATATTTATAGAGTACCAATTATTTATATTTATTTTATTTTATTTTATATTTGATGTCAAATTTTCATTATTAATATTTGTAATTAAAATATGTCAAAGTTCATTATAATATGTATATGGGATTTATAGGCTCTTAAGACATTATTCTGACCAACGAAAATAACCGGATGATGCCACGTGGCATCATCTGACTATTTCGCTAGTCATAGATTCCTAGTAGAATATGCAATGCGCCACGTGGTGCAACCCCATCATTTTAGCTATTCAGAGTAGTGGAAATCACCTCCATGCGACATGTGTCTAGACCGCATTGACAGCATGATGGTCCAATTAAAGGGAGCCACATGGCGCAGCTTGGTCATTTATGTTGTTCAGAGTAGCGAAAATGCCACGATTTGGACACGTGGCAAAATCTCCTCATTTTCGCAACTTGGACTAGCAGAAATAACAAGGTATTGCCATGTGTCATAATTCGGTTGTTTCTGCTAGTTCATCTTGCAATTTACTTTCCACCTAGGACGCTGACGTGTAAATTAAAAAAAATTAAAAAAATGCTGACATGGATCCATTTCCGCTAGTCAGAGTGACGAGTTTGACCAATCAATGGTCAAAACAACCCATGCCGGTAACATGTTTCAAAAGAGACCCATTTTAGTATTTTGTTTTTAAAATTGCCCCAATTTGGTTAATCACCCCTTTTCCTCCATTTGTTTTATTTTTCTTCGTTTTCTTTTTGGTTGACAATTTGATATTTTTGTGGTTAGAATTTGGAGCTATGTAAAAAAGCAGCTGAATGTCAGACTTTGTGCGGGCGGATAAATCCATGTATCTTGTTGGATAGTAAGCAAACTTGGAGCTATAGATTGCGGTCTAAGTAATTATTATCTTTAGAATCGAACTGTCTAGATACCACCTAAAAAGAAAAAAATCTAACTGTCTAACAAGATCAACAAGGCTATATAAGTAAAGGTTTTTAAATAAATGTTTGGAGTGAGACTTGAATTTAAAAATAATATTAATGACACCTCTAGCGTGAATAAAATAATAAATTTTATTGGGATAATAAGTTCATATAAGCAGAGGTAATTTGTAAATTGAAAGGGTATGAAAGGATGTGAAATTCAATCACAGTCGACCATATTATTTTAAAATTAGATAAAAAAAAGTTTACAGTCATATAGGTTAATCCTATTCTCAATCGTATTGCTAAGCAATCATTTTCATTGCAAAGGAAAATTTCAATAACTTAAGCACAAGAGTGTTTCGGTGCTTGAGAACTTAGTGAACATGTATTGTTAAGATGGTACAATTGATGCAATTAAAATGTTACGGCTTTGTAATAACTTCGGTTGAGAATCAGAACTAAATATCCCATATTTATTGTAATAATTATGATTTATAGGCATGTAATATATAATTTAGAGGAAATAATATATTCTCTATTTATGTATAATCAATGTAATAAGTCTATATAAACATACATTTGTTGTGTATTCAGACACATGGTTTCAATTCAAACATGTCTTTGTTTATTCTCCTTTAACATGGTATCTAGAGCTTGACAGAGGCATATCGTGTTTTACTTGGTGGACCTACTATCCTCGGTGATAATTTTTTTTTTGTGAATAGTGTCCTCCTCCAGTTTGCTTTTTTGATCATTTCCCCTTTTTCGGTCACCGCTGTCATTCTGGTGACCACCCACCTCTTTTGGCTCGCCTCTTGCCAATTTATGCAACCCTCCAAATCGCTTCCCTAAAAGCCCCCTCACGCGCCCTGACTTTGCTATGCTAAACAACATCCCAGATTGGTGCGTGTAGGTGTGTCGTAGCTTCATTCTCGCCGCACTTTTGTTGCCTGGGTCGCCCCTTCTATACGCCTTTACCCCCCAATTTTCGTCTCCATCTGTGGCTGTTTGACGGTATTTCCTTTGTAAACAGGGCGCTTTGGTACTATTCATTATGTTTTCTATATGGCTTCAATAGGTTCTGCTTCACCTAGGGTCGATGCACCCCTCTTTCCTACCTTTCCACTCTATACAAAGAAGTTAGATGGCTTGAATTACTCCTCTTGGGCCTCCGACATCACCTTGTGGATTAGTGGTCTTGGCTACAAAGATCATCTCACCAGTACCATCGTTTCTATACTAGCCCTAGCTCGTGCCCAATGGGAAAAGATTGATGCTCAGTTATGTAGTGTACTGAAGTCCATTCTCCACCCATCTCTTAAACTGATTTTTCGACCCCGCGTCACCTGTGAATTGATTTGGACTGAGGCATGTGCACTTTATACTAATGACACTTAGCGGTTATATGGGGTTTGCCATGACTTGATGACCCTTATTGCTCCTCAGCATTTTGATGGCCTTATGTCTGCATATCTTGGGCGAGTTCATGCTGTCTTGCATGACTTTAATAAACTCTTAACTCCCGTCGCTTTTGTTCCCGCTGAGGCTAAAAAAGAGTTGAAGAATCGAAGTGCTTTCTTTATGGTCCTTTCCCTTTACAGCCTACCCCCGGAGTATTTTGCTACTTGTGACCAGATTCTTGGGTCCCCCATGGTCCTTACGATGACCTCCGCCTCTTCCACACTTCTTCAGATTCCATCGAAGGCTTCTACGACCATCCCTGCTCCTATGCTAGGTGACTCCTCTACTCTTGCCTCCCAAAGGAGTACTTTCTGACGCTCTCGGACTAGGACCTCTCAATCCAAGCATCGTCGCAAGTGTGAGCATTGTCATCGTCCTAGGCACACCATCAACCGTTGTTGGAAGTTGCATGGTAAATCCCCTTATCTAGCCAATATGGTCCATACACCCTGCAAAATCCACTCTGCTTGCTGATCAACCATGAGTCACCCCTACTACTTATGAGGACTTAGTCTAGTGGTTTGAGAGTCGTCAGAACCCTAGTACCACTACTTCAGTTGCACACACTGGTAATTTTATTGCTTGCATATCTCATTCTCCTTCTTTAGGTCCTTAGGTCCTTGACTATGGTGCATCTAATCATATCTTTGGTAATCACTCTCTTTTCTCTTCCTTTCTACCTCTAACTTTTTTTTACCCATCGTTACTTTTGCCAATGGTTCTCAAACACAGTCCAAAGGAATTGGCACTGCCCACCCCTTTTCCTCTCTAACTGTCGAGTCTATTTATACGTCCCTGATTGTCCTTTTAACCTCTTATCTGTCCATCGTCTTACCCAATCCTATGACTTTGTCATTACCTTTACTAAAGATTTTGTTACCTTGCAGGAACAGACTTTAGGACGGATGATTGGTGTCAGATGTGAGTCTCATGGCCTCTATTATCTCTCCGTGACACCACAAGCATGCTCTACCATAGCCTCTCCGATGACGATCCATGCTCAGTTGGGACATCTTGGTTTATCGAAACTTCAACAGATGGTACCCAGTTTCTCCAAGTTGTTAACCCTTCACTGTGAGTCGTGTCAGTTAGGGAAACACACTCGTACTTCGTTTCCCAATTGCGTCAATAAACAGGCTACGTCCTATTTTGCCTTATTCATACCGATGTTTGGGGTCTTTCTCGTCTTGTTACCCTGTTTGGTTTTAAATATTTTGTCACTTTTATTGATGATTTTTCTCGTTGTATGTGGTTATGTTTAATGAAAAGCAAGTCTAAATTGTTTTCCCTTTTGAAAAGTTTTATCATGAAATAAAAACCCAATTGAATTCCTATACACTCTTTTCGCAGTGATAATGCATGTGAATTTTTCTCTCATCAGTTACAACCCTTTATGGCATTGAAAGGCATTCTTCATCAAACATCCTATGCTCACACTCCTCAACAGAATGGGGTTGCCGAGCGCAAAAATTGATATCTCGTTGATACCATTTGGACGCTTCTTTTCCACAGTCATGTTCCCCCTACGCTTATGGGGTGATCAATGCTGTCCTCACGGCCTACTACCTCATCAATCGCATGCCATCATCTATCCTCAATAGTCAGGTTTCCCATTCTGTCCTCTTTCCTTATTCATCGCTTAATACACTTCTTCCTCGTATCTTTGGCTCCACATGCTTTGTTCACAATCTTACTCCGGGCCTTGACAAACTCTCCGCCAGGTCCATCAAATGAGTTTTCTTAGGTTACCATCAATCACAAAAAGGTTATCGTTGCTTCTCGCCAGCCCTTCAACGGTATTTCATTTATGCTAATGTCTCTTTCTTTGAATCTGTCTCTTATTTCGAGTCTGTTCATTCTCCTCCTGAGATGTGGTTTTCTTTTCTTCCTGATTCCCCTACCTTATCCCTCTTCCAGCTATTTCTCTAGATAACCCTGAGGTGAATCATGATGTTCCAGCAGCACCCCCGGCTATGCAACCCCTTCGAACGTATCAATGTCGCCCATGCCCTGCCAACACTACCCCAGCACTTGCGCCGACTCCTGATGATATAATAGAGCCCATGCCAGACTCTTCCCTACACTACGCCAAAAATGAAAATATACAGTGCAATATATACAGCGCTTTAATGAAGGAGCGCTTTATAAAATACATGAAGACAAATAGATAGTGCTCAGTTGAACAAGCGCTATCTATGCATTAGAATATCTACACAGCTTTTTTTAATAAGCGCTTTACTAAAGTGTTTTAATTTTTTAAAAAAAATACTTTTTATAGCGCTTATTTAGATAAGCGCTATCTATGCATCAAATGAATGTAAAGTGCTTATGTAAATAAGCGCCCTCTATTTATTAATGTTGTATTATTTTTTAAAAGTAAAAATCATGTACAACACTCAATGAAGTAAACGCATTCTATTCACTTTAAAATTTTCACCGTTTTCGTTTCCCTCCCCCTCAGTCAACTTCCCTTTTTCTTTAACTTTGTTTCCCTCTTTGCTGCCCTCTACACAAGCTCACGTCATTAATTGTTGTGTCGAGTGGTCGAACCCTAACGTCCACCTCTCTGTTTCTGTCCCTGTTCACTACGTTAGTCGTTGAGTGCTCAAACCCTTGCGCCTACACCTCTCCATCCTTGCTTTATCTTATCAGCCCTACGTGTAATCCTTTGCCCTTTCTATCATTATGTTGCCCTTTCCTTTGTTTGACGAGTGTGAGGTTAAGGTTCCTCTGTCACTTTCCTCACATTAAGGAGTGTGAACCTTCAATTAGTGTGATGTGCTAATGATTTTGGTTGTGTGCTTATGCTGATACATATTCTCCCTGATTGTTGGGTTCATTCTGTTTATTTAAGTAAGGAAGCTTCACGTCATCTACATCCAGTACTCTTATCACAAAACTACCATTGAAGATTTGTGTAATACTTATTCACTGAAATGTTACCATTGCCCACCGTAACACCCTTAACTGTCAACATTTTTGTAACTCAAATTCGAGCTCTAATAGCTCAATAGTAGAAATTAAGGTAGATTTTTTTTTAAATCCTTTAAAATCGAAATTGTAGCATAATATAAAATGTGAAATCTTTTTCCATGTAAAACGAAATAAGAGTTTTACTACCAAACCATTAATAAAATACTATGATAACACATACCGATAAAAATGAAATACAATTTAAAACTTTACAAAAATACAGCTACATATTCTTGACACGAAAAGAGTTTACATTACATTCTAATGACATTATAGCACGGTTTACTACACAACTGGATACTCCTTCAGATTAGAGTATTACCATTCTGATCCCAAGGGAATACCAGTTTTGACACCATACCAGATTATTTCGACATCTGGTATTATAAAATCAAACCATGAACTCGTCGTTCCATAAGAACAAGTCTTTTACATCTTCAACTACGCTTCCGCCACGCCACTCTGATACCATCTTAGTTGGGGGTTGTAAGCCTTATGATCCATTTAGTGCCTCAAGCCAGTGTGACTCTTTTGTCAATACCACACATTCCTAAGCCATGTACCTACTCACATATAAATCAAAAGGCAATCCGCTCCTTATTTTCGTTCTAAACATCCGCAGATGAAGGAAGGGACAGATTAATCAGGGGTAGGAACCAGACAATTTGAAACTAAGAAATCAAATAAACCCAGAGACCAACCCAAACCATAGTTCATATCACAAAATTAGTATGACAGACATTAAAAAAGCCATATCATACAATAAATTATAAAACCATGTATTAAACATTACAACATTTAGTAAAAAATTCATAATAAATTATTACAACATATGTAAATATCATAGTCATTATGCACACATAATGCATCCCATTCCCATGTTACACACAAACAAAGATTTGATGTATGACCTATCGTCTTTCTTTTCAATCATCAATTATTTCTATCAAGTTACTCAATAAATCCAAATGGTAGCACTACAAGTTCGTCTGTACTACTACCATCCACAATTGATGTGTCCCATACCACACCAATTTAGGGTTTTATTGAGACACTCGTTAATGCAATGCATGTGGGCCCATAATCTACTAAGTGTTCATCAATATCCATGGGAAGTGACTGGAAGTACATATACTTTCTTCACACCAAGGTACAATTCTCCTCATCATCGAGGGAATGATCAATCTTTCAACTCAGACATTCATAGTCCAAACAGAGGTATACTCTCACACCAATCCTGGAATGTTGAGCAGTTATCGGCGTTATCAAGCTTGGTCAGGTGAATATCTCAGCTCAAGGGCGCTACCCTAGCCATTGGTACCTTCACCGCTCGATACCTTACCCCCAAGACCTCCACAAGTGGGTCCCTGCCTTTCATTCTCAGTGTATCAAATTGTGGCTTCCTCATCCATAACATATGCCATCAGTGCATGGTTCACAACATCAATATATATGCGTATGATGTATGAACATTCACAAGAATAATATATTCAATTATAAACATTCATACTTTTCTATAAAATTTAACAAAACATCCTTTATTTTGGTACATTCCATCACATCTCTCATTAGGCATGGACAATAAATCAACAGAGGCAAACCATGGCCAACATATCCATTCCACAATTTCATTCATTTTATTAAAATTGCCATCACAATCATTGGCCATTTATAGGTATCATTCACATCACATCTTTCATCAATTCAATTGCATTTCATTTTTAATGCCACCATCACAGACTAAATCAATCATTTAGTCAATTCAATTCACTCAAACATATTTTCGTTGATCATTAACCATTCAATGCTATTAATTGCCAATTAACAAAAGGATCTCATTTCTTGGTTCAAGAACTCACATCTCATTAACAAACCAATGCTTATTATAATTAAATGACACTAATTAATCTATACTTGTTCTATCCCAAATTATCTTTGATTACAATTTGATGATTCTAATTATCTACACATACTATAAAATACAAAGCTAAGCTTTAGGAATATCAATTACATTATAGGCAATTTTTTTGTTTTCTATTATATTGTGATACCTTGTTTTTGTTGATTGTTTTAGCATAGCAAATGAATTTTTCTTCCAACCATCTTTTGCAGTATTAACCTTAAATATGTTTAGTTTCTAAATATAGTTTTTCCTAATTTTTATAAAATCACTTAAGGGTTCAATTGATCACTTTTTCGTGGCTAGTTGCTGTTAGAATTTGACAGAACAACAGTCAAAATCACAAATATTATCACATGGAATTAGAGTACGAAATTTACAAGGATATTCTAGACATACAGAGGTATCTCTCTACCAAAAATCATACAAAAATTCAAACCACACAGAATTTATACACGAAAAACAGAGATTGTTCTACTACAGTAAAATTCAGCAACTTGTAATTTAATCTTTAAGCATTGTAATCAAGCAATTGACATATATTTCAAGCAATTCCATCATCCAGAACATCATAGAAGGCCCAACTAAGCTCTATGTGGCCAATCATGCAAGCACATCATAGTTAGAATCCTTAAGGGTTATACAAATGAAATTGATAACACATAATTCATCAAAACCACCATCTAGGCCATTATCATTCTTGAAATCAAATTAATCTAGTTTCTACCCCCTTACCCATTGATGACTGTGGCTGCCATGAGAGCAGGAGAAGAGGGTTTTGATCATCCATGTTCTAATCAAGCTCTAATGGGTCTAATATCGTCTTTCCTACCATTTCTATCGGCAAAGTCAAAGAATTCACCGATTAATTTTACAAAATAACATTGAATAAGAGAATGAATATTAACCAAAATTTGAATTAGGTGGAGAAGAGGAAAATTACCATAGGGCTTTTAAATCTCATGAGAAAAAAGTGTTAAATCCTTGATTGGATTGGAAATTGGAGGCTTGGATCGGTGTGAATTGCAAAATTTGACAAAGAGGGCTAGGGTTCAAAGAGAGAGGGGTATGTGATTGTAAGGAGAAGAGGGAGAGATTGAGCTTCTTGCACCACCCATGGAGTCTCCTTAGTCTTGAAAGGAAGAGAGAAAGCTTGGATAGTAGAGAAACTTGAGAGATTTTGAGATGAGGGTTTGTTGAGGAAAAAGAGAAAAAAATGAAACCTAGTGGGAGAGAAGTGGTGGTCACGGTTGTAGTTAGCTAAGAGGAGAAAAATATAATTCTTAGACCACTAAGTGTTAACATGTGTCACTAAAATGACCAGTGTTGGTTTTAATTTTGACTCAACGGGCTTACAGAGAGTTGAAGTTAATGGTATTATACTTAATCTAGTCTTTCTCTGGTCAAACATGTGAGGTATTTCTGCAAACAGAGCTAAAAATAACTAGTTTATTTTATAAGTCATTTTATGAGCTATTTATAAACTTATTTTTAGAAAACTATTATAGAGATCTCAGTTCGAGTTCTCTTATTCAGGTAAGGTCTAAACACACTAAAGAATCTCTTGAATTTTTTTGTAATTTTTAAAACTCATTAGTGTTTCTAATTGTGCTCTATAAGTGTCTGTGAACATTTTTTACTCATATATGCTAAATTATAAAAATTCTCGAAATTATAAAATTCATGATAAATTTAATCATTTTCTAAGCTTAAAAATTGTTTTTCTTGAATTTTTTTGACTAATCTACAATTTATCTCTTAATTATCTTTCTTTAATCTAATTTATTAATTGCAATAAATCTAATTTTATTTATAAAATTACCAAAAATTATTTTTATTTCTTAGATGCCTTTCTAATATTATTCTACGACTAGAATATATTTTTCTCAACTTTAGAAATGTCCCTGCTAATTATTTAAACATTTCTATATAATTCCAATTATTACCTTTATTATTATTATTATTATTATTATTATTATTATTATTATTATTATTATTATTATTATTATTATTAAGTCTAGATATTATTTATTCGTTGTAGCTAATCAATCTTTCAAAATTTATTAAATCTTTATATAGACTTTTCATTAATATCACAAGATCCTAACCAAAATGAAATTATTAGATAATTATTTACATAATATTTGAGGCTGTACACCCACTCTTTTTAAAGTTCAGTACAATGTACAGCAAAAACTCTCAATTTTTCTCCGTTTCGACTTGAATCCTTAGGTTGTGGTTTTTTCTCTTGTCTATTCTTCTTCCCTTTCATTTATGTACTTCAGTACATTACATTTCTCTCGCACACACGAACGTCCTGTTCTCTATGCTTTGAAATTTTTGGTTTATATCATGTTCGTGACTTGCGCTCAACCTTCAGGATCTGTGATCCCACAACACCAGACTCAGGTGCTTCCTCACTACATCAAATCCTAGTCACCCATCTATGCTCCAAGTCAGACGTTTAACAGTTTTAAGTGATGTGACCGAAAGTTCTCTTGTTGGATAGTAGCACTATATCCACTAGAACGTAAGTCCCTTACCTTAGGTTCTATTCGGGTGGTATTATTCATTCATGTACACTTCCTGTGAAGGCTGCCAGGACCGTCATTTCGTGTTCCTGCACGCGATCACTCCCCGCACTCGTCGGCGCCGGTGTTCAACTTGATTTGGTGCTGATTAGGTAGCTTCCATAATTTTTCCTTCTCCAATGTTTTATTTCTTTGTTTAATGCAAATTTAATTTCACCTCTTTAAGGTGTTTTCTTCAAGCCTTGTTGATTGCTCATAAACTGTTTGATGAAATGTCAATTTTAAGTATGTTGTTTTAACTTGAGTTTAACCTTTAATGTGTTTATTATTTTGCTCGTAAATCTAATTATTATCTAACTCAATTTAGTAACCATTAAAAAGGTAGAAATTCATTGGCTTCGTTTTGCATGTTTTTGACAACCAAATCTCTGACCTGGTTTAGCTAAGACCGCTAACATGGTAAATATAGCAGTATTACCTTAGTTCTTTTGATAGATGTCTTATTTTATTTGGAAGAGTTGAGTAAGTTGCATGTCTTGGTAGAAATAGAAAATATATTCAGCTCTCTTGCTTATCTAAACTTCACTCCTTACATTTCAAAAATGCCTGTTCAATTTTTTATTCTTTTTTTTTTTTCCAAGATTCTGATACATTATATGATCTATAAAGATGGATTTAATGTTTGGTTATAAGCTATAATTTAACCTTGAGTAGTCTTTTAAAATTAATTTTGTAAATTTTCTAGTTCAAGATAATGACAGGGAGCAACCTAAGCTTATGATAATTATTTCTATTTAGAAATAAATTAATGATTTTACTAATTATTATGCAGCGGTTGTGGGGCTTCTTGTTGGCAACAAGAATTCCTCAAATGAAGATAGGTAAAATGTTTATTTTTTAAATGTTCTTAAAATTCTTATGTTATGTTATACACAGTTCTGCATGTCTTTTTCAAAGGTTCCTATGTGGTTTTGATCATATGTACTTGGAGATTTTCTACAAGTATAATGTTTCGTTGGCTCCTTTTAATATTGACTTTTGTTGTTCAATTCCCTGCCTCTTTGTTTCTTTGTTTTGGCAGAAACTTGAGTTGCAAAGTCCCAAATTGCAGAAGTAGGCTTTAAAAGAGTGCCATTCCATTAGTCCATATAGGTTATTATCTTGTTAGTTAGGCGTACAGAGGGTATAGTATATATAGATTAAGACTGAAACCATTATTCTAAGGAAAAATATATCAGTTGGGATGAATTCTAATGAAAAAATTTACTCCTTAATGAAATAAAATAATTCAAAGAGTAATACATTTCTTGAATTGTGAACGTGAACAAGTGGATGTTATCGGTCATAATCTTATTACTTCATGACCTTTAGTCAATTTTATTTTAGTAGCAATAACATTAAGGGTTAATATTAGTCAAAAATGTGTGGCTAAAATTCCTTTTATAAGATATAGCAGTGCGTGAGTCAATTTTTAAAATAATGCTCTTTGTAAAAGTATATAGAGTAAGAGTAATTTATTATTCCATTTTGTTAATATTAGTTCTATGCTTAAGAAATAAAAATGAAAAAAAAGTGAGCTTTTTTTAATTTACTAATATAATTGTTAATATATTTAGTGTACAAAATTTATTGGAATTTAAAATTAAGTGTAGAGAGTGTAGACTGTGTAGTAATTTAGAATTGAGCGTACTAAAATAATTTTAAAAAAGTTAAACTAAAGTATATAGAGTGTACTAATATAATTTTAAAAACTCAATTTTAAATTGATCCCTATACCTTTTTTCTAATTTAGAATTGATTCCTGTTAATTTTAAAAATTTGTACTCAAATCCTTGTAAATCATTAATCGCTATAATCTACAACTTCATTAAAACTGAATTGATATTACTAAAATTTCTCTTACAAAATATTTCTTTCTAAGTTTATAGAAATTGCACTATTTATGATTAATTTCTTTCTCAAACATAGGGGATGGCAACACCCAACAACTTGGGCCAAAAGTGTGGGAAATAGTTGGAGAACAACAAGAGATATTGAGGATAACAGGAATAGGTGAGCATGCTCATATGTTTGTGATCTCCCCCCTCCCTTAAAATTAGCCTCATGATGTTTGCTACTATTAGATATCCAATCATTCATAATCTGCTTTACCTAAATAATAATTTGCTTTTAGAAGAATTAGTTCTTACTTCTTATCATGATATCAAAACTTTTATGTTCAAGAGTTCAAGAGTTGAACTTTAAGATATGATAGAATTGGCCTAATCATTGATCACATTTTGAGCAAAAAGGGTTCTTCCATGAGAGAGTTGCATCCATAGCTAGTTGGGTTACTTAGTCTTCTTATTGAAGACCCATTTTTTGGTTCAATATTTTTCAAGCTTTTGGGCAATTTTTTTTCCCCTATTAAGGACATGCATGAATTTGTTATCCTTTATGTTACAGAGTTAAGAAGCAAAGGGAAACTACAAAGAAGGTGGAAGACTTTTGGAGCATGATTTGTGGGGATTCTATTTGTTCAAAGACTATAGGAAAGCTTTTCTGTGCAAACAACACAGACAACGCTTGTTTGATAAAGCACTGTTTATGTTTTACTAAATATACGGCGCTTTCTTGAATAAGCGCTCCCTATCTAACACTGAATATACAGCGCTTTTTCAAAAAAGCGTTATCTATTTACACATCAATATACAATGCTTTCTGAATATACAACATCTAGATAGATAGTGCCCTAAAAGTGCTATCTAATAGCAAAATAAGCGCCAGTTATTAACGTTTTTGGTGTAGTGCTAGCTCCATCCTTTTTACCAGATCCGGGCCTGCCACTTGACATTGATTGGCCTATTGCTCTCCGAAAAGGTACTCGTTATACTTGCAACCCTTCTCCTCACTATGTTACCCTTAGTTATCACCGTGTTTCTCCTCTGCATTATACTTGCCTCTCTTCTTTGTCTTCTGTGTCTACCCCTAACTCTCCAAGTGAAGCCTTATCTTACCATGAGTGGAGGCAAGCCATGAATGATGAGATGTGTGCCCTACAAAGCAGTGGTACCTAGGATTTGGTTCTTCTCCCTCTTGGAAAATCCGCTGTTGGTTGTCGTTGGCTGTTCACACTTAAAGTTGGCCTTGATGGCACCATTGATCGTTTCAGGGCGCGTCTGGTGGCCAAAGGATACACCCAGGTCTATAGGCAAGACTGCATTGATACCTTCTCTCCCATGGCTAAGATGGCTTCTGTCTGACTACTACTATCCATGGTTGCCATTTGTCACTGGCCTCTCTTCCAAATTGATATTAAAAATGCTTTCTTACATGGCGATCTTGATGAAGAAGTCTACATGGAGCAACCTCCAGGGTTTGTTGTTCATGAGGAGTCCTCTACTATGGTTTGTCAGCTTCGTTGGTCCTTGTATGGGCTTAAACAGTCCCCATGCGCCGTGTTTGGCCGCTTTCATATTGTTGTACAACAATTTGGTATGACTTGCAGTGAAGCCGACCATTCTGTCTTTTACCGCCACTTGCATTAGGGATGCATCTATCTCATTGTTTATGTGGATGATATTGTGATTATAGGCAATGATCAGCATGGCATCCTCCATTTAAAATAGTACCTTTCCCCACAGTTCCAGACTAAAGACCTCGGTAAGCTTCGGTATTTCCTAGGTATCGAAGTGGCTCAATACAAGGATGGTGTGATAATCTTTTAGAGGAAATATGCTCTTGACATCCTGGAAGAGACTGGTCTACTGAATGCTAAACCAGTAGACACTCTTATGGAACCTAATGTCAAACTGTTACCCAATCAGGGGAGGCCTTATCAGATCTTGGGAGATATAAGAGATTGGTTGGAAAACTGAACTATCTAACAGTCACTTGTCCAGATATTGCCTTTACTATGAGTGTGGTAAGCTAGTTCTTGAACTCCCCTTGCCAGGACCATTGGAATGCTATAATTCGGATACTGAAATACATTAAGAGTGTTCCAGGTAAAGGCCTTGTTTATGAAGACAGGGGACATACTCAGATAGTTGGGGTACTCAGATAGTTGGGTACTCAGATGCTAATTGGGCTAGTTCACCCAGTGATAGGCGATCTACCTCTAATTATTATGTGCTGATTAGAGGAAACTTGATATCCTAAAAAGTAATAAGCAAAATGTTGTGGCAAGATCCAGTGCTGAAGTAGAATACAGGGCCATGGCTTTAGTAATTTGTGAACTCATATGGCTGAAGTAGCTTCTCAAAGAACTCAAGTTTGAAGAGTATATGCAAATGACGTTGATTTGTGATAACCAAGCAGCTTTGCACATTGCATCTAATCCTGTCTCCCATGAAAGAACCAAGCATATTGAAGTTGATTATCATTTCATCAGGGAGAAGATCAAGTTAGGGGACATTTTACGAGTTTCATTAACTCCAGTGGCTAGTTGGCAGACATCTTCATTAAGTCCTTAAGGGGACTGAGGATTGGCTATATTTGTACCAAGCTAGGCACATATGATTTATATGCTCCAGCTTGAGGGGGAATGTTGAGAATCAGAACTGAATATCCTATATTTATTGTAATAATTATGATTTATAGTCATGTAATCTCTAATTTAGAGGAAACAATATATTCTCTATTTATGTATAATCAATGTAATAAGCCTATATAAATATACATCCATTGTGTATTCAGACACACGGTTTCAGTTCAAACATGTTTTTGTTTATTCTCCTTTAACAACTTCTATTGCCTTAACTTTAAGAGAACTTGCAAAACTTTAATATTTTATTATAAATTTGTCAAAGCTATATGAGAAACAATCAGGTAGTAATCATCATAAAGCCTAGCTATTCTTAGTTTCTCAAAGGTTTTAACTCAAGCATAGTTTTCAATTTCAAGCTTGAACTTTGGCTTGAGTCTCTTTTTTTAATTGAACACATCCAAGACTTGCACAAACCTTGATCCAATACTTATGACAACAAAGGAACTGCAATATTGAACACAGGAACTGCTGTAGTATATGCCACAGGAACTGCAATCTCAGTGTTGAAATACTAAACTAAACACAGGAACCGCAGTATATGCCACTGATAGCATTCAATAAAATATAGTAGGTGGACTTTGTTTTTTCAAATAAATATAGTAGAGCTAACAAAATATCTTAGTAGGTTTAAAGTACTTAAAATTTAAGGGAAAAAAATTAAAAGAAATGAAACGCAACAGCAGAAACCACTAATAAAAAATGAATATTTATCACTTAAACTATAATCTAATACGGACAAATCAAATTCAAACAATTAAATTTGCAACATAGTACATGACCATTCAGAAATAGGTAAATATATTTTTGTTTCTGATGAGGTAAATGTAATCAAATGATAATAAACCACGTGACATGACCACACTGCCTCAATTTCAAGTTTTTTTTCTGGTCATTCTTTACGAACATAAATTCCAATGCTCAGCATATCTCAAATAGTTTCCAAAGGATGATCTAATAAGCAATCTGATATTAAAAAAGCTTGTCTTGATGGCTAACTTCAAGAAATTCTTATGAAATAACCACCATACACCAGTATGGACAAAAGGATCTTCACCCAAAGTAAGCCTCTACCCACTGAACCAATGCTTCCAAATATCTGTAACACATGAGAAGAATCTTGCAATTAATAGATAGACAAATATTTCTGAAAAGAACCCCCAACCCACATGCATCAAAAGAGAAGGGGAAAAAAAATAAAAAACCAATCCATCACACCTTTCCAATTAAAGTTCTGAAAAGAAGGATGCCATCAATATCAACTCCTGAACATAAATGAGAATTAGCACCCTCAATGTACATGAGAATTTTACAGTATCAACATTCAACACAAATCCAAAAACACCGAAAGAGTTTATCTAACAATTAAGTAACCATTGATTTTAGGAATACAAGATCTAGTAGCTGCTGGTGCAAATTGTGTGATAATATATATAGAGGAATACACCAAACCAAGTTGATTAGGACAAATACGACAAAAAGCCAGCAATATATGATTTTTGAATTATATCAAACGTCAACGAAAACTTCCAGCCAGCAAAATTTTCAACAACAATATTGATGAAAACAGCAACAAGTCCTGTACCTGCAAGTAATCAAAGAAAACTATGAAAAAAAATTCTAAAAGTGTTATAAGGACCAAAAAATTTAGAGTGCAATTCATCATCTAAACAACATCACAAGCATTTAAAATGAAGAGAGAAAATTAAGAAATAGGGTGAAGGACCTTATAAAAGGATTGAGCAATTCTTCTATAATTTCCAAAGCCTTCACTAACCCATGTGTCGGCCAGATTAGTAGGTAAATAAAATAGAGCCAAACTGAATAAAGATGAATAAAATATATCATTAATCCACAAACATGATATTACCATTATGGATGGCTCTTAATCCACAATCGCCAACATCAAGAGCACAATTTAAGGTCTTCTTACCTGTGAAGTACAGAAAATGATACAATCTTTTTAAGAAGCAAATAAATAGCAAAAGAAAAATTTTGCGGCATACATAACCTTGCGGAGCTGTTTTCCGCTCCATCGCTGCCAAACCTCGGCAAATAAATAAGCATTAGTTGAACAAAATATTAATGTTTGTATTAAACACAAAATAACCTACACAAAAGTTCATCAAACAATTAATCAATAAAACAGGAAGGAATGGAAAAAATGAAATTAAAATTTGAGAAAAGGTTTGAAGCACTAGAAGTAACCTGCTGGTGTAATTGTGGTGCTCATGACAACTCTCCGTCAGAATCATCGGAATGAGTTATCCGGCGATCCACTACAGCATCTCTTTCGTCACCGTCGCCATCACCTTATTCGTCATCACAGGCCTCACGCCTTCTCTGCATTGCCAATGATCTCGTGGCCTCTTCGAGATCATTCTCGTACGCAACCCCTTCTTCACCCGTCGTAGCCATTCTTAAACCTCCACAAAAACCTAAACCTGAAAATTCGAATCAATCAAAAGCACGAAAACGTTGTGGAGCGTCGAATAAGCGAATCCACTGTTACAAAATAAATAAAAGGAAGGGAGAAAGAAAAAGGCAGAGGAGATGATGAAAAGAAGAAGAAACGAAACATCACTCAAATGCTTTTCAAGCAGCACAGTCAAACTTCCTAGCTGCATTTTGAAAACTAAACCTGTGAATGTGAAGGGCATAATCGAAAATATAAATAATAACCTATGAATTTAAAATATTACTCACATGTCTATCTCCGAAACATAACCACAACTATTATTACTACTACTACTACTACTATTACTAAAGTCAAAGAAATGACTACTACTACCACTACCTATTTTGCAAGTAAGACAAATAAAGATAAGACAAATAATTAAAAGATGAATAGTAAAAATGCACTCTTGGATTGTATATGTTATAGACTATAGATATTGTTGATATTTAGACCTAAGTATTATGATACTTAAAAATGAAAAAGTTAACCTAAAGTATTTGTCATTTTCTTTTTATTCTAGTTATAAACTTGTTATTGTTAACAAATATTGTTGTGTATTGTTCAAACTTATACCTAAGTATTATGATATATTAAATTAGAACTTTTATGTGTACTTTAATTGTGTGTTTGGTTCCGCGTTGCACGACCTCGGAATTGAGTTATTGGTTATCAGATAGGAATTTCATGTGTTTAGATTTGAGTTGGTGAATTGATTTTGAAAGTAAAATCGATTATCATTCAAAGCAGCTGGGAGTAGCTTATGCGTTAAAGGCAAATCAATTCTCACTTATGGGTATTTGTGATTTCACCTAGTTACCCTTCATTCATGCTTTTGACATCAACATTTCAACAACCACCTTTGCTTCTTAGAAGCCAATTTTTGGTCGTTGGAGGAGAAAGTGTGTGATAGGGGATGAGTATGATGATGAAAAGAAGATCGTGTCTGAATAGAAGAAAAGTGGCTCACAGTTACTGGATTGTAGCTGGATCTCCCTACGCTCATAAATCCAACGACCAAGATCTTCTAAAGTTTCTAGGCCATTGGATGCCAAAGGAGCCCAATTCTTTGCTTGACAGGACATTAAAACAAATGTATCATAATTAGTTATATTTTTATTAATGTATATATCAATAAACATATAATTAATTACAACACAAAATACATAAAAAATTACATATGGACATTAAAACCTATTTTGGTAACAATATACCCAAAATCAATTTTGATTATAAGTTTCCAAACAACATTCTATACAAAAATTATTTTTTTGATATATGTTATCCAAACAAAATCACATTACCTTCAACTCACGTTTACTTAAAATCAATTTTTAAAATCACAATGATTCAAAATCAATTTTACAAATGCACATTCAAACACACACTAAATGTTAAAAACTTATAAAATTATGTTTTATTTTAGTTTTTAGTGCTATAAAGTAATGATTTTACATTTCTTTAATATTATTTTTATGTATTATTTAATTATTATTATTCTATTAATATTGGTTTGACTACAGTTGAAACATTAAACCTTAAACCAATTCCTTGACTTGTTCAATGACCGATCCAATTTAAGAAATATTATTGGTCAGTTAACATATTAGTTAGTACTACATTCTATGTGTAACAATGTTCTAATGTGTTAAATGTTAGCAATCTAGTCACCATTTGTAGTATGTGTGTGTATCTACTGGAAAATTTCAGTACGAGAGAGATACATACAAAGAGGTTAAATAGATAAAAAAAATTACACTATTATCTCCTGTTTGTGTGTATCTCCTTCCTATTGAAAATTTTAAGTACTGGAAAGGATCCATACTTGTTGTATATATAGCATATCATCACTCCATTAAATAGATAAGACATATTTCACTTAATCTATATTCGCACACATCTTCAGATATACATACTATTTTTTTTTTGTATGAACCACAAGTATCTTTTATTGTGGGCAATATTGTTCGAGTTGGGTAGACAAAGCTTTCCTTTCAAATATTTAATGCAACTGCATATCCAAAACTCAAACTCAAAATTATTGGTTAAGCTAGAACAACCCTGCACTAGTTAATCTATGCGCTTGGTGGTAGATATTCATACTAATTTGTAACTCGAGTATCTAATTCTATTCTTAAATGTGTTGTCTTGTTTTTTATATTGATGATTAACGATGTTTTTTCTATGTTTATTACATAAAAATTCAAAGAGTAAAGACTAATTAAATTAGAGTTTATTTTTCATATATGATTAACATAAAAAATGTTTTATTGTTAATCAATTAACATCACTTGAAATATTATTTTTAAATTAGTTATTGCAAAAATCATCAATTTTATTATATATGACATTCTTTTATTAAAGGTTTAAATATATTTTTTGTCCTTATAATAATATATGGCTTTTTGGGTTTAGGTCATTGTAAAATTATTATTTTTTAAATAATCATTGTAAAATTTATATTTTTTATTTTGGCCCTTATTATTTTGTTTTAGTCCTTATTGTGACACTCTTTACCCCGAAGCTGATTATTAAATAAATATTGTGGAAGTAGGATATATTTGTCGTTTACGGAATAAAACAGTAATTTAAAATCTTTCTCTTCACATGATAAAAGACATTACATGCATAACTTGTAGCAACTTAACTCCATAAAATACTTTACTAATTAATAAGAGGATAGTTGTCCATAACTCGCTTTACAAGTCTTTGGAATAAAACTAATTAAAGAAGTAAAATTACTACTTTAAAGTTCAAAAGCTAAATGCATAAAATAGTAAACAACCAAATCTCGATGTCACATTCCTATTAAAGCTTACAAAACCCAAAGAAACTGTAAATAACTGCAAATGAGGCCAATGCCTCTACTCTAAGATTCTTCCTCAAGGTCCTATTGGATATCACTTGTACATCATAGACATAGACAAAAAACAAAGAAAACAAGGGAGTGAAATACATCTCACATCATGCTCAAAGTATAACAATAGAAACAGGTAGAACACACAAACATATACATAAATTAAAGTAGTACCAGGTTTTCAGAATTAAACATGTACATAATAAAGTGCACATGTAATGTAATGCAACTTAACTTTTACTTTTCATGCACATGTGATACCAATCTAAGCTCATTAAAAGTAGTTTAGGAGTACATGCATGACTATAAGAAACACCATCAACGTACTGATGCCTTCAACTTTCACACTCTTAACTAGAATAATATTCCTTGGTAACTAGTCAGGGTTACCTAACTTTACCAGTATGCTTTAGCTCCATAGGATTAACATAGACCATTAGGGTTTCCACATTAGGTATCATCACCCCCAAGGCTAGGGTTAAACAACCTTTCACGGCCTCCACCATACAAATTCCTATATACTTTCCTTTATCACATAGCTTAAATATTATGATGCATGATCACATAAACAATGCGCATGGCCCTGCTAAACATTTCACGCTAAGGGTCCTACCTCTCATAGGTTGGGTTCCTCTTCACTACAGAATACTCGTTACTTTATATATACCATTGCATAGGATCATACATAAGCAAGCATATTAGGGAGTTCATGTCATAGAAATTCATAGGTTCTTACCACAGAGTATTTAACACAAGTCAACAACATATGCATTTCTCAAGGCAAATAAACAATCACAAGATACAAATCCAACAAGGCATCTAAGTAATAACAATCATACAGGAATTAAGCATAAAAGGCAATGACATAAGCTTGCAACCTTTACTCATAGCCGAGACATTAACTCTAGTGTCTTAGATTAGTGTCAGGCACTTAGCGCTTAGGGCCACTTCACTTTACCTCCATACCAACTCTCTAGAAGGTCCACTATTAGTGCCAAAAAGACGGATGCTTAACACCACTTGTGCAAGGAATTTAATGATATTTTGATAAACACTTAAGCACCTAAGGAACCCACCCTTAAAAACTAACTGTTAAAGGGGGAGAACCAAACCACTTAAATACTCCATCGAGCATATCATACTACTCGATGTCAGACTTAGGCACTTCATAATACCTAAGTCCCTATTATAGCACTGCCTTTGAGAGCCAATGTCTCAATGGCTCACACTCTACGGCACTTTACTTGGTGACATTTTACTCAACTTCCTCGTTGGTTAAAACCCTTCATAGGTAGCCTTTCTGATACATTGACAACTAACTTTGATTCCAGTTGGTAGAACTGGCTCAGAGAGAGAGAGAAAAAAAAAAAGAATAAATATGCATAAAAGAACAAATCTATATTGAAAGAAAGAATCATACACTCTCAAGTTATTCGAAAGAACCTAAACTCTCCCCACAACAAGGATACAACTACCCCTCCTTTTATTCTCATATCCCCTTTTATTCCCTTTCCCCTTTTCAAACTAACAAACTGTTGTAACTGTATTCTATTAGTTAGTTGCCTTTGGGTTTTGATCCCTTACAACTCTCTTATTTCTCCTAACTTACACCTTATTGATTGGGAGTCTCCTATTGATACGCTACCACAAGTGTACGGTATCGTCTTAGTAATAAATATCGTTCTCTCCACAGGGATTGTGTGTTTGGCTTTGTAATTATTGCAATTTAATAAAAATTAAACAAAGAGAGTTCAATTTGGGAATCTAGGTTTTTAAGGTAAAAGTAAAAGAATTAAGAATTGGGAATTCAATTAAGCAAGCAAATAAAATTGATAATAATTCAGTGAAGAAACTTCTAGGATCAGGGTTCACCTTATGACGCTTTCTAAATTAATTCTCTTATCCCGTGCTCCTGCTTTGTCTTATTGATGATGAATTAACTTAAGGTACCCTTCATTCCCTTTCAAGATACGAAGGGGTATCTAATCAAATTGGCCCCCTCTTTCGTGGTAGTTGTGTTTAATTAGACCTAATGAAGTCTTTGTTAATTCAATTAATCCCCAAAGGTTTCACCCGCTTTCGTGGTTTAGACCTAGGTTTTTTCCCTATAGTTTTGGTATTTAAGTTCACCTTTTGTACTTTCCTAAATCCCTAAGGTTATGTAAAACGTGGCCAATTCGTTTCGCAATAAAGAAAATCAATAAAGAAGAAATCAAGAAAGGAACAAGAGTTACACAAGGATAAAAGGAATCAATTCATTAAACGTTCATAGGGCTACGCCCAATCTTAGAATAAAGATGACTACTCATACATAGTCGTAGAAAACAAACAAGAAGAAAAAGAAAACATTCAAATCGGATAGAGAAAAAAGAGAATATTCCAATCCAAAGCTCTCGCCCTAAGCTGTTTAGAATGCAAGGTTCCGACCCTCTTTTCTAAGTTTTAGAGGTCTATATAAGTCTCCAATTACAAAAAGGGGCCAAGTCCAAACTAAAAATAAACAGAAAAATAAGAATAGTTCATGTCAGTAGCGCACCATGGGCGTGGTGTTTGCCACGGACAGGCCGTGGTGCTATCTGGTAGCTCTTGTGACATTTTCCTAAAATCTTCCACACCTGTGGTGATCGTCACGATCAGCCTGTGGTGCTCTCTATTTGTAGGATTTATTCTTTTCTTCATTTTTCTTCAACAATTTTCCATTGCTATCCTTGGCTTCAAATTACTTCAAGTCTAAATGTTTAAGATTCAAAGCCAACTCAATTCATACTAAATCTTTCCTAAAAATCCACAAACAAACACGAAAACACATCACAAGCATTCTAAGTGATTAAATGAAAGAATTAAAGGGAATTAGTACTAAAACTACTCCTAATAAGCTAAAATGCATGTAAACCTACATGGATTAAGGTGCATATTATAGTATTAAATGTAACACATCACCTATCATATTATCACGCTTAGCGCCAGTACATTGGAGCTTTGTGCCACACATCGAAGAGTTAAGGTAGCTCTCTGCCTCTTTCAAGCACCACACTTCACGCTTAATGTAGAAATGCTGACGCTCAGTGCCACACCCTATAATGCCAAAGGTAGCTCTTTGCTTCTTGTAAGACACAGAGATAACACAAGAAAGGGGGTTGAATTGTGTTATATTTATATTTTCGCAAAACCTTGGTAAAAGACGTATCGTCTGAAAGATTTGATCAAAGTTTTTTTTAAAAAACGTTTTATAACATGGACGAAAGCTTAAAAACAAACTGGAAAGTACACAAGATTTATACTGGTTCGTCTCACCCCAGAGACTACGTCCAGTTCTTGGCAACAACCAAGTTCCACTAACTTTTTCAAGTTACAGGTATTCTTTCCACAAGCCTCTTCAGGCTCAACCCAAGTAGTCTTTTACTTGTCTCTCCAAGAAAAAATCCAAGTATTCTTTGAATCAAAGCCTCTTCAAGCTTCCACCAATCTCGTTAAGAAAAAGGTTTACGTGTGAGTTACCTCACTGGATTTAACATCTTAACATACGAATATACAATGAAGTACAAAAAGAATTTTACAATCAAAAAATATACAAGAGCTTTTTCTTTTCTTAAAGAGTTATGATTTTTCAAAAATAGCAGCCACTATAATAACAACAACAACTCGAAGGAGGTCTCTTCTTCTATTTATAGGCTTCTCCAAAAGTATCTGTTTAGTGCTTTGCAGAAGACAGCCTTCGGCTGATGAAGAGAGTCATTGGAGCATTAAATGCAGCATTTAATGCCTTTCACCAACTTGTCATATGATAAGATAAAGCAATCTGCTTATCTTTTCTATTCTTGTACTAAATCTTGTAGCAGTTGTCATGTCCGTTTTCCCGTTTTGACATTCGTACACATATTCCTTCTTTTTCACTGACTTTTTTCGAGAGTAGGTATGTAGGCTTTATACGTTTCGAGGTAGCTTATGCTTTGATTGATGTGCAGATCATTTTAGAACGTTGTCATTGTCTATAAGATTTGTTAGTTACGAAATTTATCTAATCAAAAGATAAGACGATATTCATTTTAAAAACATCAGACGATTGTTTGCGAACGAATGATCAAACGATTATATAAGGACATATATAATTTAACTGTTTGTTATTATCAAAATATTTGAGGGTTATAAATTCGTCCTTCATCTTAACACTTCTTTCACACTTAGCACCAAAATGCTGATGCTTAGCGCCAACTACATTTTATGCAAAATTGCAAGGGTTCAGATAATTGTAACCTATAACCATTTTTTACTCCCAAACTATCAAACATGTCAATCAATTCCAAATCACTTCTTACCTTTCTAACTGATCAATCTATTCTATAAAACTCCTCACTCACCCACAATGCCCTCAAAATCCATTAAATACCTAACTTAGGGTACAAAAAGGAAAAAAAAGAACACTCCATGATAGTCCACATTTACAAATGAAACATAAAAATTGCTATAAAACCCATAAATGACAGGAAAAAATTGCATTCCCTTTAATATACAATCATACAAGCCACAAGTAATTGGGATCCAGGGTCAATGCCTCTACCCACGACTAAAGATAAACACATGAGTGAGATAACTCATTCCTTTTTACCTCAAAAGAGATTATCTTCGGCAAGAGGGTGCAAGCGATGCGACGACGTTTTCCTACGACTACTTACTCCTTGAATGTAGTGGCTCCAATAGCACAATATCTCCAAAGAGACCAAAAAAAAAAAAAAAAGAGAAAAATGTTTAGGTTTTAAGAAACTTAAGGGACTCTTAAGGATAACTTAGGCTTATAAGCCTAACACAAAGGCTTTAAAGCTTTTGAAAACATTTTAATTACAAAACTCTATTTTAAAGGCTCAATATCTCTTTTTTTCAAAATACCATTTTATTAAAAATAGAGCAAAACAAAAATTAATAATAATAATAAGAAGAAGAAAAATATTAGGGTGTTTCACTTATAATATATCAATTTTTTTGTTTTAGTTCTTATAATATTTTGTTTATTTTGAGTTACTCCCTTTGAAAAAAATGATAGGGACTAAAAATAAATTATTTACATATTAAAAGGACAAAAACAAAAACAAAAATTAGTATATTACAAGGAATAAAACAAAATAACAAAGACCAAAATAAAAAAGAAAAATTTTATAAGGATCATTTTAAAAAAATAATTTTATAAGGACCAAAACAAAAAAAAAATAGTATATTATAGAGACCGAAAATATATGTAAGCCTTTATTAAATGATAGTGTAAATAACTATTAGTGTGTTTAAATTAAATTCATCAAAATAAATGTTTTTTTCATCATATTATTTATTTTACTTTATTTTTTCTTTTTGAAATATTTCTTTTAGTTGTGAAAAATTATACAAAATACACATAGATTTTTCTTTATACAAAATATACAAAAAAATATTTAATGTTTAATTATTTAATAAATAATTAAAAGGTTAAATTAATTGGTAAGTCCCTGAACTATTTAAATTTTTTAATCAAGTCTCTAAATTAAAATATATATATATATATAATTTGATCCTTGATCTCTTAAAATTTTTGCAATTGGACCCTTGATATTAGTTTATGGCGTATTAAAACTACCAAAAAATAATAATTTGTGACAGTTTTAAAAACTTTAAAAGCTTAATTACAAAAATTTTATAAAATCAAAGATTCAATTACAATTTTTTGTAGTTTGAAGATGAAATTAAAAATTTTCAAATAATTCAGTGACTAACGGATTAAATTAACCATAACAAAATTATATTCTAAACAAATTTAGAAAAAAAAATTCTCCAAAAAACAAAATAGACATGTTTAACATGCGATGACTATGAACTTGCTGGCTTTTTGGACATGAAAACATAAAATATTTATAGAATGAAACACGAGGTGCATGCTGGTTGTTAAACATTTGTCATTATTCATTGCCACACACAGACACACTGTAATAACTTTATGGAAAATACTAAATACGTGTTCAACTTCTTTTTCATTTTACTTTTATCTTTTTTTTCATTTTTTATCATTACTCAACTTGATTAGTTCCATTTTTTTATTCATTGTGCTGATGTGGTTCAGATTTTACCCGTACAGTTTTCACAGCTGTACTGAAATTGTTATGTAATAAGTGTGATAGATCCCACGAGATGGCAACACAGCCCGCGTATAAATATATAAATGCCTGAGACTTATATATAAATATTTAATCATAAATATTTAATTAAAATAAATGCTTGAGATCATGTATTTAATTACAACTATAAATTAGATCTATTAAAAATTAAAAATAACATAAATTATAATAAAGATTAATGTAAATGGTTACATTTTATTTAATATTTAAAATTAAATATTTTTATCAAGAATTTTTACTTGATTCATTTCATATATATATATATATATGAAAAAATAGGTTATGCATTGATAGGATAAAGCAATTTTAAATTGTCATCCAATCACAACCCATTATGTATGGTAAATTTGTTGACTTTGATAATAATCATTCCAAAAGTCACACTAAAATTAATTTTCGATTGGTTAACAGTTTTCATACTGACAATGCATAGCAATTAAACTATATATATATATATATATAAGTAACAATAAAAATAATTGAAATGCAAGAGGAAAAAGAGATCATAATATAATTTTTTAAAATAATTAAACTTATGTTTAAAGAAAAATCTTAACAAAATAAATTTAAATAATTAATGATATTAAATAATTACAAATCTTATATTATAAAAAGAAATAAATTACAATAAAAAATATCTTCACACATAACAAAAAGTTCTCACATGATTAAATTGGTTTCATATGATTAAATTCTTAAATTAAATATTAAAACGTGATCTTTTAATTCAGTAATATCTTTTAATAGAAATTAATAAGTAATATCTTTTAATAGAAATTAATAAGTAAAATAAATTCGTTTCGTATGATTAAATTCTTAAATTAAATATTAAAATGTGATCTTTTAATGCACTAATATCTTAATAGAAATTTTCAAATGAAAAAAAATTATTATTAAATGATTTAAAATTTAATGATAAAAATATGAAAAAAATAATAAAAAGTTTATCTTAAAAATAATTTTAATAAGGCACTTTTTGTTGATGCAAAATTATTAAAGAATAAGTTTTTATTAAGTTAAATTAATTTATAAGTCTCTATAGCATTATTAAATATTTATTTAAGTTTCTGTACTTTAAAAATAATTAAATTTTTGTATTTTTTTAAAATTTTGTAATTAAATCTTCTAAAACGCAATCATTAAATCCCTGTTAGATATTTTTAATGTGTGGCTCTAAATTAATAAAAATGAAAGGTAGCATAGCGATGTATAATAATTGAGTGGGCATTTGACGAAGGACCATGGAGGAAGCTTCGTTTGGCCAATTCTAGATCGACCTCCTCGCCAGTTGAGTCTTTACCTTTTTGAGGTTGTAGTGGCTTAATGGGTTGTGGTACTTATAGGGTATTTGAAAAACAATGAAAATCAATTATAGTTACTAAAACCATAGTGTCACCATAAAAAAATAGAAGCATTTATTTGTTGTTTTGCTTTCAACGTGATCCATATAATTGATTTTGGTGTAAGCACTATTCATCCAAACATCTATTAGTCTTGCTGTTTATTCTCCAATGTATCAAAAAAAAAAAAAAGGAACATGTAAAACTAATATAATTATCCTAATTTTTATTGAATTTTTGTTTCCTTACTTCCTTTTTTAGTTAAAACGTACTAAATGCACTATCATGATTAGGGGTGTTCATGGATTGGATTAGATCGGTTTTGAAGAGAAAAACCGTCCGATCCAATCACTTCGGTTTTGTTAATTTATCATCTAATTAGTTTTGTTTAAAATTTAAATCCAATCGATCCGATCTAATTTAAAATGGTTTGGATTGGATTGATTTTTGGTTTTAATCTTACTATTTTTTTTAAAGTATTAAATAAATAATATTATATATAATAAATATATTAAAAAATAATTTAAAATATTAAATATTTCATTAATGAGTCATTATATAACTAATACTAGTATAACTCTTCAAATATATATTATTAAAAATAAATTTACATAACTTGATAATTATGTTTATGTATCTTTACTCAAATAGTTACTATAAAACTATCTTTAAATAAATATATTTTTTATAAACAAGTATAATTTATGTGATAATTTTACAAATATATAAGAAATAAAAACGTAAACATGTGTGATATTAGAAAATTAAAAGTAAAAATATATATGCATGTATAAGTTCGGTTTGGATTGGATTGGATCGATTTTCAAAATTAAATCCGAAATCTGATCCAATCCAATAAAAAAATTTGGTTTTTTCAATTTTTTCGGTTTTTATTGGATTGAATCGGTTTATGAACACTCCTAATCATGATATAGTAATTTTCATTGCCGGCGAGATAATAAATTTAAGATTGGCACCATAGGGTTTTAAAGTCTTCTGCTTCCTTATCAGTCAGGATCTTAATCTAGGTTCTTGCACTTGTAAAGTAGTTTCCTTAGCCAATATGTTCAAAATATAAATCTTGTCACATATTCTCATTCCATTCTGATGTTTTGTAACTTTATCATGTACTCATCACAATTCACGAAATTCAAATAAGTGAATATTGAAGAGCCACGTGAGCGCAGAAAGCACTAATAGATAAATCAGATTATCTCAAGAAGATTTATATTACCTTCTTTAGAGTTTAATTTTCAAATATGTACAGCTGCAATTTTATTATCTCTTTATCATCTTTGCTTTATCTTTTGGAGTTTGTTTATCAATTCAAGTCTCATTTGTATTTAGATTTAATTGCACTTTTTTCCTCCAAAATTTTATAATCTTGTGAATTTTGTTTTTAATTTTTTTTATGAATTTTATCTCCTAATTTTACAAAATATTGCAAATTTTGTCCACATGTTAAAAAATTGCCACAATTAAAATAATTTTATAGTGATTTTTTTTTAAATTGTCACAATTAAAATAAATTTTTTAGCAATTTTTCTTCTAAACCATTGCAATTTTTTATGTCGGGGCAAAATTCACAATATTTTATAAATTAGAGGGTAAAATTCACAAAAAAAAAGAGTTATTTAAGAGCAAAATCTGAGAGATTGTAAAATTTTGGGAGAAAAAATGCAATTATTTATAAATATGCAAACTCTGTACACTCTTTAAAATTAAGGAAATACTAATCTCTTTATAATAATCAGAGCGTCCTAGCTTAACAGCGTTCTATGTGACGGAGAGTCCTTAGTGCCTACCAAAAAAAAAATATAGTACAGTCCTTAGAAGATCTTCTGAACCTTCGTCCATTACCCTAAAGTTTCATAACATTACAATTTACAGATACATGGTGCCGCTGCAATGAAGTTTAAGAATTCGTAAAATTAAACATAAATACTCTGGGAAAGAACAATTTTTTGTGAAAGAAACATACAGAAATTAAGGGAAAAAAAGTTATTACATTAAAAATAAAATGTCATTAGTATTTGAAAAAGATTAAAGGATATCAATTTCTAGAGATTTAGTCACAATTTTTTTAAAATTATAAGGACTTTGTTACAATTTTTAAAATTATAAGAATTAAATTAAAATTAAGATAAAATTATAAGGACTTAAGAAGAATAAGTTAATATTTTTTATTAGTATCTAGTCGTGTGCTGTTATAAATCTAAAAAAAATCTAATTAACTAATAACATACATGATGTTTAATATATTCCGCAAAATATGTTTATATCGCTTTGGGCTTCGCATGAACATGCTATCGTCCAAATTCAAAATATTGATGGAATCTCCAATAATTCAAATTAAATGAAGAAAGAATAAGCTCGTCCAAAAAAAAATGAAGAAAGGGTAAGCTCGACGTCCCATCAGATTTCTTTAATTATTAATATAATTGATGCAGCGTGCTGATTGTGTATATAATTAAATCTCTTTAATTAGAGCGATGGCTTTCTTCTCATATATGATTATATATATTGGCTTTTGCAATGGAGAAAAACCAGAGTTTTTTTTTTTTGTTTAATTAGAAAAGGATAAAATCTTAATCTGTGGGGTAGGGTATATTTTTGGAATTAATATATATTCAAAAATTCCTACGAAAGTTGATAAAATAATACTTACAATCTAACTTCAATAACTTATTTTTTTCATCTCCTTTTATGGTTATGCAATAAACCAATAAATAAATTTTATTTCCGTCAATTTTCAAAAGAAAAAGAAATTTGATTGTTTTCAAATTCTTCTTTTTTAACAAAACTTATTTAAACATTTAAAATATTTTAAAAGTAATTATTCAAAAGAATTAATGTTTTCACAAAATAATCTTAAACAAACAACATGTAATTTTGTATTGTGTTTAGTCATAAAGAATGAGTTTAAGCACTAAACCACGAGGCCCTTGCAAGGAATGAACTATTTGTTTATTACTTTTGTCCTTTCACTATCATTGCCACTGGGCCGTCCAACTTCAAAACACTGTAATAAAAGTTAAGCCGAAACATGGACATCATATGCTATGAACATCGATGAAATCACACTAAATCAAATGTTAAAAAAATTATTAATAGTATTTCATTAAGATAATAAGGTAATTTTTATCTATTTTTTTTTCCATTAACATAAATATTATGAATTTTGCAGATGATATATCAATGATATTATTAATATGAGAAAATAGGTTATGCACTACAGTGTAAAACAATTTTGCACAGTTATCAAATTACAAACCATTATATATAATAAGTTTGTTGACTTTTATAATAATTATTTTAAACGTCATTTTAACAGTGATTTCTAATTGATTGACAATATAAAACTTTTTACATTGACAATGTATAGCTATTAAACTCAATTAATATTTTATATTATTAAATAAATATATAATTATTAACAAATAACTTTGTTAGTATGAAAAATTGACTTATGCAGGTCAACGAATCTTGAAGCACATACCTTTTGGTACATCTGTAATATCTGTGCTGTAAAATTTTACTGCACAAAATAAACTATACACATGCCAAATTATTAATATATATTTTCTTAGTGTAACGAACCATAATAAAAATAAAATAATTGTATTGCAACTATATATAATGATAAAAGGGACGCGAAGCTTTGTAGTTTTTGTCCCTTCCTATTGTCTAATTGGCCTATAGTTAATTTGCTGGCGCTTGCTAGCCATGGCATCGAAACCCAACGGCAAATGCGGTTGCAACAAGGGTTTTGCTGACAGTTATATGTTGTTGAACCATGAAGACGCTCATTTCTTTGATCTCCTTCACGTCCTATTATCCCGTAACTTGGGAAATCGAAAATTTGTGGACTGCCACGCTGGGGGAGCTGTTGAGGAAAGCTTCCGCCATAGATGGCTTATATTTGTCTCTGTCGTACTCCAGAAGCTTCTCGTGCTCATCGCTAAGCCACTTGCCTTCTTCGGCAATTGCGTTGAGCTCTTGGTCAACCTCCTTGTCCTCAACGGTGGCTTCTTCAGGATCGTCATTAACTTCCTCACAGGTTAGTTTATTTTCTAGCAGCTTAAATATATATATGCATAGATCTGAGGTTTTTATGTTAAACTTGCTTGTATTAGCTACCTGGCTTGCGTTTCTCACTGATCAGATCAGATATATCTATACAACAGGAGATCCATCTGCTTCATCCCCTCTTTAATTTTATGCAAAGCCCGAAATTTATTAATTAGGACTTATTTCACTTTTTGATTTTAAGAACTATTTTTTAAAATTATTTCACCATATTCAGCAATCAATTTCTCATCTACAATTTGTTAACTTTTTTAAATTATATAAAAAACAAGTGTTTAAAAAAAAAAAAAAAAACAGCTTTGAAATGTTTTCTCATATTATCCTTCTATTTCCATCATCATTACCTCTCTCTTTATTCTATAATATGGTTTGTGTCTTATGCTCCTTTCCACTATAAATTATTAAGTAGTCCTAGAGTATCACATGTTTATGATTTCAATTAATTTCTATGTAACATGTATTCAAATTTTTTAATTTATGAGAAATAATTAATAACATTCAATTATGTATCATATGAAAATTAGTTAAGACTATGATGGTCTTGACCAGCTAATAATTTCCCACTTTCCACCGGATGTCTAAGTAAACTTGTTTAGTTGTATTTTAAAATCTAAAAACGATTTTTAAAAATAAAAATCAAATATAACCTTAGTCTTTTCTCTTTTTGACTGAAAATTTTGTGAAGAAATCTCCGTGCATCCATTTATCATTTTTCTTTATGGTACAAACAATTAACAAAAGTAAATAATCCAAAGCGCCTTTTAGTTACCAATACTGATTGATACAAGTGATAGTAACTTGTGTTTCTTAACCAAGTTATCTAGGATTTGAATCCTGGCCATAAGTATGAAATAAACTATATTAGGAAGAGAATACTTAACTTGTGTATGTTTACGGTCTCCGACAAAAATTAATTACTGTTTTCGATAGTGAATATTTTGTAGCAATATTATGGTAATAATAATAATAAAAAAAAAAAGCGCCTTTTAGTTTTACAAGAGTCGTACCCTAATTATTCAGATCCTCCAGATACACAGTTCAAATATCATCCGTCCTCCTGTCCCGGGGCCCTGTCAAAAATCATGCGACACTTCGAAACCGATTGCTCAACCACGCTTTCCAGGTTCACGCGCGCACATGAGTTTGATTGTTATTTTTCAGTGATATGGAGTGTTTTTTTTTTTTGTTTTGTTATGGGTTTAGTTGTTTTTTATTTTTACGGGCAATGTACGATTTTTTTTTAATTTTTATTCAAATTTAGTCATCACAAATTCACAATTAAGTTCTTCTTTTGTTAGTTTTTCCTACTTAAAATTTCTTAATTTTTTATTTTTTACTCAAATATTTTAGGCTTTATAGGATAGATCGAGAAAATGAAACGATTTACATGAAAGTTATTGGTGAAATTTTAATAAAATTTGAAAAATTTTGTTGAAAGTCAGGTTTGGATTTTGAGGAAGAGGATTTTTTTTATTATTATTATTTTGAGTGAAATATAATATTTTGGAACTATTTTTTTCTGGTGAAATGTTTGAGTTAAAGATAATTTAACACGATTTAACATTGAGAGATTTTGAGTAAAAATTAAAAATTTTGGTGTTTTAGGCAAAGGAAAGTAGTACAAATACTTAATTATAATAATTAAAAAATAATAAAATAGATTAAAAAACGTTATTAAAAGACTAAATTACATGTTGACTATAATAGAATGATAATATGATTACGTGTTCTTGTTGTTATTACCTAATTATGTATTATAATATTTTAAAAATAATTTTATGATGATAGTGGGATTTTTTTAAATATATTTCACTCACGAATAGAGCTCTCACAGTTTGTTGAGTCAACCCAATAAGCTAAGTCTTCGTTTGTTTTGTATAAACAAACCACATTTTCTGTTATCAAAATTGATTTCAACAATCTTAAGGGTGTTTGGCAAAATTTTCAGATTAGTAAAAGCAAGTGAAAACAATTAATTTTGAGATAAATAAAAATTTTAACTTTTTCATTAAAAAATTATTCTAAATATGAGTTTCATAAAATATATTTATATTTACATTTCCAAAGTGATTTTACTTTATCATTTGAGCACAATCAATTCTTCTTAATTTACTTTTAAAATACTATTCTCAAATGTAAATCAAATTTTTAATCTCAATCTGTTTAAAATTAATTTTATCAAAACAATTAATTTCAAATTTCAAAAAAATTGAAACATAACTAAATTTGATTATAATATAATTAATGTAATGATAGGAAAAAAAAGAATTTGATGTTTTATATATTTGAAAATTTAATTTAGAATAAAAATATCTGATAAACTATTTGAGTTATTTGTGAAATCCCTTACCTTGTGTTTGAATGAGGAATTTTAAGAGGGTAGTTCATTTTTACAGGAAATTTAAAATATTTTGTGATAAAATATATTGTTTGGATAGGAAATTTAGTAAGAAATTGAAATTCTAATAATTTATGAAGGTATCTTGATTACCTAAAATTGTAAAATTTCAAATTTTACCAAAAAAGTAAAAATTTGAAATTCTTCTTACTTTTTTTTTTCACCTCTATATTTATTTTCTCTCTCCTTTCCCCCTCTCTCCTCTCTTTCTTTCTTCTCTTCTCTTCCTTTCTCTCCTCTCTCTTCTGTCTCTCTCCTCTCCTTTCTTTTTTGTTCTCTATTTTTCTATGGTCTCTCTCTTTTATCTCTCTCCTCTCTCCTCTCTTCACTCTCTTTCTTCTCTCCTCTCCCCCTCTTCTCTCTCCCCTCTATCTTATCTTCATGTCCTCCCTCTCCAATCTCTCCTCTTTCTCTCTTTATTTTTTTTCTTTTCTTTATCAATATTGACGTAAAAAAGTATCAATATTTTTTTTGAATTATTAAATATTATTTAATAGTAAATTATTTGTGAATTATTAAATATTTAAAAATTGACTAATGTTTATTTTCTAAAAAGTTTAATATTAAAATTTTAATTTTTAAATATATATTTAAAAATTAAATTTTGTATGTGATAGAAATTAAAATATCATATCCAAACTTAGAATTTGAAATCTAAAAAACTTGAATTAATTTATCCAAACAAAATATTTAATAAATGAAAAAAATTAAATTAAAATAATTCAAATTTTAAACATTTCAAATTCTTTGAAATTTTAAAATTTATCGTGTAAACACAACCTTATGCTTTTTCGGCTTCCAAAAGTTAGCTTGAATGCTTGATGATGGCGTGGGGGTCCCTTCGGGTACATTCGATGTAATGACGTGGGGAAGCAGAGGTTTCTATTTAGCATATTGTTATTCATTTCCCTCGAAGTAATAGTTAAATAATTAAAAGATAATTTTTTATCAAACATTATAATGGGAATTATTTTGTAATATTAAATGTTATATTTTAAACATTTTTTATTTTTAATTATTACTCTGAAAGTAATAGTGTAAATAAACGATTCTATTTAAGAATTCAAAATTTGAATTTATTTTGTAAGAAAAATATTAAAACTCACAATTGTCTCAAACTTTTAAATTGATTTATACAATATCACAGCAAGTGCTCAACTTAAAAAAAGAAAAAATAGAATTGTGAAACTCGAACCAGACTTAATTCAAATAACATATTAAATCATTTTTACAATTGAATTGGCGGGATCTGTTTTTGAAGGTGCTCAAAAATTAGGTTAATTAGTTCTTGAAATTGAATTCGTGCAATGTCAATCACAATATATCACAACTATTTGCGAGTTATAATTTTACTAAAACATATTATTTGAGAGATGATTATAAAATCAAACGATCAAAATAGATATTTATGATTAAATTTAAATAAAAGAATATCAACTATTTATATATAGTTGTATTATTAAGACAAATTCTTTTTACATATGCCCTTACTAATAGTGATATGCAATATATATAAAAGCATATTTAAGGGAGGAGCCAAAAAAGGAAATTATTTTTTTACATGCATAATTATATTAATAAATTATATAATTATAATGTTTATTAAAAATTGAATCCCCTACTTCTATATCCCTAGATTGAATCAGTGATTCAGTAACCCAATCTAATTAGTGACTGAATCAAATTTAATAACACTTAATAAAAATTTAACAACATAATTAACTTTGTTGGTAACTTTTAACTAGACTAAGAAAGATATTATTTACATATTAAGGGTGCTGGGTGGAGCAGGAATGTAGGATGTGACGATACCAAATTCATCTCGATCGTGTGTCTCGTTGTGGACAAATTATTACATGGTCTAGGATCATCATAATTCTAATTAATTTTAATGTGACTCATAATTAAATGTTATTAATTTTTTTTTTTTGTAAATTGAAAATTTGGATTTTATGTCACATAAGACCATGGATGCCTAATAGTCCTTATAATAATTATATATGCTAGTACCATTTTTTCACTTGTCATTTTTAGACATAATTATTTAACTTTAAGCGCTAATCAATGAAAGTTGATTTGTACAACTTATATACATGATAGGTTGTCATGTATACTGCATTACTTATGCAATGATACTCATGATATTCACATTGTTTGATCTTTTAAATTCTAATATTCATTCACGAAAAAAAAATCATTACTCAAAATATTTAACAATCATGGACTTTTTAAACTTTACACTGGTGCAAAACTTTCCAATCAAACTTAATTATAAGAAATACGATTTATCCATTTAAAGAGAATTCGTTTCGTATTTAATCTTATTAATTACTTAATATAATTAAACAAAACAGGTCACCTGGTCGTCCCCGAACGTGATGGACCAAATTATTTGTCTTGTATTGGAAATTTGGACGTGCGAGTAAAGTTGGATGCTATCGGGCGTGACGACAGCAGGTACTATGCTTCATTAGCTATGATGGCTTCAAAAGCATCCTATGAGAATGCGGCTTACCTTAAAGCTCTAATCAAAAATCACTGGAAGGTAGAAAAAATTAACTTATTTTGTTTTGACATTTTCTATCTTCTCCTCACTTTAATCAATTTCTTTTGATGCATCCCTTATTAATTTTGTTTTGAGATCTGTGTCCTCTTACAGATGGAATTCGTGGGATTTTACGACTGCTGGAATGGTAAGAACTAAAAATAAGCAAATCTTATCTGCATGTGTTCGTGTATTGATGTATATGTAATTAATTATTAGGAAAATGCTAACTAGTACTTTTGGAACACTAATTAAGAAATCAAAAGTGAAAATTTTTTTTATTAAAAAGTGTAAGAGAATATTTTAGTGTGATTTCCCATACAATTTTAACTTAAATTTTTTTTACTTATTGATTTCTTAACAATGTTATTAGGGAGCTAGTTAGTAGGATCCTAATTGTAATAAGTTTCGGTAAATAGGTGAGAGTGTTAAAAAGAGTATTATGTTCTTAGCACTCTTTACAAAGCTTATGTGGAAGAATAATTACCTGAATGATGATTAATTTTCGTTTTTAACCCTGCACATGCCAGATTTTCAAGGAAAGGCCACAACCCAAGTCTTGATTGTTTTGGACAAGCATGAGGAACGCGATACTTATGTCGTGGCTTTCCGAGGAACGGAACCCTTTGATTCAGATGCATGGTGCACTGACCTTGACATCTCGTGGTATGGGCTTCCCGGCATTGGAAAAATGCATGGTGGCTTTATGAAAGCCTTAGGGCTACAAAAAAATGTGGGGTGGCCTAAGGAGATTCGATGGGATGAAAACATTCCCCCGTTAGCCTACTATGTTATTAGGGACATTCTAAGGAAAGGTTTGAGTGAAAATCCTAATGCAAAGTTTATACTGACGGGTCATAGTTTGGGTGGAGCACTCGCAATCCTCTACCCTACGATCATGTTCTTGCATGATGAGAAGTTGCTGATGGAGAGGTTGGAAGGGATCTACACCTTTGGGCAACCAAGGGTTGGAGATGAAGCATATGCACAGTACATGAGACAAAAATTGAGGCAAAATTCTATCAGGTATTGCAGGTTTGTTTATTGCAATGATATAGTTCCGAGGTTGCCCTACGACGATAAAGACTTACTGTTCAAGCACTTCGGGGTTTGCCTTTTCTTTAACAGGAGCTATGAACTCAGGGTACGTTTTTCCATTTTAAATTAAATTTTGTTTGATTTTAAGTTGATCATCAAACCACGTATGTGCATTTAAATATATTTAATTAGAGGACAAGATTTAAGTATTATTTTATAAGTATTTTTCAATGAAAATAGAACAAATACGTATAAGTTGGTCGATGAAAATCTAACGCACATGTAGTAATTGTTACATGTGGTATGTTTAGGGTTGGAAATAAGTTGGGTTGAATAAGAGCTTGCAACTTTGCTTAAATAGCCATAATCTGTTTAAAAAATTTAAGGCTTAAATCTTACCTATTACATGTTATTAAGTTTTTTTTAGGTTTAGTCTAACAATTTTGAAAGTTTGACTTGGCTTGTTAGTCTACATAAAAAGTATATTTCATATCAAAATTTTTAGACAAGTTTGACATATTCTTAAATAGGCTAATGGAAAAAAAAACTTCATATAAAACAAATTGTCAATTATAAAATTATAATTACTGCTACTCGACATGAGATAGGCAGAAATAGGTAGGTTACGCTTTATAGGAATCGAGTCTGATTAGTTTATAATTTTATATGATCATGATAACTTATTAAAAGTCTATTTTGTAATAAGACTACTAAATATCGCATAAATTAATCTTTTAATAAACTTATAGATTTGACTCTGCGTAAGACATGTTGATTTAATATTTAAAAAGGTAAATAAATTTATGATTTTAATATATTTTAAAAAAATTAATGTAATAATAATAGTAGCAAAAATTATTAATTATATATTTACTTATAAAATAGTCCAATTTGTTAGGCTTGATTTTTTTTTTAATTTAGAAAAAAATCTAATATAGCCTAATCTAATGTAGGCCAGATCATAGACTCTGTCAAATGGCCTAACCTATTTTCATTCATAATTGTGTTTTCATCAAAAAAGACCACTAAATATATTTGTAGAATAATATCTAGGTTAAATGAAAATACTAACAACTCATTATATTTAACCTATTTTTAATTAGGTGACATATATATATAACACCCACCAAATACTATGTGTCTCACTTAGTTTTACGTATTAGGTGATAACTTTTAGAACGTGAGATGAGATGAGAGAAAGAGAGAGAGAGAGAGAGAGAGAGAGAGAGAGGGTGGATGGACCATCGTAAGACTGAGAAGGAGGAAAGCATTGGGACCGAGGGCCAAGATTGGGATTCAAGATTGATCAAAGGCAAGGCTTTTCGTATACCAGAGGAGTTAAAGGCATAATTGATTACTATTTCACAAATTTTTCGAAAAAATATGGGGTGCAAGACATGAGGAGAGTGTTCTAGAGACAGGGTGGAGTGGCAAATATATTTATACTAAGGAAGAGGAACGCTATAGGGAATTTGTTCAGCTTTGTACATTTTGCTAATGTTGCAGAGCTAGAACGGTTGGCGGAGGAAATGGACAAAATATGGATTGGCACTTATAAGGTGCCGGTTAATTTAGCACGATTCCAATGGGGAAGAGATGATGGATTAGAGACACAACACCCTAAGAAGCAACTGAATGGTTAGGCTCGGAAGGATAATTTTGTATCCCAAGGGAGGAGTTTTGTGGACGTTGTGGCAGGTGAACAGAGGAAGGAATGGCGTACAAAGGAAAAGAAGGAAGGACAATGTGGTGACAAAAGAGATGGACGGGTGGAAAGGAGGATATGGGGTGGCTGAAGAATTGTTATGTGGGGAGGGTGCATTCATTAGATAATGTGTACTCTTTGCAAGACAGGTTGATAGGTGAAGGTTTGACTTTAATTTTCTCTATTCCTATGGGCAGGAACATAGTACTTCTTAAATTTGCAGAGGAAGAAGAGTTCTCAGAATTAATCAAGGATGCAGGGGACATACTTCAAACTTGGATGTATGAGATTTCGTTGTGGTTGCCTACAGAGGTAGCGTGGGATAGGTATGCTTGGGGTGAGGTGTTAGGGTGGGCCAATACACGCTTGGAGGGTGGACTTCTTTGAATATATTGTTGGAAATTTATGTTTTGTTTGGTTAAGCAGAGCGGCGGAGAAGATGAGAAAATTTTTGAATTTTAAAAAATTTAGATAGTTTAGTTAAGTGAAAATAAATAAGAAATTTTTAAATTTTTTGATAAGTCTCATTGGATTCTACTACTTATTTTTACTTTATTTCTTATTTTTTTATTTTTCTCTTGTTTTTCATTTATTTCTCTTTTATCAAATAACTTAAAATTTTAAATTATTTTTTATCTATTTCTCACGGTTACGAAAAATTTTTGTGTATGGATGCTGATACTAGCACAAAGAAGAAGTTGGATGTAGCCAGGATTTTAATCCAAACTACCTCATGGGAAGCCGTGAACAAAGTTATTCGCGTTTAGATTAATGAACTCATTTTCACAATTTGATTAGTGGAGGAAGTGTTCCCAGGGTATGGCTTGGGATACGCCGCTAAGTCATGGAATCATTTTTCATTAAGCTCATCGGAGTTTGACTACGGGGGGTCGAGCTATGGAATGTTCGAGATTCCCATCATGGATGATGATGCTTTTGAATTTCAAAAATTGGAGGATTGGCAATCAGATTTTATGGACAGGAATCGTGGAGACCAATCAATATGATAGTGGTATCGGGGAACAGAATAATTTGTATCAATTAGTCAAGGATTTAAAAGTTGCGCCAATGGGAAGGGAGGATGGGATCATAACAGAGAGTGGATTAAATGAGGCAATTCGATTAGAGGATTTTCATAAAGAATGGGATGTAGGACATGGTAGCTATTATCACGAAGGACAGAAGAATAATTTTTTGGAGGATTATGTGGCGCAACCAGAGGTGGGAATTAGTTATGGACAAAACACCAAGTTGGATGAGGGGCACGTGTATGTATCCGCAATTGTGGATGATCACAGTGACTAACACGTGGTGTCAAATAAGGAGCAGGTTGCGGATTATTCAGGGGTGCTACTTTTGGTGGCGAAGGCAATTGATGAAGATTATCACGTGGGCCATTCGAAAGTTGTGCGAGACGAATATAATGGGAGCAATGTGGTGAGCTCATTTGATCCACAAATGGAGCTAACATTTGCCTTTATGGGTACAACAACTCATGCACCATTTGGAGACACGCGCGAGTGGTGACAAAACAATTTATTTATCCATTATTAATCTAAGTCATCTACAAGTAAATTCATCCTATCCATTTATTATATCAAAAAATAATAATGGATTGGATCCAATCCATTTATTTAATTTTATGGATGGTTAGTGATTCATCCACTATTTTTTTTAAATCTATTAGATTACATTAAATAAATAAAATAAAATATATTGGATAAAAAAAATAAAAAGACATGTCTAATCAGTTTTTTTTTCTAAATAATTATTTTTTTGGTCTTATAATTAGATTTCCATTAAAAAATAGAGTAGCCATTAAAAAATAAAAAATTTCTAATTAGGTTTAAAAAATAATTTCTTAAACCTAAATGTAACATCCTGAGTGCTGACGAGAGTGGGGAGTGATTGTCGGTGCAAAAGAGATGAGGCACAGATAAGGAGCAGTTCCTGGTAGGCTTTCAGCAAGAGGGACACATGAATGAATTGAATACACACCAAAATGAGGGGGATCTAGCGGTTGTGCAAGTATGAGACTGTACAATTGAGGATAGTTTAAAGGAATTAATAAGTGTTACCTATACCAACAAGGTGCATCTACTTTTTGGTAGCCTATCACTTAAGAACTCTACAGTTAAGCGTGCTTGACTTGGAGCAATTTTGAGATGAGTGGCCTCCTGCGAAGTTTCCCAGGATGCGTGAGTGAGGACAAAGCACGCTGAAAATTCTTGTGTTGGTTTGTGAAGACAATCTTCTATCCTGAAAGCGGTCAGGCGTTGCACTAAATGTTTATGATATAACTAGTTGGTAATTTAAATCTACATCCTAGCTATTATGTGAATTGTTAAAAAATTATATTTAAATTTTGTCGATTCTCCCTACACAAAATTAGAGTTATTGAAATATGTTTTTATTTTGAATTATGGTAAAAAAAATTCAAATATCTACATTTTGAAGATTTCTTGGTAGTTGTATTCCATTTTTCCTTGAATATAATTTCTATGGTAACTTGAAAGAATATTATTTTAACACAACAGAATTGGAGAGGGAGGGAGGAGAGAGAGAGGTTAGAGAAAGAGAAGAGGGAAAGGAGAGAGAGGGGGGGGGAGAATATTTTAAAAATAAAAATTATTTAATTTTAAAAATATATTATTTTTGTGAATGGATTGGATATCCATCGATCAAAAAATTGTTAATGGATGGATTGGATTGGATTTTATTAAATGGATCATGGATAGATTGGATTTTTTAAATGAATTTTTAATGGATCAAAATGGATTAATAGATTATTTTTATCCAATCCATTATAATCTGACTAAGAATTTATCCGATCCATCCGTTTGCCACTCCTATGTGCAAATGAGAAGATGCATAGGAGTGGGAAATTAAATGCTTCGAACAACGACATAGGATATGCGCAGTCAAAAGAAAATGAGTCTATTGTGGCAAGTGGTGCAAAATTTAGTACCATGGAGAACTTAGTGCAAAGGGAAAAAAATACAGTACTGCACAAGGCGGTGATGGAAAAGGATTATGGCCTCTTTGACAATCAGTTTGCCCAAAATGCGAGATCGCGAAAGAGAGGAGAAGGTTGGAATAAAAATAAAAAAGAAAGCAATATCGAAGGAGTTGAAAAGGGCAAGCAAGAGGAAATAGACAAAACGAATAATTTATATGAAAATTCAATTTCAGAGATCTAGTGGAGGAATTGTATTTTAATTAGTTCCGGAGCAGCAAACAGGGCAAAAGAGGTGTGGGAGTTTGGAAAAAAGATTAGGATGGTGAGTAAGGCAAATGAAGGGTAAATTTTAGCGCAACTGGAAGAATTGAAGAGACGGAATAGGCAAGAAGTAGAAGGAGTGGAAAAAGGGGAGTGTGAAGGGGAGAGAGGGGTCAATCTATTACTAAATGAAGATTATTTCTTATAATGTTAGGGGCATAGGCGGAGGGTGAAGAAGAGGGCACTGAAAGAACTTATAAGAGAACATAAATCACAAATGGTGTGCATTTAAGAAACAAAATTGGAAATGGTGGAGAGGAAAGTATGTACTACTTTATGGGGGGATGATGATTTTGATTGGGGGTCAAACCAACTGTTAGAAGATCTGGATGACTCCTAATTATATGGAGTAAATTGGTATTTGAGGTAAGTGTTTGGTTTGCTGGCGAGAATTATTTGGGAGTGGTGGGATTGTGGGGTCAAGAAAGATATTTGGTTACCGTGTTGAATGTGTATATGCTCCTTATGATTTGAGGGCAAAAAGGTGTTATGGGGGGAGATTAGGCATTTATTAGAAGAGAAAGGAGGGGATAGGTGGTGTGTGGCAGGAGATTTTAACTCTGTTAAATCAACAAGTGTAAGAAAAGGGGTGGGGGGGTAATGACAGGCATGAGGAGATGACAGCTTTTAATGACTTCATAGTGGAATCAAAACTGATTGATCTGCCACTTAATGGAAGAAAATACACATGGTGTAGAGTAGATAGGTCAGCTATAAGCAGGCTTGCTAGATTCTTGCTTAGTGAAGAGTGGCTCAACACATAGAGTAATTTGTCTTAATAGGGCATTCTGAGAAGCGTATCAGATCATTGTGCAATTATTTCCAAAGATGTAGAGATGAACTAGGACCCAAAACCATTTAGGCTTCTAAATTGCTGGAACGAGGGTACCGGGATATAAGGAGTTTGTAAGGAAAGAATAGGCAAAGTTGCAAGTTGAAGGTAGGAAGTGCTTTGTGTTAAAGGAGAAACTGAAGCGTATGAAAAATAAATTAAAAGAGTGGAGTAAGGAGCATTATGGAGACATTGGCAAGAAGATTAATGAAACAAATAATGAGGTGGAGCTTATTGATGTATAAGGGGAGAGTCAAGATTTGTATGAGGAGCAAATCAGTAAATGGAGGGGATGCATAGCACTGATACATAAACTAACAAGTATGAAGTGTGTTTTATGGCAAAAATCGAGATTCAAATGGTTAAAGGAAGGGTATGCTAACTCCAAATTCTTTCACAAGTGCATTGCTAAGAGGAGAAGGAGGCAAGAGATATTATGTTAAAGGATGAATGAGGCACTTGTTGAATGGGTGTAACCTATGAAAGCATAAATCAAAAGACACTTCCATCAACATTTTGAAAGTAAGGAGTGGAATATACTAGAGTTGGGGCTAATGAAATGCAATTAGATTAGTAATTCTGATAACATAGAGTTGGTCAAACCTTTCACGGAGGACGAGATCAAAGCTGTTGTGTGGGACTGTGAGAGTTTTAAGAGCCCGAGGTCGAATAATATTAATTTTGTGTTTATTAAAGATCTTTGGGAGCAAGTCAAGGAGGATTTTGTGGCTTTTTTTGGAAGAATTCCATGCTAACGAAAGCTTGTAAAAGGTTCTAACAGTTCTTTTATTGTTCTAATAGCCAAAATGGATAATCCAATGTTTATGGGGGATTATTGGGTTATCTCCTTGATCGGGTGTATGTACAAGGTATTGGCTAAATTGTTAGCCAATAGATTGTAAAAGGTTCTACATTTAGTTATTTTCGAGAACTAGTCAGCTTATATATAGGGTAGACAGATCTTGGATGGGGTTTTAATTATAAATGAGCTCCTACATGATGCGAAACAAAAGAAAAAGTAGGTGATGTGTTTAGGTAGATTTTGAGAAAGCATATGACTCCGTGAGTTGGGGATATCTTGAATTCATGTTGGTAAGGATGAGTTTCTCTGAGAAGTGGAGGAAGTGGATTAAGGAATGTGTTTCCACTACAAAAATTTTAGTCCTCGTTAATGGAAGTCCAGCAAAAGAATTTTTAATAAGCAGAGGCTTGAGACAAGGGGATCCATTATCACCTTTCCTCTTCCTTATAGTAGCAAAAGGATTGAGCATGATGTTTTATGAGGCGGTTAGGAGGGGTTTGTTCGTTGGGTTTGAGTTAGAGGGTCAGGATGCTTGTGTATCTCATTTGTAGTTTGCAAATGATACATTAATTTTTGGCACATTGAGTTGGAGAAATGTGTGGTAATGAAAGCCATTCTTCAACTTTTTGAATTAGCTTCTAGCCTGAAGGTGAATTTTTATAAGAGCAAGTTAGTAGGTGTGAATACACCAGAGTTCTGGATGATGGTAGCAGCTAAATGTATTAACTATAAAATTGGGTCCTTGCCTTTTAAGTATTTGGGCCTACCTATAAGGGCGGACCAGAGGAAGAAATCCATGTGGCAACCTGTGGTGGATAAGGTGCAAAAGAGACTGTCTTCATGGAATAGTAATTATATATCCTTAAGCGAGTGCATGGTTTTGCTCAAATCAATCTTAGCTTCCCTCTCAGTCTATCTTCTTTCCTTCTTTAAGGCTCCGACAAGTATTATCTCTTTTCTTGAATCTCTCTTTAAGGGTTTTTGGGGAGGTGGGAAAGGTAAACACAAAATACTCTAGGTAACATATGATAGAGTTTGTATGGAGAAAAAGGCAAGAGGCTTGGGTATAAGGAACCTTAGGGCTTTTAATATTATCCTATTGGGGAAGTGGGTATGGCGATTAAAGGTGGACTAACAATCTTTGTGGTATACAATTCTATGTTATTAGTATAGGGGTGAGGGTGGTGGGTGGATTAAAAGAGGGAGAAGGTGTTCTAAGTGGTGGATGGATACTCAATCCTTAGAAGGGGAATCTAATGCTTATCTGCAAAATTGGTTTTCAAAATCATGCTCCAAAAAAGTGGAGACAGGAGTTGGTCATTGTTTTGGCAAGAGCCATAGGTTGAAGGGATATCTTTGGAGTGAACATATAGAAGGTTGTACACCTTAAGCAATGGATAAAAAAGCAACGTGTTGTGATGGGGTTTAGAAGAGAGGGGACGATCAGGTGGAATTGGCAATGGCGAAGATCTTTATTCATGTGGGAGAAGGTTTTACTTGGTGAGTTAAAGAATGCTTTCGGGCATGTGGTGTTGTAGGAGGACGAGAAGGATATATACCTATCTGGTACTTACATAGTTAAATCTGCTTACAGGGTCCTTACATTCCTCTCACAAGCAGACCTGTGTTTGTTCTTTAAACTTTTATGGCTAAGATGTGCCCCTTTAAAAATTCAAGCTTTTGTTTTGAAATTATCTTAAGACCGGATTCCCACTAGGCAAAATTTGGTTCTTAGAAGTGTGATCTCAGACAATGATAGCAAGTGTCTAGGGTGCAACAAAGAAAAAGAAACTATGGCACATTTGTTTTTTGAATGTGAGTTTTATTTAAAGGTGTGGATGGAAATCTTGAGGTGGTGGGAAATTAAGACAGCAGTGCATAATAATGCTATCAATACTTTTCTACAGTTTAGGGGACTAGTGCAGTGTGGGAAAAAATCAAGCTTGTGACAATGCTTATGGTTTGTCACCGTTTGGACAATTTGGAAGAATAGGAATTCAACCTTGTTCTCATTAATAAGGTGGGGTGTGAGTGAAATGGTGGAGATGGTGAAGATCCAATCTTGGCTTTGGATCACGTCGAGAGGAAGTCTTAATTACCCGCTTTCTTGTTGGTTTGGTAACCCATGGGCTTGTCTTGGCGCATGTTGATAGAGAGTTGTGGACGCCTTGGCCGCGATTAATGACGCTGTTGTGGGGTTGGTACGATGAGTTCCTGCCTTTGTCAAGTAAGATCGGGGGTCAAGATGAGGTTCCGTATGGGGCCAGATGAGAGCGTATCAGTACAAGATTGGAGTACAATGCAGGAGAATGGGCTTATTTGTAAAGGAAGCTGAGGATTCCACACGCTCGTTACACAGAGGACGGCTTTGTATTGGTCTGGGCTTTTCGTCGAATAGCAGAGATGGCATGGGGCACACAATGTACGGGCAGTGTCCCGAGGCTTCAACTCTCTCGGCCTGTACCTACAAACCAATAATAGGGGGGTGGGTACAGATAGAGTCTTTTTCTTTTTCTTCGATCTGCTGCACATTAATCAGTAATCATTGGATGGGAGACACGGGTTTTTGTTTTCTGCAAGGGGATAGATAGTAGGACCCACACGTTATTTTTCTGTCAGGGATCCTGGATTGGGGGTCTGTAGTGTGCTTTTGGGAGGGGCTATTTATTTCGGGTAATTTTGGATTTTGCCCAACGCAGCCGTGACATGCACATTTTCTGCTTGTTGCGGTTTGCCTTAATAATATCATCTTTGCCTTTCAAACAAAAAAAAAGAGGTTACGTATTAGGTTTTACGTGAATTTCATTTAATAATAAAAAATATATTAAACAGCGTGTGCTTACTTTGTCTTTACGCTACTTGTGTTTTTGAAAAAAAAAAAAAATACTGTTAAATTCACCTCACGGGCCAGCTTCGTAAAAGCCTAGTCAGTGCTTGTGTTCATACTCAATGGCGGAACTTGAATCAAAATTGTAAGAGTTAAAAATTTAAATAATACCTATAATTTTGAGTTTGCTACTAAATTTTGACAATATAAAAGTTTTTTTTATTCAAATATACAAGTTTTTGAATGAAATTGTCCTGCTTTTAAAATGAAAGGCTAACAACGTAAGCTGTCATCTCGTGCCTTTGCTAAGCATCTCTGCGGTTCATGCTGTCCTTTTGTGTTTTTTGGTCCAGTCTAAATTGTCCTTACCAAAGTGTTTGTTAGGCCACAGCCCACATGGCCGCTTGATCGAATGAAGCACAAGTTGAATTATGAATCAAATCATTGACCAAACACAATCATGGACCAAAAACACAAAAAGAATAAAACCAAAGCGTTTTGAGTCCAAGAAAAATTAGAAATGCTACATACTTGTATAGCATCCATTAATCCTGTTGGTTGGTAGAATGAGTTCATCATCCATTCTTTTCTGTCTTGTACATCATAACCACTAAATGCGTCCTAAATGTATTTAAGCTGATCATCATCATCACCGTTTTAAAAAAAAAAAACTGAGCTAGTAATACAAATTTAAATTTATGGAGAAACAATGTTTAAGAAGAAATTAGTAGATTTGGATTGTAAAAATGTTTTTTCATTTTTTTTCTTTTTATTTTTAATTACAAGTCATATTAATTACTTTTATTTTATTTTCTATTTTCAAAGTTTATATAGAAAAACAGTGAAAATAATATTATTTTTATTATTTCCTGTACAAACTTTTAAAAACAAAAAATAAGATAAAAATAAGGTGACGTTTTATAATTAAAAGAAAAAAAAATAAAAAACAAAAAACATGATTTGAACCAAAATAGCCTCTTGAACTTTTTCCCAAGAAGTTAATCAATGGAAGTGGCACGTGCTTTTCTCACAACCATGATGATATCTTGATGCATTCTGACAACACAAAAATCTCTCATGTTTTGGTTGGTTGTTCTCTATATTCTGCTAACTTCATTCTGTATATTTTCCTTAAACAATAAACTTAAATCCCTTTATCAACACACAAGAATAGAGATTTTTAATTCTTAAACAGGCTTTCCGAATAGCAAGCTGGCCCTATACGTGTGCAGAATAATAAGTTTGTTTCATTATTTAAATTTGTTTGCAGGTTCTGGACGAAGAGCCGAATAAGAACTATTTCTCGCCATGGTGCGTGATACCCATGATGTTCAATGCTGCTTTGGAACTAATAAGGAGCTTTACCATTGGGTACATAAATGGACCTCACTATAGAGAAGGATGGTTTCTCTTTGTTTTCAGGTTGTTTGGTTTACTAATTCCCGGCATACCTGCTCACGGTCCCCAAGATTATATAAATTCAACACTTCTGGGATCAATTGAAAAACATTTTAAAGCAGATTGAGGTGTCCGTGTTTGTCATTTGATAGTAATAAGCTGGGTTTAGAGTCAGTTAATTTGGTGCATGGATTTATCATTAATGAGGTGAATGCGAAGTTGTTTATTTCACGACTGCAAACGATCAAAATTGCTATATATTATTTGGATCTTTTATATCTTCCTGCTCATCTTTCTGTTTCTATACTTTCGCACGGAGGAAACCATTTTTTTCACACAGCGTTCTGGGACTTGATTGCAACAATCAATGCGAGTTTGTCTTAGGCTTTAATAATTAAAGTTAATATTAAAAAATTAATTTTAAATTTTGATTTTACAAGAATTATTTTATATTCACTAAAAAAAAAATTACTAACAGTTTAAACTTGCCCTTGTTACTATGGACTTAATCTAATAAAAATTAAATTATAAATAAGGGTTTATATTAACAATATATTATATGAATAAATTATTTTGTCAGTATAAAAAAATAATATATCATAATTATATCCCATTGTTAGCATATAATACATTTTATTATTAGTGTAAATACACAATATTTACATGCATGTACAATTCAATTTCTTCTAAAAAAATCTTTATCAACTGGACAAACTAAACCACAAATAGTTAACAAATGATTTTTTTACAGTAATTTTGAAAATAATATATCAAAACTTAATTTAAGAAATTGATTATATTTATATTATAAAGCAATTTTTTTGAGATATAATGTTCAGGATGTTTTTAAAATTATGTGAGTCCTACACTTAAAATTAATTCTTTTTGATAGAATAGTTAAAAAGTTATACTTTTGAAGCATCAATTTGTTTAATTAAGTTTTATAAAAACAATTCTATGATATACTTTGAGTTCAATTTTTCTTTTTCATAGTTTATTTACTTATAAAAAAATTAAAATAGTATTTTAACTTACGTAAATATTTAATTTGTTTATACATTCTTCTTAATTAAAAAAAAAAAAACTTAGATACAGTTAACATCCAAACACATTAGCAAAATATGTTAGCATTTTGAAATTATTAGTTCTTGTTTTAAAAATATGTTTTCTTCACAAAGAAAAGAAGTGAATAAAATTAATTAAAAGAAATAAATTTGTGGGTATTTAAACTTATATATTATATTAAAAAAATTTAATGATTAATAAAAAATATGAGATGAAACTTGCATAATAAAATTATAATAAAATTTTGATCTTATTTTATTTTGGCTAATAACAGTTTAAAGACTTCTAATTTTTTTCCGGTGAAATAACCCATGTCAAGAGTATTAAAAAAATAATGTTGAAATATTTTTAATGTATTTTTTTATAATTTTTAACCCTACCAATTTGTTTGTTAATATATAAAAATATTAACACATACTTAAATACTCTCACACACAAACACACATATACATAATAATTAATATTTTAAGTCCTAAAAACACATTTTTTTATATAAATTAATAATTTTATAATATGAAAGAATGTAGAGTAGATTTACACACATATCATATTAATATTATTTTGACATTGATTTAAATTAATAAAAAATATATGTAACTATTGATTTTATCATTTAAAATGTTCTTCATATTGTATTATAATAATAAAAGAGAAAGAAAACATCAATCAAAGAAAGGACCAACTAAATTTGTAGGCATTTTAACTTACTTTAAATTACATGCTAAAATAATAAATAAAAAAAACTAATACTTTAACAACAATAAGCTTCATGTAAGCTGTAAAAGAGCTCCTCCTAATAATTTAATTAAACCTACTTTTTTTTTTCTTCAAATTTTGTTCTATGAAAATAAGTTCCTTATTTTTTTAAAAGAGTTTAATGGCTATGTACTGTCAGTGTAAAAACTTTACACTGTCAACCAATCAAAAATCACTGTTGGTATGACTTTTAAAGTAGTTATTATAAAAGCCAACAAACTTACCATACATGGTGATTTGTGATTAGATGATAGTGTAAAATTGTTTTACACTATCAGTGCATAGCCTATTTTCTCTTTTAAAAAAAATTTTATGAAAAGTATTTGGTCTGACTTCTCATTTTAATCTTTCAAAAAAAAAACTTCTCATTTCATGGAGAATATAAGCTAAAAAAAAATTGGGTCAAACACACTCTTAATATTTTTTTTTATCCCATATTATATATGTTACTTTTAATTTATTTTAAAGTTTTTGGTAATGTAAATTTTTTTAAAATATTGATTATTTTTTAACAATACTCGTATTTATTAAAGTTTTACTTAAATATTTAAATAATTTTGTAACTATATTTTATTATTTCAAATTGGAATATTTTTGTCAATTTTTTTATCACAATAATTTGTATAATTAATGTAAGACACAGGAAAATACAAGAAGTGAGAGTGAATTGTGTTTTAAAACTTTTTTTGCAAATCCTTTTCGAAAATGTTATATGCATCAAACGAAAGGTTAACTCTTAACAAATGAAAGGTTTCTCTTTTACTAACATATTTAGAACTTAGAAGATAGATAAGTATTATTCTTTACTAGGTTAGATTATGAAAACTGTAAAGAAACAAGATGAGGATCACACAAAAATTTTATACTGGTTCGTCTTATCCAAGACAACATCCAGTCTTAGGCTTTTCACCAAGAATTTCAATAACAGATCTATCTATTACAAGTATTCTTTCACACAAGTCTCTTTAGTCTCAACCATGATTTTTTTTTTACTTATTTCTGTAAACAACTAATCAAGTATTCTTTTTCGCACAAGCCTCTCCAACTTTATACTTAATTAAGTATCTTTTTTAAGCAAGGCCTCTCAGGCTTCCAACGATTTCACTAAGAAAAAGCTTAAGGGTAAATCTCATGGATTTCAACGTCTTAATAGACAGATAACACTTTTAAGCTCAGTCTTTCTTCTAAGTTAGAAACACTCAAAGAATACAGAGTTTTACAACAAGAATATGAAACAAGGTTCGTGATAAAAAGTTTTAGTGTTTGTTTGCAAAGGTGCATGCTCATATTCTTTTCTTAGTCCCTGCCCTTGTCTTCTGCTTTTTAAGCTATTTATAGGACAAAAAAGTTATTCGTTAAGGGATCGTTATGAGTTTCTCTTGAGCTTGTTTAACATAACATTGAGGCATTAAATACAACATTTAATGTTGTCACCAACTGATCACTAAAGATAAGATAAAAACATATTGTTTATTTTTTTTCTCATACTAATGTTGTATTACATGGGATAAAGATTGTTTTTTCTAGAGAAGCTAGAGTACACTATAGTGCTTTCTTGTCTACTTTTACTTTTCTATTGCACACCTTTTAATAAAGCAAGTAGGTCAAAGATATTTGACTTGTGAAAGCTACACGTAAAATGTATTATAAGACTTTCTTAATATGCTTCAACCCTTATAAAGATAAAAGGTTCTTTTAACCTAAAAAATATACTAGAACGATGCAAACATACACAAAGTAGGACAAAAGAAATAAGCACAAAGAGCAACTAAGATATTTGCCTGTATACATATGTAGGATGGTCATTAATTGCTTTATTTTTCTAAATAACCTTATATATTGTTTGTTATCTTTAAAATGAATGAGGGTCATGAATTGTCTTTTTATCTAACATTTAATAATTGGTTTAAGTATTTTTTTTATCCTTATAAATATAATTGTTTTTACTTTTAGTCTTTGTAAATCTATTTTTGTTTTTGATCTTTATAATATTCAAATCTTTCTTTTTTAGTCCTTTCAACATAAAAATACTTACATAATTTCATCAGTTGTTGACACGTGATAATACTACGTTGTAAAAGTACTTATGTACAAATACCAAATGAAATTAGATTAGCATTTCTATAACAAAATTAATAAAAGGGATATAAAAGGTTTGAATATTACATAAATGAGTAAACCCTCAATTTCATCTCTAAAGTTTTACTCTCTCTCTTAATTGGTCCTTAAAGTAATAAAATTATATAAATAGTCCCTTAAGTATTAGAAATCATAATAAGTAGTCTTTCAAGTATTGAAAAATTCATCAATTTGGTCCCTCAACGTCAGTAAAAAAAATATTAATTCAGGGACTAAATTAATGGATATTTAATACTTGAGAGACTACTTATATAATTTTATTACTTTAGGGACTATATGAGAGAAAGGGTAATACTTGAGAGACTAAATTGATGGTTTATTCTTACATTCATCATAAACATCTTTTTTACTATGACTAAAAGTTAAAATTAGTATATTTACATGAGGAAAAAGTTATTTAAGTCGTAATATTTTTTAAAAAATATATTATTTTAAAAAACAAATTCACCCTATATATTAAATGAGAACATCTATTTATCACCAGAAGAGCTCACTCTTCCCACTTTCCTTCACATTTATTTTTGTTTGAATACTTTCCTATGGTGAAGTTGTGTAATTCACTCTCCTACAATGTAATGCTTCTATTTTTATTTTTTCTTTCTCTTCCTAACCGTTCCCTATCCCTTTCTCAATAAAATTAGCAACAGAAAATCTCATATCGTATCCTCTGATCTTTTTTCACATTTTTGACTCATCTTCTTTCATCTATTACTCTACTTTCTTATTCTAAATCATTGCTTATAAAATCATTTTTGTAATTCGTATCCTCGTTCATCTATTCTTACTCTTCTTATTTATCAACCATTATCCCAAGATCAAAACAAACCCTTAGTTTTTATCCTTCCCAATTTTTATCTTTCAAACTTCTCAAATTTTAAATGACAGATAGTAATTTTAGGAACATGATTGGCTATAAAAATAAGGTACTAAAAGACTTTCTTCACATCTTTCACTTCTTATAATTGCTTTTCTTGCTTTCGTTATCATTTTAGTATGGTTTTTGATTTAATTTATTATTTTAATATTTTTATTTTCTTCAACTATTGCTTATAAAATTAAGATATCACTAAGCCCTAATTTGATTTGTGAAGAGCTGTGAGTGACCGATATAATGCTATGTCCTCTCTTTATTTTTATTTTTCTTTAAAATTTTATGATAATGTAATTCTGATATTTTTAATAATTTGACCATTGTGCTACATGAGTAGTTATTTTTTATTCTTTTAAGATGGTTGACTAGCTACACTTTTCTTTAAATTCAAGTAAATCAAATGCCAAAAAAGAAATTAAACTGTTTGCTGCAAAATCTTCCTCTCAATCCTCTGTATATTTGTTGATCTTGTAAAACCATCTTTATTCTTAGTAATCTTAGTTATTACGTTATAACATTCAAGTAGATATTGTTATACATAATAGTTTATATATATATATATATACACACACACACATATTGATAATAAATATTAATAAATGTTAGTTTAATTGTTATGTTAAGAAACCATTTGCTTAAATTTATATTTTAATTTGTTTCTCTTTTGGATCAGTTGGACATACAAGTCATAGATGAATAAAATTTGTATTACCCCATTGTTGCTTTCTAAGCAAAAAAGGCGCATTAACCACGTCAATAATATTATTCTCATCATATATAACATTACAATTTATAGCAAAATCAAGTGTTTTGACGTGGTTAAGTGCCTTTTTGCTTAGAAAGCAACAATGGGGCAATACAAATTTTCTTCATCTATGACTTGTATGTCCAACTGATCCAAAAGAAAAACAAATTAAAATATAAATTTAAGCAAATGGTTTCTTAACATAACAATTAAACTAACATTTATTAATATTTATTATCAATATGTATATATATATAACTATTATGTATGCCAATATCTACTTGAGTGTTATAACGTAATAACTAAGATTACTAAGAATAAAGATGGTTTTACAAGATCAACAAATATACAGAGGATTGAGAGGAAGATTTTGCAAGCAAACAGTTTAATTTCTTTTTTGGCATTTGATTTACTTGAAGGCAGTTCCTTCGGTGCACTTTGTTTTTAAATGGTTTCAATGCCCCCTCCATTCATACCCAATAGGATAAGGACACGTGGAGTAACATGCCATGTCATGTATAGACAATTTTCAATATTTTTTTTTTTGGAATAGTTTTCTGATGTAGGTTGCCCATTTTATCCCCAGAGAAAAGTGACGCTGGGTTTGTATACAACTATAGTTGCTTTCCCATTATGCCCCATTTACCCAACGTCAAAAACAATTCTCTCTCACATTCAGATGAGTTAAGTCTTTCAAGAGAAGTGTATGTACCTGAAGAACTCTACACAGAGTTTAGGAGGAAGAAAAACCACCGTCGTTCGTTTCAGTACCTATAGTTGTGTGATAAGAACCACCGTAAGGCAGACGTATTTCGTTCTGCTGTAGCTTTGATAGTTTAAGAGAAGTGAATGTTTGTTAGATCTAAAGGCAACTACAGAAGGAACTAAGTGATAAGAACTGTCGGACATCAGATGCATTTTGGATCTGTAATTTTTCTTTTGCTGTTGTTTTGCTATTTATTTTGTTTTATGTTTGTTGTCTTTGTTGTGAGTTGAGCAATGTTACTAGTTTTGATATTTGTAAATGTGTCGTTGGCATGGTGTGCTTGTTAGTAGGTGATTGTTTACGGCATTAACATTATATTTGTGGAGTTAATATTAGTTTGTTTGGGACCTTGTGTCATGTGTGGTTGTTGAAGTACATAGTAGTGGATTGCGAAGATGGTGTTGACATTTGTTTCTTAATTATTATTTTTTTGCATACTCCTTTAGCGGTCTATTTTCGTAAATGGAAATTTTCTCTCTGTGTGTTTTGAAAAGTACACTATTATGAAGTGAATAAAAACTATTTGTGTGTTTTGTGAATCTCATGCAGATGGATCACCTAGATGATGAATTATTTGATAATGTTGAGGATGAGCATGATGGATATTTTACTAACATGGAAAGTTCTGATGAAACTGAAAATGAATGTGATGGTGAAGATGTTATTGAGGAAGAGAATGGGTACGTAAATGTTGAAGGGTTTCAATACAAAAGTTTTATTGATTTGATAGTGGAGGATATTCGGGCCATGGAGTTTTCAAGTGAAAATGATGTTTACAAATTTTATTTTGCATATGGAAAATGTCATGGTTTTGGGATTAGGAAGGCTGAGAAAAAACATGATTTAAATGGTAATATTATTATGTGGCAGTATTTATGCAGTAAAGCAGGTTTGAGGGACGTGAAGCACTTAATGAGGGATGACCGGAAGAAAGATCATAGACCATTGATGCATACCAATTGCAAACGAAGTTGCATGTACGAGTAAATCAAACGACAGGTAAATGGAAAGTTGTGTCGTTTGAAGAAACTCACAACCATGAATTGTGCTCTTCAAATTTTGTGTCGTTAATTCGTTCGTATTGTGGGCTATCTAATGCTGACAAAGCTCAAGTGGATTGTTTACATGCACAAGGTGTAAGGACATGTCAGATTATGGGTTTCATGATGCATCAAAATAGGGGACATGTAGGTCTTGGGTTCAACAAGAAAGATCTATTTAATCATATTGAGCAGCAAAAGCGATCTCAAATGAAAGACGGTGATGTATTGGCTACATTAAGTTATCTACAAGGGAAGGCAGATAGTGATCCTATGTTTTTCTCAAGATATGTGGTTACAGAGGATGGAGCATTAAATCACTTGTTTTGGGCTGATGGTACTAGTAGGTCTGATTTTCAATGTTTTGGAGATGTTGTTGCGTTTGATAGCACATACAAGAAGAACAAATACAACAAGCCATTGGTGATCTTTTCAGGTAAAAACCATTATGCACAAACTGTGATATTTGGTTGTGCCCTTGTTTCAAACGAGATTACTGAAACATATAAGTGGGTGTTGGAAGCCTTTCTAGTTGCAATGTCCAATAAACATCCAAATGCAGTAGTAATAGGTGGGGAAGGTGCTATGAGGGAGGCAATACAACAGGTTTTTCCAAAGGCATCACATAGATTATGTGCATGGCACTTACAGAGGAATGCTTGCAAGAATGTCAAGAAACTTGAATTTTTAGTAGATTTCAAAAAGGCAATGTATGGGAATTTTTTGTCGAACAAGTTTGAAAATTTTTAGAATGAATTGGTTGTGAAACATGGTTTAGAAGGAAACAAATGGGTTTCCCAAACATACGAGAAGAGGCATATGTGAGCTTGCGCATATTTGCGTGACAAATTTTTTGTTGGAATTCAAACTACATCATTACGTGAAGGCATTAATTCTCGTATTAAGTTGTATGTTCGGAGGAAAAATACAATTGGTTGAGTTGGTATATAATTTGGAGCACTCTTTAAGAGATTATAGGTATAATGAATTGATTTCTAATTTCAATTCCATTTATACAAAACCTGTTCTTAGTACATCTCTTCCGAAGATTGAGCTTCAGGCATCAAAGTTATTTACCCAGTGAAATATTTAAATTGGTGAGAGCAGAGATTTTGACTATTGGTGCTTTAAATGTGACTAATAGAATGAAATTGGTGAGAAGGTCATTTTTAAGGTAGACAAATTTTGTAAGTGACATAAAGAACATGAAGTTGTCTATCATAAAGACACATGTAAGTTTGTTTGTGACTGTATGTTGTATAATTGTTCTGGTATTCCCTACAGTCACATTATTTGTGCCATGCGCCTTGATCATGTGGACTCGTTTCCAACGAGCTTGATATGCAAGCGGTGGTTGAAAGATGCGAAGAGTTCGTTTATATCTTCCTATGAAACAGATAATAACAATACTAAGATGCTGATAACGGCCCGTCTTGGTGTGTTATCTGCAGCTTGTAATCAACTTTGTCAACTTGCTGCCAAAAGAAGAGACACTTTTGATTTTATTAGGAATGAGATTCTAAAGTTAACCGAAAAGGTGCATAACCAATGGGGTGAGAAGCATATTAAAAAAATGACTCCTTCAAATGTTGTTTCTGATCCAAATGTAGTAAAGACTAAAGGTGCTCCATAGAAGAAAAAATACCCAAAAAAAAAAGAGAAAATGTTCAAACTGTAATAAGATAGGACACATTAAAAATACATGTCCTATAATGCTGTCTATGGATGATGAATTAAGTGCAAGAGATAGTTCATGTGAAGAACATGATGGTTATCTGCAAGAAAGTGTAAATGTCTACATTCATCATTTAAATAATTTTAGTTATATCATGTTTAGGTTGAATTGATCTTGCTAACATAGGTATAATTTTTTTTGTTTCCAGGATCAAGGACAAATGTCAAATGATATAAACGGGAGTGAAGTGCATATTTCCAATAATGAAAATAATGGGCAACAAACTTCAGGCGGGCATCGTAGAGCCTAGGTGGAGAATGTCACGAGAAATTTGCTATGTTTATGGCTGTTTACACTTTATGTGCTTTGATAAAAACAAATTGTCATTATTCAGTCAAATTTAATTGTGTTTGACAGACAAGAAGAAGGACACTGTATAAACATGGATCAAGGAAGCGTAAGGCCATGATGTGCATTGGCAAGACCGTGCAAAATGATACATGTGTAAGTTTTATGTTCGGTTTTATCTCAAAATAAGTATATTTAATTTCCTCATGTCAATGTGTGTGTCCTTTTTTTTTAATTTCATGTGGAGTCATTATGTTATCATTGTTACAAATGTTGAAAGGTAAACAAAATTAGACCCCTTTGAAGAATAATGGTGTGTACATGCATTGCTCTTTGGATCATTCAAAGAATGATTCTGTAAGTAATCTTCGGGTGTGACCAATATGAATGCAGGGATTCTATCATTTACAAATTCAAATTAACTTTTTTTATTACTTTTATTTGATTAAGGAATTGAAAACAGATGCAGACTATATTGGTGAATTCAGACAACCTGATGAGGGGAAATGCCATGTAATGGGAGGGATGTTCCCCTCTAATCATCCCGTAATAAGTACTTTACCATCAATGCAGGGGATGTGTTTGGTTCCTCCACATGGATTTTTCCTAGTTTACAATCAATTTGGTCAAGTCCCATACTTTCCAATGTCAAATGCAATGCCCTTAAATGCAGTGAGTTTTTTTTTAATTGGGGTATGGAAACCATTTGGATTGATGTGTTAAATCTGAGCTATGTGTTAAATATTATTTCGTTTAGAATTATGGTGTTATTCCTCATTTGAATGGTGGCACTCAATGGTGTGATTTATTGATTTAATACATTGTAGGTGGCAGAGGCAGTTGAATGGATATGGATTCGGGTATTCGATGTGATGTAAATGAATTGATCATCCAAACATGTTTCAGTCTAATATTTCTAATTTGGTTTTAAATGTAAGATGATTTTTGTTGTTCGTGTAGTAGCTTTGGGTTTCAGTGGTCCTGCTTATGTCTAATTATTTTTGGCTGTTTACATGTTGTGGGTTAAGGAACTAATGATGGTTACCAATACATGTTTTGTAAAAATTATATAAGATGATGCCAATGTCAATTTTGCGGTGGATCATATATTTTAGAATTTGAATATCACTGCTGTGATTGTTTAGGTATGACAAATGGTATTCCATATTCAGGTATGAATGACAATAGTGTTTAACATTTATATTGGGCTGTAGTTTTTGAGACAATTCGTTATCTGCATGAAAGGGACGTATGTCGCCTAGTGAAGTAAAATGTTTAAGGAAGTGAAACATTAATTTATTTGTTTTTTATTTTTTTATCACGTTTTAAGGAACTAAAACATGAATTATCTTTAAAACATAAATTAATAGTAATTTACTTCATCAAAGTTACTTAAGGGCCAACTTATTTAAAACTACTTTTGAAATAAGAACATATAGACGTACACTAAAATACTTAAAGTCATTTTACACAGGAAAAAATTAATAAATAAGTATTAGAAAAAAAAAGTGAAATTTTAATGTGTAATAATGTGAAAATGAAAAATGTAAATAATATCAGAAATTGTGTATACAATAAGATTACAAATAATTAACCAAAGGAATAAGATCAAAATGTGTTGTATGAAAAATATACATATAAATATTTTTGTATTCATAATTTAGGATTTTCTTTTTTCTCTCATTTTTTCCACCTTAATAAACATAGGACTAAAGTATTATTGTATTAGATTTGCAAAAATTTTAATTATTAAATTAGTTAGTTAAATATTCAAATTATTATCATATTTTTTTTAAAAAATTATCATCAAATTAATTTTTAAATATTTAGTTTATCACTAAATTTCTTCTTCCAAGATGTAAAAATACATTCTTTCTGATACACTCTTTGAAAATATATTACTAGCATTTCTCTTATAAAAATGAGTTAATCATATATTACTAAAGTGAATAATATTTTATTAATATTATGATATTTATTTTAACAATGATACATTGATATTGTATTATATTAATTATTTCTTACACAATATTATTTTATAAATTATTAAATAATATTCAAAGAGTCATTACTTATATCTTTGACATGGCTGTATCCATGTCATTCGCAACTTAAATCACTGTTTTTAATATCACATAATGAATATATGGATTCCATTAATATTTTTTTTATTATTATATTTAATAATTAAATTCAGTTTTAGATTCAAATAATATTGTAATCGAAAAGGGATATGGCTTGTCAGTGTTCAAACAGCTCTGACCCTCATATCTTAATCACTTAAAAAAATAAATTAAAAGAAGGTCAAATAGCTTCTCTGACTACACGGAGCTATGGCATAGAACCTATGTATACAGATGATATGTATACAAATCTAATTAAGCATCATTACTTTTTATTTTCAAGTTAAAAAAAATTAAAATACACACAAAGGGACCTCCACATAGGTTTGGTTGATATTTGGGTAGGAAAGTCAAGGCCTGGTTAACTCATTCATGAATGAATGAAAATAGTCTGGCATAGGTTCGAAATTTGTTCTATACATAGCAGACCATAGGAAATCGCTGCTCAGAACAAACCTGGTCAGTTTTTGTACAGTTCACAGTAAATTGTGTATTTTTTTTTAGATGTTTACATTTAATTTTTAAAAAAATCATCATTAACATTTGCACTGAAAAAAGTTTTAATAAAAAAATTCATATTTTCTTATTATTGACTAGAAGTACAGGGTCAATCTTCATTTTTGTGCCCCTAACCTTTGTCTCTCTCACAGCTTCCCTACCGCCACCGTCAATCTCCCTCGTCCCTGTTCTGTCAAAGCCGGGGTTTCCTCTAGCTTATTTTCTTCATTTATTAATCATTTTTAGAGAATGCTATTTAAACCCATCTTATCCCATTACCAAGCTCTTTGGATTAACAACAGAAAAAACTCTAACTCACCTTCAACAAAATGGTTTTTCATGGAAAAAAAAGCGCAAGCCAGAAGAATAATTCCCCTCTACTAACACGCAAAATTGAGACGCAGAGCAAGAAAGAAGAAAGGTGAAACAGTACATCAAGATATCTTCTAGGTTTGATATCTAACAAGTTTTCATTTTACAATGAACCATTTTATTCTTTCAACGTATTAATATTAGTGTATATACATTGTATGTTTGTTTATAACCTTGATAATAAATTTTTGTATTTACTTTTTAGCTTTTACCTAATAATAGCTCAGTGTCATTGAAATATGCTGATCATTCTTGATGATGATCCTCACAGTGGTAGTTTCAATTTGTTTCTGTAAATGTTGAACAAATATGATTGTTGTAGTTCACATTCCTAACTAAGTATTGTCTTATATTTCCTTACGATATCATTGTACATGATTCTAATAATTTATTTTTTAAAAAAATTATGTTTAATGAAAAGCTACATTGAAAGCATCCCAAACCCTGAGGACATTAATTGTCCTAAGTCACTTATATCAAATAAACCGCTTAAGGAGCAACAGGTATACTTTTAATCACATAAACAGACATAATAGCCACTTCTCTTTAATCAAGTTTGCTTTCATATTCACCATTAATATATTTATAAATTTATATTAAACAGAATCGTCTAGAGGAAAAGTCTCCCGACTGGAGTCATCAGTAGAGGTCATCATAAATGGGTTGAACAACCTCACAAATATTGTTGCAACTCAAACCCCAAGGTTGAGTCATATGAATACACAATCCACACTTCATTTCACGCAACATCAAAGCCAAACACCACAACATTCAACATTAAGTAAACGAAAGAAAGAAGCTGAAATTCTTGTCAACCTAACCCCAACTGTCAATGTCACTCCCACAAGTATAAAGAGGAATACAGGCAAAAATAAGACCAAGGATAATGTCAAAGATAAGGGACTTAAAAAAAGATTATTCTCACAAACTATATCTAGTAAGGGCTGTGGTGGAATGTTTGCTGACATGGAGCCCTTAAATAATGCAAAATATGATGGAATGAAGACTACTGTGGAAATACTAAAGGTAGTTAATGACATATTATATAATGAAGCATTTGTAAAAGTATAAATACATTAATGTAACAAATTCCCATTTTTTGAATTGTAGTGGCTACTAATGTAATTTAGGCCTCCGACGAGGATGGTCTTAGATGAAGTTCAGTCCTTCGTTGCTGCATATATATTTAGAGCCAACAAAGATGATGACATAAATGGGTGTGTATCCCTAAAACTTTAGGTTTCAAAATTTGTAAACAACCATCCATTTATCAAATATAATTTTTTGATAAAACAATAGGAGCGAGGTTATTATCACCACTTTTGGGTAGACCATTGGAGATAGAGCAACTCTAAAGAACCTTCAGCCAAGAGGCTTCGTTGATCAAGAGGTATACTTTGCAAATAATCAGTATACTGTATTATGTTTGTCTATTATTTACAATTTGAATATGTTTCAAAAAATTCCATAAAAAAATTTGACAAATAAATTTAAAGTCAGCATAAACATTGATTTTTATTTTTTTTATTAAGAAATTGTTTACTTCATCAAAAAAATATATAGTACTACTAAAGTGATAAATATATAGATAGATAAGAAATTTTGTTTATTACCTTTTAAATTAGACAATATATTTTAATTAATTGTTACATTTTTATCTTAAAAATTGAAAATCATTAGTGTTATGTTACAGGTTCTAAAACTGCTTGTTTGTATGCTGACCATTCAAGAACGTTCAATTTCCACCTATGGTGGTTTTTGGTACTTGCCAACAACAATGGCAGTAAGGATAAGTCTTTATTAACCCTAGACTTGTGATATACAATGTTATAAACAATATTATTTATTCAGTATTAAAATTCTACCTGTGAATTTCAACAATATGTACTGGGATGGGGTACCCCACCAGATGTTGTTATGCAATTCTACCAAAAGGACTACATGGGGAAGATAGATTACCTGTCCAAGGTTATACACAAGTTGTATACATGCATTTATTTAAATATGATATATATACACGTGTATACTTGGTATGCATGCATCTGTTTTAACTTTTGGTTTCCCAAATCATGTAATATATTCTTATGTCATGCAACAGATTTTTGTCCCAATCCATGACCTCAAGTGCCATTGGTATCTTGTTGTTATTGACATGAAGGGAAAAAAAAAATTCTTTTGCTTGATTCCAAACGTGACCCACAATTGAATGATGAAAGGAAAAGACAAGTTAAAAAAATGGTAATTTACCCTCTACTTTAAAATTTCAAAATATTCTTGTTTTAAAAAGAAAAAAACTTACAACTGATGACACATTGTGTTTTGGAGGCATTATTCTTGGAAGAGATGTTTTTGGATCCATCCTTTTACCAATTTCAATTTACGTTGAAGCCAACAATTTCTGAATATCCAATTGCGGTACCAAAAGACATTGGGCAGCAACATCCTGAATCTGAATCATATTTTAACCAACTTAACTTATATTTTTTTATATTCAATCTATCTTTTTTTGCTATACCAATACATACTTATTCAACTAACAATTTTTACAATGTCAGTAATGACTATGGCATATGGGTGGCCAAATGGATGATGGACTGCTCATGGTTGGATGATTACAAGATTAATGTAAAGAACTACAACCTTGGCTAAATTATTTTCCCTAAGATTTTTTTTCATAATCACTGACATGACCATTACAGCTATTTAATGTGGCAGGTTTATAATGAAACACGAATGAAACTCGCATTGGACTTGGTTCTCAATTCGTACAACACCAACAAATATGAGATCATCAAGTTAGCAGCTGCTAACTGAAAAGTCTGGAGGAGAAGAACAAACGTCTTGTTCAATGCTAGAATTTAATTAGCATTCTGCATCCAATTTCCATATTTTGTTGCCGTCTAACTATGGTTTAATTTGTTAGTAATGTTTATACACTAGTTACTGTCAGACCTAAGATTGACTTTCCTCTTTTGCAAGACTTGGTTTCCAATTTTAGTGTTGGCTATGTTGCCATATTTTGCTTTGGCTTAAGCGCAGATTAATTTAAAATAGTTTTGTTAGACATTCACATTTCTTCATGCAATATATGCTGACTGAGGTCCAACATTTACTTTTTCTTTTTTTGATTCAATTATCATGATTAAATATGGCAATCATTACATGTAATACTCACGACGGACTCAATGGATGAATTTGTACTCGAACACGCAAGATGCTCTAATACTAACACTCAGTTGGCCATGTCCTATGTCCATGCCATTTGGGTTTAGGTCCACCAAATTCAAGAAATTAGAAATGGGTACTGCCCAATACAGGGGGTTGGAACTTCAAATGTTTCAATTGAAGTTTGTCTACCATTTACTTATAATTTATGTCATGTAATATAAAAGAAAAATGATTCATATTTCATTTTAGTCATTAGAGCCCCCTACGTGAACCTGGATACAAGTATTGTTGGACTTTCTTTGCTAATCAAATAACTGTCTGTTGCTAACTGACTTGTACCATGTATATCATGCTAATCCACAAATGTTTCCAAAGGAAAATAATTCATCAGAATTGTTTCGCATATAGAGAAATTAATAACTCTGCACTTAATATGTTCCAAAAACTTTGTGCATTAATGTGTGCCTAATATTACTTGACCAACTATTAGGCATGCATGTGTTCAACCATCCACTCATTAAGTGTAAACCTTGCTTGATTCATTATACTATTGCTTTAGGAAATAGTATCAGTACTTGACAGTATTTTTTGGTTAACTCTTACTTTTTTGGATTTTTGGGGACTTTAGCGCTGCCTTGTATACTATTCAGTAAATAAAGAAAACAATTATATTGTTAGTTAAGGACTGACAATTAAATTTGAAGACAAGTCTTTACAAATTAAATCATTAATTGACAAACATTATTGAACTCTACGTACACGTCATTAGTCAATTAATTCATTATATCAACTATATGAACATATCAATAACATTCTATTACCCTTATATTTTATAAAATATTGATAAACAATTAACTTTTATAATTAGCAAGGTCTTTCAAGAGAATTGTATGAGGGTTCACCCATCTCGATTATAGCATTCCTTTCTATTACGCCTAAAATTTCTATTTTTGCTAATATTTCATGTGTTTCTATTTATGCTTTCTATGGAGCTACATTGAAACAAATCTTCTATTTCTGTAGCATTGCTTCTATGATTTTAGGAGCATCATTTAACAACAGTTCAAGTTCTCTCCACAGTGATGGTGAAAGCAATAAATATTATAAAAAAATATATACATACAACCTAAACATTATCACTAACAAAAGTTGTCCCATACAATAGCTCTGTCTAAACAATGCTTGACTAAAACAACATACATTCATTCATAACCTAAAACTAAATATTTTGTTATAATGGTCTATGCAAAAACTCCATTTCATTACAAAAACTTACCCTAAACAAGTGACCCAAATTTTGCTAGCAAAAAGGCAATTAAGGACCATACCACAAACATCCTAATTTTCCCTAATTCCCCATCTATTGCTTCAACCCTCTCATTAACTTGCTTTATGTGTTCATTAACTTTTTCTACGTTCGTTCCAACAATGATAAAATCATCGTTCATTTTTTTCGGTTTTCTCTTGTAGATCCAATAGGTCACACCTATGTGTTGCAACCATGCGAATCAATTCTTCATTGCTATCCAATTGATCAATAGGATTGCACCATGCAAAATACTGACAAAACTTTGTCGTCCCATCAACCTTCTACAACCATAAAACTTTTTTCCAGGGTTCTTAGCAGTTGTTGATGTTTAGATCTTACAAGGAACACCATAAAGACAATAAAGGTAATTCCTATTCATTGTGGATGTCACCCTGCTGCCCTGTGATGACGATGAATTCTCCATTTCTGACAACAAATTTAATCAACAATTACAAGAACAAAATACTTAAACAACTTACTAAGACAATGAACCTAAATAGCAAACAAAATAAAGCAACAACACACTTTAACTCTACTACACACAAAAAATGTGGAACATAAATGAAGGAAAAATAATTTAGACATGGAAGCACAATATATGTTTGTACTATCGTACAACACAAAAGGAGAAATTTAAACACTTTGACTTCAACATCTTCGATTTATATATTATCTGACATAAAATCTATAGGTCATGCATCTTCCATTGCTTGCCATTATTACTACTCCTATTTTTCAATCACAGCTAAAATTTCCCAACCTAAACATAGTAAACACCAACATGAGCAAATACCAACGGGGCACTACTTCATTAACCTTGCACAGCAAAATAAAAGATCTAACACAGACATCTTACCCTATAACATACATCTAATAATTATTTTCTCACAAATAAACAAAAACACAAAGAACACTAGCTCAATAAAAGCCTTAATAAAATTACAACGCATCAATTTCAATCTGACCTTATGATAAACCTTTACCTTCACCAGACAAACCAACCCATCCCCTTATAGCCCTCGGTCAACTTCTTAAAAAAAAAAAGGATATAAGGGATGGGGGTATTAGGGTTCCAGGAATCTAAACATAAAGTGTGGAGAGGAGAAAAAACATCTAACATCAACTATATCAAACCTTAACACACAACTATGTTGTCGAGTCACTAAGGTACCCGAACGAACGATGGTGGTTTTCTTCCTCCTAAACTCTGTGTGGAGTTCTTCAGGTACATACACTTCTCTTGAAAGACTTTACTCATCTGAATACAAGAGAGAGAATTATTTTCGACGTTGGGTAAATGGGGCATAATGAGAAAGCAACTGTAGTTGCACAGAGACCTAACGTCACTTTTCTCTGGGGATAAAATGGGCAACCTGCATCAGAAAACTATTCTAAAAAAAAATTTGAAAACTGTCTATACATGACATGGCATGTTACTCCACGTGTCCTCATCTTATTGGGTATGAATGGAGGGGGCATTGAAACCATTTAAAAACAAAGTGCACCGAAGGAACTGCCTTCAACTAAATCAAATGCCAAAAAAGAAATTAAACTGTTTGCTGCAAAATCTTCCTCTCAATCCTCTGTATATTTGTTGATCTTGTAAAACCATCTTTATTCTTAGTAATCTTAGTTATTACGTTATAACACTCAAGTAGATATTGGCATACATAATAGTTATATATATATATATATATATATATATATATATATTAATAAATGTTAGTTTAATTGTTATGTTAAGAAACCATTTGCTTAAATTTATATTTTAATTTGTTTTTCTTTTGGATCAGTTGGACATACAAGTCATAGATGAATAAAATTTGTATTACCCCATTGTTGCTTTCTAAGCAAAAAAGGCGCTTAACCACGTCAGAACACTTGATTTTGCTATAAACTGTAGTGTTATATAGGATGAGAATAATATTATTGATCAAGATGAAAAATAAGGCTTCTATCTTTTTTTGTTTTTTGTATTAGCTTACATCTCTTTAATTTAATTATTATAACTTATGTTTTACAGAATAATTAAAAAGTTAAATAATTAAAAAATCGAATGTGCACAAATGTGACCATTTATTCATTTATGAGTTTAATTCATATATTGTTAGTTAAAAGTTTTTTAATTTCTTTTATCTCTTACCTAAATTAAATTCTTTTATCTCTTACCTCATTTTAACTATCTTGCTTATTTTTCAAAAATAAAAATAAAATCTTGCCTCTCTCATATCCGATTTTGTAGGAATAATTGTTTTTCAGTTTCTTAGAGATAATGATTTATTATTATTCTTTATTCTATTATAAAAATAACAAACTATTGTTTTTTATTTAAATTTCTCTCACTTTGCTCTTATCATTAAATAGAATTGCAAAAATTGAAATTATTATTAAATTTTAATTATTTTAATTTATTATGTTGACAATTATCATATTTATATATATTTAATATTTTTCTATAAACAAATTTATTAAATAGTATGAATAATTTTTTTTTACCTTTTTATGATAAAAATTTATAATCATAAAATTTAATATTAAATTTGACACGTACAATCTACGGACTAGAATACTAGTAATGTGTAAAAAAAGTAATAATTATTAATTAAGCGGTTTGTTTAATTAGTCGGTTCAAAGCTAAATCCGGTCCATGCGTCCGGCCAAGCCCAATTCAAAGATGCGAAATTGCGAACTGGGCATGTTAATTATGGCCCGGTAAATGTGAAAGACAGTGCAAAGGCGAGACGGTGCGGAGCAGCTCGAGCGAGAGAGAGGAAGAGAGATAGGGAGAGCGAGCGAGCGAGCGAGATCTTCGATTTAGGGTTTTCAATTTCGTATTCACCAAGGTCAGTGAGCGCCTGATTCACCGAATTTCTTTCAATTTTTAATCAATTTTTTTTTCTGTTACAGTAGAACTCCAAGCCTCAAAAGCTGATTTTCATTTGGTATATGATGATGATGATGACGATATTTGTGTGTGAGAAAGAAGTGTACTTGTTATGTGCAGGCGGCGAGTGTGAGATTTTTAGGGAGAGAGAGGTGAGAACGCTGAGTGCTCTGCTGAGAGATTCCATTTCCCCAAGAGGAGGAGGAGGAAGAGGTGGATAGGTTTTTTTTTTTTTTTTTCTGTTTTTTTCTCAGAGCGGTGGATATAGATTTTTCCCTCTGCAGCGTTCCATTCTCTTTCATTGCACTTTGTTGAAGTTTCTGATGGAGCAGCGAAAGCTTGTGGTTAGTCATGCGCATTCGATTTGTTTATATTTTTTCCTCTATTCACGCGTTTACTTGTCGATTGCATTCATCAAAAGGCATCGTTTGATTCTGTTTTTCGTAATTCGTTTTCATAAAATTGCTTTAGGTTTTGGGGATTCCGTGGGATGTCGATACTGAGGGATTAAGGGAGTATATGAGCAAGTTTGGTGAGCTGGAAGATTGCATTGTCATGAAGGTTAGCTGTTGCTTTCAATTTTTCTGTTAAGTGTTGTTATTTCATGTTCTATTTATACTTGTCTACAGTTTCAATGATAAATGTAATAATTATTTATTTATTATTTATATGTATTATGTATATTTCAATTATCCATTTATAATTTTACTTTTTTATATTACCTGTTATCTCCTATTTGCATTGAATTTGATTAAAATAATTGGCACTTGTAAATTTTCAAGAAGAGAAATTGAGAAGGACGAGGGTGTGAGTTCCTTATGCTCTTGAAGATGTTTCTGTTCATCCAACTGCCTTGTACCTAAGCTCAAAGCTTCAGTAATATTAATCCGCTTATAGTAAACATTCATTTTGGTCCTTCAAGATAGACTTAGTTTAGTTTTCTAATAATAAATACATCAAAATGGTCCTTCAATGTCAAAATTTGATGTCAAACACAAAGGGTTTTGGTCACTTTTTCCTTCTCTTTCCCCTCATTACCACTTAGCAAGGAAATGCCTTGTACAATCTTTATACTTCATTATTCATGGCCTTTTTATCCGAGTTTGGAGAGAAAAAGTAACATGCTTGGTGTTGGTGTCACAAGCACAAAGAAAAGAAGAGAAGAAATATAATTGTCTTGTACAGGGTTAAGTTAAATTGCCCCTATACTATTAAGTTTTCTGGAGGCACATTTTAATCCATTTTATTTTAGGAGCGATCAACTGGACGGTCTCGTGGTTTTGGATATGTTACATTTGCTTCAGTTGATGATGCTAAGGTAATTGCATTACACACACACACACGAGAGAGAGAGAGAGTTGTATGGGCAAGATTACTTCCTCTCATCTCTCAAGCCTTCATTTGATACACCCCTGTATCATGTCTACATGCTATATCATGATTTGGACGACTTTCTGGCTGCAGGAAGTATTATCAAGTGAACATATTCTTGGCAATAGGACGCTGGAAGTCAAGGTGGCCACACCAAAGGTTATAACCGAATTTTCATTTGAAACTTAAAATATTGTCTGCTTCATGGCTGGTATACTTTTTATATAAAATATAATAACCATATACTATGATTGTACTGCTGATTCTTGTAATACTTTCATATTAAAGGAGGAAATGAGGGCACCAGTCAAAAAAGTTACTAGAATATTTGTGGCCAGGATTCCACAATCAGTAACAGAAGCTACTTTTCGAAGGTATTTGAGTATGTAGTATCTTCTTTATAATAATCCAGAGTTTTTTTCTTTCGTAATATTTTCTTATATTGAATGTATGAATGATGATTAAGTTTATTAGTCTCATGAGCTGTCTTATATTTCTATTCTTTTTCTTGCAGTCATTTTGAGAAATATGGTGAGATAACAGATTTGTACATGCCAAAGGTACTTTCCACCCTCTGATTGTTATTCATGCAGAATTTAAATGCAGTTTGTGTGTATGCACGCAGTTGAATTCACATTTTTTGTACTACAAATGAACTGGAAACTTATGCATGATATACACTTTCTTAATTATGGATAATTTACCATTTTTCCCAACAGGATCAAGGCTCCAAAATGCATCGTGGAATTGGTTTCATCACTTTTGCAAGTGCAGGTTGGGCCATCTATATTAGCCTGTGTGCTCTAATCTTAAGTTTCTGTATATTTTAAAGTGTATGGGATTAATCATATGTTAATTTTCCTTAAACTTATCTACTTTGTGGTCATTCTGGGATCTTGGTTATCACTTAGAAAAGTGAAATTTTGATTGTACCCGCTACTTGCACTATTTTGATATATTTTTTTGGTTCTTGGACTTTTGAAATATTGTGGAAAGGATGCCTCAATCACTGTAAGGAAAATGTTTTGTCTTGCAGATTCTGTGGAGAGTTTGATGTCAGAAACCCATGAACTGGGAGGTTCTACGGTGGTGGTTGATCGAGCTACACCTAAGGCAAGAGTTTTTATAGTTTGTCATTTTACTGAAGAATAGTTTCTGGAAATTACAGAGTAATGTGTCATGTGTAACCAACACCTTTTTTAATCAAATTAATTAGATCATACTAGTCGATTTCAATGCTCTACACAAGTGCATTGTTTAATGTCACCGATTAAAGGATATTTGATTATTTATATTTTTCCTTATCCTTTTAGTTAAATAAGATTGTATATTCCTTTTTTCAGGATGATGACTTTAAGCCAATTGGCAGAATGCCACAGGGAGGATATGGTGCATACAATGCTTATATTTCTGCAGCAACTAGATATGCAGCACTTGGTGCTCCTACTTTGTATGACCATCCTGGCCCAATTTATGGACGTAAGCATGCAAGCACCAGTGTTCGATTAAAATGACTTATCTTGCTTCATACTGATTACCATATTTTGTGAATTAGGGGGAGAGCCTGCTCGGAGAATTAGTAAAAAAATTTTTGTTGGCCGTCTTCCCCCAGAGGCAACTGCTGAGGACCTTCGTCAATATTTTGGAAGATTTGGCCGTATATTAGATGTTTATGTTCCGAGGGTAAGATATTAAAAAAATGCATATACAAGTGTTGAAAGCTGACTAACTTGACTGTCTTTTTTTTTGTGGGTAGGATCCTAAGAGAACAGGTCACAGAGGTTTTGGATTTGTTACTTTTGCTGAAGATGGTGTAGCAGATCGTGTCTCTCGAAGGTCTCATGAGATTTGTGGACATCAGGTAATTTAAATTTGCTGCTAGCATGCATTACTACCCTACTTTCATCTATTATAAGTTCCTGTTCATTTTCTGTAATTGAAATTTAAATATATAGATGTGGTGGTGAAGGGGATCTGTGTAGGACACTAGGACCTGTAGGTACTAGGTGGAGATTAAATCCCCCGCCCCCCTTTCCCTTTCTCTGAAATGCTCATTCCTGGTTCAAGCATGTTATTATTTGAATAGCCCCACTAGATTTTAGCAGCTTAACTAGTTGGTACCTTCAAATCAGGAGAGAATGAGTCACTAGAATTGTGGATTTATGGTTCGTTATTACTTTCAGAAATCTCTGTGATATTACATCACTGTCTACAGTAATTACATGAGGAATGCTAGCAATACTCTCTCTAACACTCTACTGTTGACTGAGATTTATTGGAAATCACAAATTTTGGTGGATTTTATTTTTAAATTAGGAGAGAGACTCATTAAAGGAGAAGTGAGATTCACTAAAATTTGTAATTTTCAATAAATTTTAGTCAATAGTAGAAAGTGTGTTAGAAAGAGAGTATTAGAGTGTTTCCTGCATTCCTCATAATTACATTACACAACAGATCTGAACAGTATACCTGTATAATTCATGTAAATTGTGAATTCCTTATGACATGTCGTCATGCTGTGAATGTCAAGATGATTTTATTATATTTTTTGGTTTATTTGTATATGTTTTTTGGTTTAAATATGATTTGATTAATTAGCAGCTTGCACCTGCAGGTGGCAATAGATTCTGCTACGCCTGTTGATGATGCAGGGCCCAGTGGGAATTTTATGATGAATAGTATGGAATCTTTTGGGGGATATGGCGGTCCTGTGCGAACTTATGGGAGGATGTATGGTAGCTTAGACTTTGAAGATGTGAGTATATAAATACACTAATGATTTTATGTCCAATATATAAGGGAAATGAAAAATTGCACAATTTGTCAAGAATTTGACCATCTACTTAGCAAGTGCAGTATCTGTATATGCAATGCTTTAGTTTTCTATCAGTGTAAAAACATCGTTAATCTGGGGTTGTACTGGTGCTCCTAGCATGTGCACTGAAACATTGAAGTATTGAATCTAGTTTCATGTTTTCAGCTTTTGATTATAGATTATTTTCTTTTGCAGTGGGGTTATGGAATTGGGAGACCATCAAGAGCAGATTGGAGGTATAGACCATACTAATAGGACACAGTTTATTGGTGCCAGCGAACTGTGGTGCTGTTCTTTAACTATGATTTTTAAAGTTGTAAGAACTATGGATTGGATTTCACTTTATTTATTGTAAACCAGAAATATTTCTATGAACATATTATCTTGTATCCATTTGTACTAGTGCAAATTATGGAAATATGATATATTCTAGAACGACAATGTTATTTTTCGTGCTATGAATTGTTCCTTGTGTATTGTCAGAGTGCAAGAGGTGATGCTGATGTGTGATCCAGAATAAATTAGTAATTATGTCCCCGACATTTTATATTTCCGAACGAACCTGATTACGCTTTTCAGTTACCTTTTTGTGGTCAAGTCCGTTAAATGTACGTAGCAAAAAAATGTTCCAACTGAATCCTTTATTACATCTTGAAAACTGCGTGTCAAAAGTCTGTTTCAACCGTCTCTGTGTGTTTGGAATTTCGTTAATGCGAAAGCTACACCATGTATTACATCTGTAGATGCCCTTTTTAACATATCGGAATGCGGGTCTAAACACCCACTCTATTTTATAGCTAGCTACAATATGTATTATTACACCTTGAAAACCGCGTGTCAAAAGTATGTTTCAACCGACTCTCATGTTTGGTTTGGTTTGAAAAAGAAAGTAAAAAGAAAAAATGCAAGAAAGAAAAAAATAAAAAGTAAAATAATTTTTAGTTATTTGATAAGAAAAAAGAAAGAAAAATAAAGTACAGAATATAATTAATTTTTTAAATAATAAAAAGTTAATAAATAGTATTTTATAGTATTATATAAATATTAAAATATTGACACTACTAATCATATTATATATAATTATTTTTATTTATTACTTATTTTTTTTATTCATATATGTTTTGAAAATATATTCCAAAACAAAAAATAATTTATGGTTATTTATTTTAATATTTTTAATTATAGTTTTTATATGTAACAATTATTGCAAAATTTTAAGAAGTTGCCACATATTCTTGCTTTTGCTAGCTTTCAGCTCACAATACGAGGAATGGCTTTTGGAAAACACTAATCATCAATATATTTATTTTTTTTATCTCACTTTCACCTCATTCTTTTTATCTTTCTCTTTCATTTTTATTAAATCACCTATTACATTTATCATTTTTTCTCTCCATTTTTTTCTTTTTTTCTAATTTTCACCTCAATCTATCCCAAAATAAGGTGGAAGAATATCATTGCTCATTACTTTTTTTCGTGGGTGCGATTGATTTCATTCTTTCCTTTGCCTTTTTTTTTTTTTTTTTTTGTATATATCAAACTGTGGAACGAATGGATTTTAAATAGTTTTCATTTTTTCTCTCATTCCTTCCTTCCACTTTCTATGTTACCAAACATAACATCAGTGTGCTTGGAATTGCGTTAATGCGAAAGCTACAATTCATATTGTAGCTATAGATTGCCTCTTTCTTCACGTCGGTATGCGGGTCTAAACACCCACTCTATTTTATTACACCTTGAAAACGTGTGTCTAACTGATGTATCGGCACCGATTTTAAATGATCTTGCCCTGAGATGGAAACTCGTTGACGAGTTTGCCGATGTGATATAAATGAAAATTAAAGAGATGGGCATTTTTGAAAGAAATGAACTATATTCTTGAATATTATTTACAACGCAAACTTGCTGATGGTTGGTCATGGGACCCGCTCCAATTTTTAAACCACCCGCAATTAGACTTGTGTAATACCAAATCACTAGCAGCATGGATTAGTTAGTGACTACTTGTGATCCTTCAACGATGCTCTTTGCTTAACAAAGAGGGAAAAAGAAAATAGAAGTTAATAAGAAAGGTTTGCATCCAGAAATCATCCCGAATATATATAAATATCAAATCTTGGACTCGTCCATAATGCCAAACATATCAAATGGCACTAAGACAATGTAGTAGTAATTCAGTATTAACAGAGTTGGAAATTAGAGAAGGGCAAACAAAAATGGCCAATGACTTGAAATATGATTATTCCTGTGTTTATCGGGACAAAACAATAATGATTTCAGGGGCGTGTATGTGGGATCAATCATGGAACGCATGACTGCCGAAGCAGCTCCTTGGAGACCATATCTGGGCATATTTGTGGAATGAAAATACTTTCCGAGTCTTGGAAACCTGCTGATCCTGTTGCACAGTTATTAGGCTTCTCATCTTTTCAGCCTTCATCTGCGCCCTTCTCAGCTTGTTTAGAATCTTATCCATCGATGACGATTGCTTCCTTTCCAATTTCATCTGTGTCAAACACTTCCACGATCAGGAAAGAAAAGTTAAAATGCCCCTGCTACAGTTAGTGTACATTGAGTGTATATATATTCTGAGTTTCTTTTATGCAGCATGACAACAATTATACTGATTAGGCATGGAGCCTCCGTTGGTGAATGTAATATCTTGCTTACGAATTTGAGTTGGAATGGGGACACACATCATATGAGAAAGTTCAATATACAAGTTGTTTGTGATGAATAAAAAAACCTCTAGTTTTCGTATTGCAGCTTCAGCCTTTGCTTTCTGCAAACTCTCCCATGCAATGATTTTGGCTTCCTCTCTCTGAAACCTGCGCCAAAATAAAACAATGACATTATATCTCTTTTGCTCACGGAATGAATGTTGAGAGAGATTCAAATATCTTGATAATAACGATCTTCGGCAATGAGAGAACTGTCAGTAGATTTTAGGATTCATTTGCATAATTCCATCTTCCAAATTCATTTTATATCTGGGGCAACCCCTAACCTTAGGAAACAAAAATTATGGCAGCCTCGTCGGACCAAAAAAGAAAGGAAAAGAAAAGATAAAGATGATATCTATTATAAGTGGGTTTGTCTAACTTACCCCAAGTTAACATAGGGTTAAACAATCCATCCAAAATAATTCGTATAATTTTCTGATATACTTTAAGATGATTAATTGTAGATATTAATTCTACCAATCAATTTATATGGAATTGTTTAATCCTATTTTTACTTGAAGTAAATTAGACAACCTCGTATGTACAGAACATACTTGGAACTGTCCAACGTTGATTCTGCAATATCCAAACCTGAAGCTTGGGGTTTCGTACTACTTTTCCTTAAGTCTTTACCAGGTAGGAAGCTCAGCTTGGGTACATAGCTCTTACTCTTAGACCACCTAATAATAGTAGCCTCACTGTCTACCTCCACATCTCTGACCTCTAACTTAGCAGAATGGCTATTTTGCTGATCCATGGCCGGAGTGGGTGAGGATTTTGGTGCATCATTCTCACTCTCAGGAGGGCTCATTTGAGTGCCTTTATCACATTTTGAGAGAGGAGATGTCGCCGTGTCCTCATTCTTAGTTTCATCTGTAAAGGAAAATAACTGAAACATTTTAAATATGTGGATGCTCACATGTCAACAACACTTATCTGGATGAATTTAGGTAGGTAGAACCGCAGAAGCTGCATGTGCGGAATTTTCTAGTATGTAAATAGTTCTTGAATTCATGTGTTTATTTTTCCCAATATATAATATAAAATCGCTAAATGATTATTGGTCATATTCAACAAGCAGATCAAGCCCAATACTCATCGTGGTGACTGCACAAAAAACAGCAAATCTCGTCCTCACTTACATCGAGCTATCTCCCACAAATAGCCCAAGACATTATCTATACTGCAAAATTGAACCAAGGAATATATGATCAACTGATCTATGTACTTCACACGCATCTTTCATTTATGAATGACTTCTTGTCTTGTTGGACTTTGAATATTGGTGTTCTGAATATAGTACACCGAGAGTTAAATATTCCCTGAAATTAGTCCCATACACTGGGCTATAAACTATATCCGTGCAATCGATCAATTTCCACCAACGTTTATCCAATTGAGACATATACAACATCTTAAATGGAACGTGCGATGTAATTATAGTTAGGCTACCTCTGGAGAAGAATTGCATACCTTGAGAATTAGGCGAAGATGGATCACATAGCAGTTCTGACCACACGGGTGCACTAGACACTGATGGGAGGGCTACTCTATTTTCATTAAGCAGAGGACTAGAACATTGCATGCTATTGTCAAAGTCATAAGGGGGACCAAAAACAGCGTCATGTGCATAATAATGGTGAAGAGAAATAGCATCCGGTGCCAACACTCCCGTTGAAAAAGGTGAACCCATCATGAAGTTTTTCACCACCAAACCTGGCGCAGCGGAATTGTGGGCGAGTAATTGGAGTAGTAGCCTGTTCCCGGAGGCACAATTGGACCACTTTTTGATTTGGATCGCCGCTGAAGTTGTGTATAGGGAGTTTTGTTATTAGCATAGCCTGAAACAGGGCTACAAATCCACCTCTCAGCATCATCCCATTTTGAGGGTACTGTTCTTCCACTGTTGAAGGGTGTCAAGTTAGCCACACCAGCATGCCTTGTGCCGCTGCTTGAAGGCTGCAACACCCTCTCTGAGCTCCACCCCTTTTGGCTCCCGATGCTTTTTTCTCTATAGTTTGGTGCCCCTGGACTTAGAAATGAACCAAGTTTCTGGGAGGAACCAGAGCTCTTCTTCATCACACTTTTATCAGTTTTGGAGCTACTTTTTATTGCCAAGCCTCTTTGGGAACCGCTGTGGTACTTCAAATATGGAAAATACTGTTTCTACTTTTACACGAGTTGATATCTGTGTGTTGTTGGAAAATATTGGCGGTGATGATTCTGTAACAAAAATGAAATAACACAGAAGAATCGCAAGTTTCAAAAGTGATTATGAAATACTAAGCCTTAGATTCGAGGTATCCAAAAAAGAACTTATAATAGATTTTGACCACTCATTGCTCAATCAGTCGGTATGGTTCAATCCGGGTCACACCAAAGCAACAAGGGCTTGAAGGGGACGAGTTGTGTTGCGCGTTAAACTGTGAAAGCAAATGTTGAAATTAGACACTTGAATAGGCTATTACTGACTTGGTTGTTAAGCATGACATGCTGTCATCAATCTTTGTCGAGTGGCAATGATGGACTGGTTTAAGTAACATTTTCTGCTTCTATCGATATTGGATGTGTACAACACCTATATGTGGACAATTATAGGTTGAGACTTGACGCGTAAGTCCAATACCAATGAATGAAGCCATTCTCTTGTGATAAGAAGCGTTGCATTGCGGTGGGATAATGAGTGAGATGGGTGTGGTCTTACGCAGGAGAATAGGACGAGGACATGAGCTGTGAGACATTGTGCAGTGTTGCATGAAACACATCCTTGCATTTGTCATGTGGTTTCCGTAAAATTGTTTAACTCCTAACAGTCTAACACGTGCTGTGGGCCAGAAGCTTAGACACAGTAATTGCAAATGCCAAAGAGTGTCCTAAGAATAGTGATTAAAGAATTGAAATTAATTTTTTTTAAAAATATTATTAAAGCATTCTCATCATGTTCAGTAAAATTTTTCTATTTGTGAATTCCTTGTCTAATATTTAAGATACTGGTTAATTAACAAATTCCTTTTGAAAAAATAAATAAATCTTAACATAATAAAAATATCTTTAGTTCATAATAATTGATATACATACTTTTCAACGACACAATGTCACCTGCCAGCTGTATACGCTAAGTGTTTTGTTATAGAAACAACACATAACACTATTTACGTTGAAACGAAAATGAATCGAAAATAACTACCATGGATATCATTGTCTTTTTTATTTATTTATCTTTTGATAAACATGTATATCACTGTCTGATGACGTTTTCCAGTCATCAAAGACATTTGTATAAAAAGTATTACGATGAAAAGGAGTGTCATATCTTATAGTTATTAGAAATATCTTCCTTTGGTATTTATAGATATTATAAATCCAAAGCAGTATAATCAGTTTTTCTTTTTGACTTTATCGTTGCAATTAAAAAAGCCCTACAAATTATGGTCAGGAGTAAGGTAGCATAAAAGGAAGAGACTCCATTCCTTGATTGTGCGAGATTATAGCCTTTGGTTGTTAACTTGTCATGAGAGCAAAGACAGTGATCCGCAAACACTTGAAAGAGAACATGTAACAAGGCAAATCGCGAAGTATGGGGCTGCAGGGAACCCCTCATTCCTTGATTGTGCTTAGGACGGGAATTCTCAATTCTGGCTATACGGAGCTTCACCGACAGCAATAGTTCAACTAGCGTTACAGTTTGTGATGTTGTGACATATCATGAATGAAACTTGTCCTATAGTTGGTTCCCACTGTGCAATTCACCCTATTTGCTACAGAAGCTTAACCTTCTATGCCGGATCCAGTGAATGAAAATATCATGTGACCTGCACATAAAGTCAAATGTCTGTCCTGTATCAGAGGGAAAAGAAAATGTAATTGCAATCTTCTGAACTGAAATGAGTGAAACAACACATAGTACTTTTGACATGCGTGGGTGTGCAGCTCTTCTTGGTACCCTGGCCAACACGATTACATGATCTACAAAAGGTTAATGAGAGAGTTGTAGGTCATTTTTACATTTAAGTACTCCGAATTCTCATGTACAGGAGTTGTTTAATTTATTCCAAATAAAAATAAGGTTAAATAACTCCATTTAAAATGATTGGTTTATACTTTAAGATAATTGATTGCATGTATTAATTTCACTAAATAATTTGAATAGAATTGTTTAACTTCATTTTTAATTGGAGTAAGTTAGACAACTCCGTTCTTGGAGAAAATTACATACTAAGAAGGTTTTCAGTGAAGCTCCAATTTGGGTTGGATAAATGAAATTAGGAGAATGCTAATCAATGTTAAAATAATTAAGGTAAAGAGTTTGTAACCGGTGCTCTTTTATTGTGATTTCTAAGTAATTTTTTATTTATTAATTCTTTAATCATAGTCATTAAGATACTCATTATAAGACTTTCAATCTTCTTATCATAATTATTTAGACCAATTCCAAAGGCCATCTCTATTAGTGCATAAAAGGGGTTCTAAACCAAATAAGAACGGAGCTTATTTGGAAGCAACCATTGTTGGACCATGTAGTTTGTTAAGTATCGGGTGCTTAAAACATTGTTAGTGGTGTTGTTAAAACAAAGGACGAATTTGTAGCCCTTAAATATTTTGATAATAACAAACAATTAAAATTGTGTGTCCTTACTTTATCGTCTGATCTCTCGCTCACATTATCGTCTGATCTCTAGTTCGCATTATATCGTCTGACGTTGTTTTTCAAATTGAATACCATCTTATCTTTATTTGTATAAACTACGTAACTAACGAAGCTTACAAATGATGTCTATGCTCTAAAAAGATTTGCGTATCAATCAAAGCGTAAACTACCTCAAAATGTATAAAGCCTATATACACTTACTCTTGAGAAAAGTTAGCGAAAAAGAAGGAATATGTGTGCGAATGTCAGAATGGGAAAGCGGACATGACAATTGCTAAAAGATTGAGTACAATAATAGAAAAGATAAGCAGACTACTTTATCTTATCATATGACAAGTTGGTAAAAAGCATTAAATGCAACATTTAATGCTCCAACGACTCTCTTCATCAGATGAAGGTCGTCTCCTACAAAATACTCAACGGATACTTTTGAAGAAGCCTATAAATAGAAGAAGAGACCTCCTTCAAGCTGTTGCTGCAATTTATAAGTGTTGTTGATATATTTGTTGTTGAATCCAAATATTCATAACTGGTTTAAGAAAACAAAAAGCCTTTACAAAAACAGTTTGAAAATCTGTATTTGAACTTTATTGTATATTTGTCTGATAAGACGTTAAACCCAATGAGGTAAACTCACACAAATCTCTTTCTTTACGATATTGGTTGAAGCCTGAAAAGGCTTTGTTTCAAAAAATACTTAGGTGTTTGCTTGGAGAGGCAAGTGAAAGACTACTTGGGATTGAGCTTGAAGAGACTTGTGAAAAGAATACTTGTAACTTTTAAAGTTAGTGGAACTTGGTTATTGCCAAGAACTAGACGTAGTCTCTGGGGTGAGATGAACCAGTATAAAATATGTGTGCCCTTTTATTTGTTCTTTTTTCTTTCATCTGCCTTTTAAAACGTTTTGAAAATCTTTCTGATCTAGTTTAAATAATTAAGTTGCTTTTAAAAAAGACAAAAAGGATTGCGAAAATTGGCCTTAATACAATTCAATTCCCCTTCTTGTGTTTAGCTTGTGCCTTATAGGTGTGGTATAGCAAACAACTTTTAATAATAAATAATATTTATATAATAAAAAAACAAATAATAAGATGCATTTATGAGATAAAAAAAATATGTGATGTGTAATGGTAGAATTTTTTTAAGATGTGTAAAAAAAAATCTGAGAATAATTACTTAAATTATAAAGATAAGAATAAATGATGTGTAATAGTAGGACCTATTTAAAATATGTAAAAAAAAAAAAAAAAAAAGAGATACTGGATTAAAGATGACCCAGGTGGGTGCTGCAGGAGGCCCATTAGTCTACAAGACTTAATAACTCCATAGTTTGGGTGAGAGAATTTAACCTTGGGTCTTGGTAAGCAAGCAGGCCAGATTGATTTTTTTGCAAAGGCAAATGCTAAGCTTAGGTCCAGGTTAAGGAATGAAAAGTTTTTATTGAAAAATATTATTAATAACGTACTTTATTGTAATTTTTAATACATTCCCAACATGACTTCTAATAAAACCATTTTATTATTGATTCCGTAACGACACTGATATACACGATGCTTTCCCAAATAGAAACTTTGCGGTTATTGAACACATTCATGAATTTCCTTGTTAGGTGAAGGACCAACAATTTCATAGCGTCATTGAAAGAAGTCAGCATGCTAACCATCTTATACTTGGGTCTTAGAAGAGACCAAACATTTGTACAACTGAATAGGAGGTCTTTTTATGTGAGAGTGACAGAGAGTCTTATTAGCTTTTGGATCAAAATAGATGACTGAGATTAAAACATATCTTCAATGGCTCGTTTGGAACGGTGGAGAGAAAGTGAGTGAAGAGAGATGACATGATGGGCAGCAACTTCTTGAAAATTCTCAAATAATTTAGGGACTAACTGAAAATTTTAATTAAAATTAAACTCTTTGCTTTTAGTAACAATGACTATAGCTGTTCGTCGCATACTTTTTTTTTTTTTTTTTTACCCATATATATGTGACTATGTTAACAATTGCATAATGCGTGGCTCCAATTACTTCAGGCCTCCCAGAACCCATTTTCAATTTCAGGCCCACTTTCTCTTTGTTCAGATGCGAGGAGTCAAGGATCCTAGGAGCCATATTTTAACAATGAAAGGTTACTAAATCTCCCAATACAATGATTGATATTAAATATAAAAACTTACGAACTTTATATAGTTATTATAATTATTTTCTCTTTGAATAGCATTTTATCACTATTTTTAATACATTCTTTATTCTTTGTTATAAAATAAAATTTATGCTTAATTACTAATTTAGTCCCTTAATTTTTTTTTATTCAATTAGATCCCTCTATTATTTTTTGCTCCAATCAAGTCCTATTATTTTCAAAAAAGTTCAATTATTTCCCATAATTTTTAAAAATACTCTAATGTTACCCTTTTTTATCAAAAACGATGTCGTTTTTCATTATTTTTTCACTTTGTTTGGTGTAAAATTGGACAAAAACAACGTCGTTTTAGATAAAAAAGGGTAACATTGGAGCATTTTTGAAAATTATAAGACCTAATTGATTTTTTTTTTGAAAATAATAGAACTTGATTGGAGCAAAAAATTATAGAGGGACCCAATTGAATAAAATAAATAAATTAAGGGACGAAATTAGTAATTAAGCCTAAAATTTATATAAGATTCATTTCATTTAATGATACATTTAGTTAGTAATAAATAATATATTAGAAATTGTGTTGTTAATATCTTAACTTTTTTATTTTTAGCCCTTTTCTCTCTCGCACTAAAGAAAATGATTGTCAAAGTAACATTTCCTTTACCATATATTGAAAGAGAAATGTTAAGGATACACTTTTTGACGCATTCTTTTAAATTTTTATTCTTATTGGTTAAAATTTATTGAAAATTTTAAATTTTAGTGGGTCTCATATCCTATTTAATGAATCTCTAATTGTTTTGTAGTTTTTAATAAATTTTAACAAATAAAAAATAGTGTATTAAAAAAATATATGTTAGAAAGCGCTAGTAGAGCTGTCAAAATGGGCTCGGCTTGATGGGCTAACTCGTTTAGCTAGCAAAAAGAGCTGGACTAAATTAAAAAAAAGACAGTCCAAAAGAAACTGGGCCATATATAACGATTGATTGACCAAAGTGGGTCAGTTTTACAAACTATTTATCAAAGTAGGGTTGTTTTGAAATATATTACCAAAGTGGGGTGGTCAATGTTGGAAAACGCTAGTCATTCCACATCAACAATAATATATATTTTTTTCATTTAACCGCGAAAAGCGCCATGTGGCTATCACGTGGGATACCCCAGTGGCAGTAGTGTTTTCTGAAAACGCTATTGTCACTGGGGTATCTCATGTGGCAGCCACTCAGCACACAATTGAGACACGTGTGTAACACGCTAGTGCTACTAGCGTTTTCGTTTTTTTTAGAAAAGGCTAGTACTAATAGCATTTTCACTTTTTAAATTTTTATTTATTTTTTAAAAATTTTGGAAAGTGCAATTTTTTTTTTCTTTTTTTTTTTTGAAAATTAGTAGGAATAGCGTTTTTGATTGTTATTTATTTTTTAAAATTGGAAAACGAAAGTTTTTTCATTTTAATTTTTTAAAAAAAAATTGGAAAACTCTAGTAGGACTAGCGTTTTCTATTCTTAAATTTTTATTTATTTTTTGAAATTTGGAAAATGCTAGTAGCATTCTTAAATTTTTATTTATTCTTAATAAATTTGGAAAACGCTAGTAGCACTAGTGTTTTCACTTTTTATATTAATGTTTAAAAAAAAGGAAAACACTAGTTTTTAAATTGTTATTAATTTTTTTTAATTTGGAAAATGCTAGTATTACTAATATTTTTTGCTAATTTTAAAAAAAATAATATTTGTGTTTTTTTTCATTTTGAAAAAATTAAATAAAAATTTAAAAAACAAAAATACTACTACTACTAGCGTTTTCTAAATTAAAAAAATTAATAACAATTTAAAAACTAGCGTTTTCTTTTTTTAAAAAAATTAATATAAAAAGTGAAAATGCTAGTACTACTAGTGTTTTCCAAATTTATTTAAAATAAATAAAAATTTAAGAATGGAAAATGTACTAGCGTTTTCCAAATTTAAAAAAAGAAAAAAAACTTTCGTTTTCTGGTTTTAAAAAATACATAAAAATCGAAAACGCTATTCCTACTAATTTAAAAAAAAATGAAAAAACTCGTGCTTTCGAAATTTTTTTAAAAATAAATAAAAATTTAAGAATGGAAACTAGCGTTTTCCAAATTTAAAAAAAAATGACAAAACTTGTGTTCTCCATTTTTAAAAAATAAATAAAATTTTAAAAAGCAAAAATGCAAGTAGCACTAGCGTGCTGCACACGTGTCCACAGCTATCTCAATTGTGTGCCAAGTGGTTGCCATATGGCACTTTTTGCGGTTAAATGAAAAAAAAATATTATTGTTGACGTGGATTGCGTTTTCCAACGTTGACCACCCCACTTTGGTAATATATTTCAAAACAACCCCACTTTGGTAAATAGTTTGGAAAACTGACCCACTTTGGTCAATCAGCCTATATAAAATTGTTTGCAACGGTTTTATATTTATATATAATAAAAAAATATTAATATACTTAAAAAAATTAAAAAAGAAAGGGTCACACACATTTGTAAAATAGAAAAACTAACATGGATACTTCATTTTGTAAATAAAATTTGTTTAAAGATATATTTTTAGTGAGATTATTGAGTAATTAAGTCAGTTATATATAAAAAAAATGTTTGTTTATGGTAGAAAGTATGTAGAATTTAATTTTAAATATTTAATATGATTTAAATAATTTAATTTTATATAATTTTTCACAAAAAAATAATAATTAAAATAAATAACAATGTTAATAATTTCGAACAAAATTCAAGCCAAATTGGCTAGGTGGCTTGCATAGGGCTGGACTGGGCCAAAAAAAAGATGCCCGAACACAAACCGAGCCGGTCTGAACCAAAAATAGTTGTTTAACTATGATGCCTTATTTTATCTCCTCTATAAGCACATATGCTCGTTTCACAAAGAGTCAAATAAAATTCTAAGGATTAATTACCATAACTTATAGAGAATTGTTTGCTCATTGAATAAAAAGTTCAGTTGATTTTATTTTTTTTTACCAAAAACAGTAAGAATAAATATGTTCAATTGTATTCTATGAGTTTTTGCATTTTTGTTTAAAGAGTTATTGCAAAAACTAATGCATTTATTATGCTTTTTTACCCCGAAGGGATAATTTGTTAAAAAAATTACCTAAATGGGTATTTTTTTAAAAAAAAAATTCCCAAATTAGGACAAGTCGTGTCTCCAAAATGCGACTTCTGAAACAGAAGTTGTACTTCACGTACAAGACTTCGCTTTTTAATTTTTTTTTACGATTTCTTAAAGAAGTTGTGTTTTGTAAATGAGATTTCAATTTCAATTTTTTTTTAAGAAAGTTGAAGTAGTGTTTCAGAAAAATGAAATTAGTTTTTTTGTTTTGGTGAAGCCATGTTTGCCAAACCGGACCCCACTTTTTAAAATTTTTTTTCCTCACATGGAAGTCGTATGTGTAGGATGAGACTTCCATTTTTTTTTTTGTTTTGATTAAAGTCGTAAGCTTTATATATATATATATATATATTCATGCGGAACATCATCTCACATGTAATTAAATTTTTAATTTTCTCATAACTTTAAGGTGTGTTATATTTATCATTTAAACAGTATTGTGTATCTTAAGTATGTTACATTACATTTTTCTAAAAGTTTACAAACAAAAACTTAATTCATAACACTACAAAAAATTAAAATTCATCAAATTTTTTCCATTTTAAAATAAATTTAAATCAAAACCATACTTAAATTTTTACAATCAAATATTTTACAAAATTAAACTAACATACATTTCACAACCACAAAGTTAAAAAAAATTCAAAATATAAAATAAAATAAATACCAAACATGAGTTAAAAAAAAGAATCTTGACTTGAAGAAGAAAAAAGAAATAATAGTAAACAATTCAATATATATATATAAAGCTTAAGACTTCAATCAAAACCAAAAAATAAAATAAAATTGGAAGTCTCATCCTATACATGCGACTTCCATGTGAGGAAAAAAAAATTAAGAAAGTGAGGTCATGTTTGGCAAACACAACTTCACCAAATAAAAAAAATTAATTTTGTCTTTTTGAAACACGACTTCTAGCTTTTTTTTAAAAGAAAAATTTAAACTGAAATCTTGTTTGCAAAACACGACTTTTTTAAGAAGTCATAAAAAAATTTTAAAAGCAAAGTCTCGTATGTGAAGCATGACTTTTATTTCAGAAGTCATATTTCGGAGACACGATTTGTCTTAATTTGATTTTTTTTTAAAAATACCCATTCAAGTAATTTTTTAAACAAATTACCCTGGATAAAAAAACCCCATTTATTATGAAGACAAAAAATTAACTAATTCTTAATAGGTCTCCTCAAAAGCACATATTATTAAATTACCGGGGATCAGATTAAATCCTCGAACAATTATTTTAATTGCACTATAGTTGTTATTAATCAACACATGTCCTTTTATTTTTGGCGGTGGCACATTTATCATCAAAATGGTATATGACAAATAACATGGAATATTTTAATCTGGCGGTGGGTTTCAATCTATCAGATCATTGTTACGTGGGTGAGCATATAGGATAGAGCCACCTGTACCACAGTTCAGGTTCCAAAATCTAAAATCTCTGTCATATGAACCCAGCCTACAGTCACTGTGTTCACCCACAGAGTGACACATGGCTTTGCCTTCTCCATTATTGGTGATCTACATGCCAAACGTTTTTTCTTGCTGTCTCCAACAGCAATCAGCTGCAACACACCACCACCTTTCCCTTGCTTTCTTTATTTTTTCCTTGATAGTGCCTACTTCCATTGTTTTTATTTTCATGCATATGCCTTCACTTCCTCAACTTCAAGCCATGATCTAATCTTCCATTTATTGCATTACCTTCTCTTGTTGACTTTGTGTTTGTTTTCATCCACAGTAACTGGCTTCAACAATGGCTTCTACCTTGTCTTGCAACTGTTTCAATCCCTCAATGGCAGTTTTCTCAAGAACTCATTTCTCAGTTCCTATGTGCAAAGAGCTTTCACTGGATATTTCACCTTGTGTCTGTTATGGAAGCAGAAGAATAAAGCATAGGAAGAAAGTGATGCTGGTCAAAGCAACAGTGGCTGAGGCACCAACTGCTGTTTGGCAAACTGTGGCTGAAAATGGAGGGGATGGAGCCCCTCAGAAGAAGAAGCTAAGGGTACTTGTGGCTGGTGGAGGAATTGGTGGCTTGGTTTTTGCTTTGGCTGCCAAGAGGAAAGGGTTTGAGGTGGTGGTGTTTGAGAAGGATATGAGTGCTATAAGAGGGGAGGGGCAGTACAGGGGTCCAATTCAGATACAAAGCAATGCTTTGGCTGCTTTGGAAGCTATAGATTTGGAGGTTGCTGAAGAAGTTATGACAGTTGGTTGTATCACTGGTGATAGGATCAATGGCCTTGTGGATGGGGTTTCTGGCTCTTGGTGAGTTTGAACTTTAAACTTGTACCATATCTGTGATTTGAGTATCTTTCTTTTCTTCTTACTCTTAATGTTTTGGCATGAGATACCAACTGGTCTTAGTTTATGATTCTGGATTTGGTTACTACTGGACCAACAAAAACCAAATTATTTAGTTTCAAATTACAACTGTTTTGCGTGTTCATCCAAGCGTGACTGACTGACTGATTCAGAGGGACCAATGCAACACAATTGTGATACTTATGCCAGTGATTCTAGTAAAAACTTTCACTAACGTCATGTTTGCCAGTGGGATTGATTAAAATCTGGAGTCTTAATACATGATACTCTAGCTCTAGAAAACATTGTATGAGTCTGGGCTAACATGTATTTTCTGTTTCGTTTGCCACAAACTACGCATGAAAAAATTGTTGAACACAATTTGAGAGAATTCAGGGTTTGGTGCAGTTGTGACAACCTATGAGCAGTGCTGGATGAGTTTGTAAGTTCCATGCAAGAACTAAAGTAATTGCTGGCAGAATTTGTCACCTGATGAGTATATCCCTTATTTGTAATATTCATTAAGCGTGTAACAATAGGATAAAGCAGGTTCCAGAATATATATGCACAGGGTTGTTCTTTTAGTATAAACCAGTATTTCTTTTTCAATCAAGAATTTTGCTCCCTTAATATTTTATATAAATTGAAGATTTTTCTACAGTTTAATTTATGAAATTTTAGCATGTACTATGCCAACCATGAATTGATATATAGTTTGGTATTAGGTACATCAAGTTTGATACATTCACTCCTGCAGCAGAGCGTGGGCTTCCAGTTACTAGAGTTATTAGTCGAATGACTTTACAAGAAATCCTTGCTCATGCAGTTGGGGAAGATGTCATTATGAATGACAGTAATGTTGTTGATTTTGTTGATCATGGAGACAAGGTAATTAAAGAAAGCTTTTAAGTTGAAGATTCTCCTAATATTGCTATCATAGGTATTTTTTGAAGGTTTTCTTTCTTTCTTCAAGAACATGCAATGACAGACTAATGTGATTAAATATTGTTTGGTTTGTCACTTGTGCCATCCCGCATTTCACAATTGCAGGTAACAGTAGAGCTGGAGAATGGTCAGAAATACGATGGAGATCTCTTGGTTGGAGCAGATGGGATATGGTCCAAGGTCTTATTATATTCCCTTTGATTCCAAGCTTTTTTGTTTAGCAAATTATTTTCCCCTTGAAGAAATGAATGTTTAATTAATGAGTACAGTGGAGTACATCAGTGGAATTTACAAAGTTGCTTATGGTAGAAGTATCCTTCTAGAAAAAGTTTGGTCATATTATGTTTGATGTGCGTGTGTGCATGTGAATTAGTTTTCAGCTTTGTTCTTCCAATTAGAACCTAGAAGTGCTGAACTCTTTATGTCATTCTGTTTGTAGTCTTTATGATCGTAAGTACTGCTTCTTAACATAATCTTAAATGGTATTATTCTGTGAATAGGTGAGGAAAAAGCTATTTGGCCAAACAGAAGCTGTTTATTCTGGCTATACTTGTTACACTGGTATTGCAGATTTTGTGCCTGCTGACATTGAATCTGTTGGGTAAGTTGGCCGTGATTCATGTCTTGTATGATTATTTATCCATATTTACTGGTTTTTTGTTAGTATTACTATTACCTTTATCATGTTGAGAAGCTTACTTGAATTTCCCTACTGGAAGGTACCGAGTATTCTTAGGACATAAACAATACTTTGTATCTTCAGATGTTGGTGCTGGAAAGATGCAATGGTATGCATTTCACCAAGAACCTACTGGTGGTGCTGATGTCCCCAATGGTAAGTGATCTGATTGTGTTTGAGATTTGACATTTGTCAGAGCACAGCCTCTGCGGATGTTAAATTTTCTTGGTACCCCATTTATAAACGAGACATAATATTTGAATTTTTTGTCCTGGCTTCTAGATAACTGATGCTGACTTTGAATATATAGAAGATAAGGGAATTGATTCAGAAGTTCCATACCTGGAAAGAAATTTCAACTATTGTGATACTAACAAATCAATTAATGGGATTGACATTTTGGGCAAAGATAATGTGTGTGCAGATGATCACTGATTACAAACTGCACAAAGGTAGTGAAGAATTTGTGCTCTTATATATTAAAAAGGGAAAGAAAGGAAGAAAAAGCTGCTCATGAAATCATTCTTAAAGTCTAAGAAAGCATACACATCACAATAATTATGTTGAGGTTATCTAATGATTAAGATGCACCTAAATGCCACTCAAGCACATTCTACACTAGACTCTGTTTCTTATTTGGTTTTTGACTTTTAGCTATCTCTCTTTTTATATATAAAAGAATGGTTTCTAATTGTAGAACTTGGGTATGAAAGATAATTAAAGCACACTTTATTAATTCATCAATTGAGTACTTGTATTGTAACAAAACTACAAGAGAACTTGTAAATGCTTAATCTTTTTTTTTTGTCTGTGCGCTCACACCAAGTTGTTCTTCTTGTTCATGACAGAAAATTAAGCTAATTCATCACTGAAGATGAAGAAGAGGCAAAGGGTGGTTTTTATTGTGCTATTGTCGCTGGTCAAGGAGATAGCTTCTTCTTAATCTGACCTGAACCCTTAAAATGAGATTTTAGAAACCATTCCGAACCGTTTAAACCGCCATTTCTTACCGGCTTCACCAGTTTTTGACTGGTTAGGCTGGTTCTTGACCAGTTTTCCAAGCATCCAGTTTCTTGGTTATATCAAACCAGTCACTGAGCTGGTTCACAGTTTTTTGGTTGAACTGACTGTTCCCATCCAGTTTTTAAAATTATGCTTGACAGAAATCACTGAGCTCCTTCGTCTCAAACTGAGTTGCTAGATTTTCTTCATAACCTGTTTTTCAATCTCATCATTACCACAATCTCATAATTACCTGTAATAATCATATCATCCACATAGACTTAACTCACTTAAGGACTAAGAGGTGAGTTTGTCGTCATGAAAATACTTTATGAAAATGAAAAGGTAATGATTACCTTGACTCTGTCTATACAGTAAGGATGTCATAGCCTGGGTGAACCTTCGGAACAATATCTTCTTTAGACTGCACACCTTATTCTTGGAGAATATCTAGTTAAGCTTTTGGTGGTATTTCCCATTGTGGGAATTGGGGAAGAACATCCGGTAGACATCATACTGCACCTGCACCTAACCCAATGACCTCACTCAATCAAACTACTCTAAAGTTGGAGTTGGCCATGTGGTGTCTTCTCACCATCAATGCATTCAATGTAGTCAATACTAAATGCATCAATGGTGAGAAGACACCATGTTACCATCCCCACAACTTTAGAGTAGTTCAATTTACCATGATTGAGTGAGGTCATATGGGGGGTAAGTGCAGGAGATCATGATTCCCTTCCACCGGAAGTTCTTCCCCATTCCTACAATCAGAAGTATCACCAAAAGCTTCGCTAGATATTATCAAAGAAATTTCAGTAGGTAATGGTACCTATACCACTCGAATGCCACAGAGCAGAAGCTGAAAAAAAAGGAAAATCGGGCAAACCATGTGTATGCCAAATGCAGCCACTAAGAAGCTGGTTAACTGTATTATTTGGCGTGTTTGAAATACAAGCTCTAATCCTATAACGTTTTATAGACTAAACTTATTGAAGGAAATAAGAAAATTAAACATATTAAGGGAAATAAGGAAAGTAGGAAGGAAAAAAATCTATCCTAATAAAACTGCAAATATATTTTAAATACAGTAACTGTGGCACTGGAAATATAGAAATTTGATGACTGTGCAAAGAAAAAATAAAATAAAATAAATAAATAAATACATATATATATATATATATATATATATATATCTTTATTTTATCGTGATTGCCTATGAAAGATTGTAACTTATCATATCTAACTTTTGAATTCTTTTTACATGGCAGGAAAAAAGGAGAGGCTGCTTAAGATATTCGAGGGTTGGTGTGATAACGTAATTGATTTGATACTTGCCACAGAAGAAGAGGCAATTCTTCGACGAGACATATATGACAGGACGCCAACATTGACATGGGGAAAGGGCCGTGTCACCTTGCTAGGTGATTCTATCCATGCCATGCAGCCAAATATGGGCCAAGGAGGATGCATGGCTATTGAGGTATAACTAATATATTCTTAAATATTTATTGTAAAATTAGAATTTAATAAATGCTTGACAACTTACCTTGTACCATACCCAACATTCCAACAACTTACCCTAACAACTTCATGAGGTATATATATTCCTTTATCTTTCTTTTGTGTCTATTCTTCCCCTCTGAGTGAAATATGAATTTATCTTTGTTCTTCAGTTAACTTCAACAGTTTTATACATATTCAGACCTAATAAATATTGTTGTCCAAGTTTTCTGGGCTTAGGTGAAACATGAATTTACCTTTAGTCTTCATATTGCTATCTGAGTTTTCTGGACTTAGGTATTTTAGAATTCAGACTTTTTCTTTCTTTATGCTTGTTTTCTTTATAATTGTTTAAAAAACTTTTTTTTTTTTTACCATTCACAGACATATGCAGAACTAACCCCAAAAAAATGCATAAAATGAAAATATTCCTTAATTGTGGAGGCAATGGACATCAAAAAACTCAAACTGTCTATGGAACACTCGAATGATGTGGTGAAGAGCCTTTCTAACTAGCTTCTTTTATCATTACAGGACAGTTATCAACTTGCATTGGAGTTGGACAATGCATGGCAACAAAGTATCAAATCAGGCTCTCCAATTGACATTGATTCTTCCTTAAAGAGGTAACCAAAGATTCACCTCTCAAACATGCTAATGAATACTGAATTTGAATCTAAAGCTACCTAATTTATAACAAGTACCTACCAGAATTTTGGAACTCATGAGAGGGAGGCAAAGCACTAAGAAATGCTCATATCAAATAATATAAAAATTAATGAAGTTGTGGACTTGATATGAACAGAGAGATGCTTGCATATCTCAGCCAATAGTCCAGTAGTAAATCTTACATCATTAGCAATTTGGGTGATTTGATTATAAATCTTTTTGCTGACTCATAGTACCCTGTATATCTTGCCGCCTTTCCATTGTTGCTTTAAGCTATGAGAGAGAAAGAAGATTAAGAGTTGCCATTATTCATGGAATGGCTAGAATGGCAGCTTTGATGGCTTCCACCTACAAGGCATATCTGGGTGTTGGTCTTGGGCCATTAGAGGTAGGAACTTCAGTTTTAAAAATGAGATACTGAAGAATAAACTGATGGTGACACTTCAAATTGATATCCTCTCTACAAATTCATGGTTGATTTCGTCTGCAGTTTTTGACCAGGTTTCGGATACCACATCCTGGAAGAGTAGGAGGAAGGTTTTTTATTGACAAGATGATGCCTTTGATGTTGAACTGGGTCTTAGGTGGCAATAGGTAATGATGAAAGCTCACATTTCTTTGCTATATAACTGTCATCATGAATTACTGAATTTGGTATACCTGGATGTATTCTTACTCCATTCCTCTCATGCAACATGCATGTTAGAAATTTGAGCCAATGGGTTACTTCTAGAAAAGGAGGGGAGGCTGAAGAAACTGACAACAGTGAAAAATATTTTGTTGCTTTTTCTTTGCGCTGACAAGAATTGGAAATATTTTACATGATTAAACCTTTGGGAAATTGTGCAATTTTACTTCCATAATTTACATGAAAAATGGTGCTACTTTGCAGCTCCAAACTTGAAGGTAGACCAGTATGTTGCAGGCTCTCAGACAAAGTATGTTGCTCAAATACAGTTACTTTTGTACTTTGTTACTAACAAGAAATGGTAGCTGGTCTTTTATTGGTTATGTCTGTTAGATTTTGTTGTGATCTGGATATTGGCGTTTGATTATTTATAAAGGCAAATGACCAGTTACACAGATGGTTTGAAGACGATGATGCACTTGAGCGTGCCATTAATGGAGAGTATGTCAATATGAATGAATATCATCGTTACGATATTGCATTCCGTATATATAAATCACATAACTATTGTGCACATCCTTCTCTGATTTATAGGTGGATTTTATTACCATGTGGAGATGAAGCAGGTCCTTCAAAACTTATATGTCTAAGTCGAGATGAGATGAAACCCTGCATAATTGGGTACGCCTTCAGTTGCTTCTACTTACAATGTAGTTACATAATCGCATATTCTGATATTGTACCTATTATGCAACAGAGTAAATACATAAGTACTTCAAAATCTTTGGTCATCAAATTAGTCCTTCAAAAATTCTTTTTGTTACTATCTTGGTCCTTAAAAAACTTTGTTATCAAATTAGTCTATGAAAGATTTAATTTGTCATCACATTAGTCTCTCGAAGATTTTTTGTCACCACTTTAGTCCTTTATTTTAGATCACTAGGGGATTAATTTGGCCACAAACTAAATCTTTAAGGGACTTGTATAGTGAGAAAATCTTTAGAGGCCTAATATGGTGACGCTTTAAATATTTGACGAACTAATTTGATGACTAAAATTTTTGAAGTACTTATGTGGTGATGCATGTGACGTTGAAAGATTAAACTGAGGGTTTACTCTATGCAATCTATTCTAAATTAAAGAGAAAATGTGGGAAAATCATGTGAATTTCTTTTATATTCAATTTAATGAAAATCTTAAGCACCTATCAGGTTTTGGATGTGTATTTAAATCATGACAAAGTTCTTACTTCTTGATCACGAATTAGTGTGCATAGTGTTCATTCTCAATTATCACAATTTTTTTTTCCTTTTGAATAATACATAAATAAGTACTTGAGATTACAAGTACCAGTTAATCTAGTCCATGAAATTACAAAATTGTCATTTTAGTACCTGAAATTACCAAATCACGGCCACTTTGGTTCCCAACATTACAGATAATATGTTTGATAATTTTAGGGAGTAATATAACATGTTTGCAATTTCAGGGATTAAATTAACCAGTGGTTAGGGTCTAAGTGTTTTATTCATTTAGTTTCGCTTTCAACCCATGCTTTGACACGTTATTGTGATTGCAGGAGCACACAGCAAAAAGATAATCCGGGCAGTTCAATTATAATACCTTTACCCCAGGTAACGCAATTTATCATGAGCAGAATTAAACATGGTTTGACACATAATGGTCTTCAACATCATGCAACAAAGATTCTACTTTAAAGGTTTCTCAAACGCATGCCCGAATTAACTATAAGGATGGTGCCTTCTTCTTGACTGATTTGTGGAGTCAACATGGCACCTGGGTCACTGAGTAAGTAAAAGAAACGTCGGGATAATATTTTATTGGCTTAATTACTAATTTGGTACTTTAATTTATTTATTTTATTTAATTGGGTTCTTTTATTGTTTTTTGCTCTAATCAGGTCCTATTATTTTCAAAAAAATTTAATTAAGTCTCATAATTTTCAAAAATGTTCTAATGTTACTCTTTTTCATCTAAAATAATGTTGTTTTCAGTCCAATTTGACACTAAACGGCTTCAAAAACTTAACAAAAAGCAACGTCATTTTGGATGAAAAAGAGTAACATTGAAGCATTTTTGAGAATAATAGGACCTAATTGGAGCAAAAAATAATGGAGAGACCTAATTGAATGAAATAAATAAATTAAGAGAATAAATTAGTAATTAAGCCTATTTTATTCTAAGTTAAAATTCTTGAAAATGTATTTTAATCTGTTTCTCATTTTATTTTCAGCAATGAAGGAAGGCGGTACAGGGTACCTCCAAATTATACTGCTCGCGTCCGTCCATCTGATGTGATTGAGTTTGGTTGTGATAAGGTAATAGACTATCGCTATAGAAAAAAAGTACTTTCATTATATACATACCGGACATTTTTGGCTTCTAAAGCGGCTTACTGAACTATTTGGATCTTTTTACAAACATCTTATTAAAATTGAGTTTTTTTAAAACAAATTAGTGGTATAGAGTTATTTTGACCGTTGATCGGTCAAACTCGCTAGTTTGTCTAGTGACAAATAGTACATGTCAGATTTTTTTAATTTTAAAAAAAAATTTCCATGTGGCATGTCATATAAATTTGCTAGTCAGAATAGCAGGATATTAAAAATGTTGGTAAAAATTAGCGAGTTTAAGTGGAATTTGATGTGGCTATTAAAAATGGTACTTGCACTAGCGAATTTATGTGGATGTGACACGTGGCAGGTTCTAGATAATCTAACTACTAAGAATAGCAAATTTTAAGTGGGTGTGACACATGGTAGTTGCTTATAAACTAGCTATTGCAAGTTGCACGTTACAGTTGATTTGAAACGCTTAATTTTGCTACTACAAGTAGCTATATGCATAGTCTCCAATTTTTTGAAATGTTTTAATAGCTTAACACAATTCTATTTGCTTTACTGTATTAATATTTTATTTTACTCTATGTTATTAATATTTTATTTTACTTTACTTTTTAAAGTTAAAATTTTAATTAATTCTATTATTAATGTTCTATTTCTATTAACTTTTATTGTTCTATTTAATTAAATTTATTTCAACTTATTTTCATATAATTCTTATTTTTAATTTTTTTTAAAATTTATTTAACATGTTAAATTAAAATCTTATTTAAATGTATTTTTAAACTTTTAATTTTATTTATATTTATTTTATTTAATGATAATTTAATTTATGTTTATTATTTTATTTAATTCAAATTTTATTTTAACTTAAGTTGAAATAAATAAATACCGTTTTTTCAGGTGTTACGTAGCACTCTCATAAATTAGCTAGTAAGAGTAGGACAATACACCTAGATCTGACACTTGGCGCTCTTCCATAAATTAGCTAGTCAGATCTACAAATCTTAGCAGCGAATTTATGAGAGTGCGCCAAGTGTATTGTGCTACTCTTACTAGCTAATTTATGAAAGAGTGCCAAGTGTCAAATCTAAGTGTATTGTGTCACTCTTACTAGCTAATTTATGAGAGAGTTTCATGTGGCACCTGAGAAAACGATATTTATTTATTTCAACTTAAGTTAAAATAAAATTAAATAAAATAAAACAATAAACATAAATAAAATAATATAATAAACACAAATTAAATTATGATTAAATAAAGTTAAATGTAAATAAAATTAGAAGTTTAAAAATAGATTTTAATTTAACATTTTAAATAAATTTAAAAAATAATTTTAAAATAAGAATTATATGGATAAACAAATTTATTGTTAAGTTAAAAATAAAAAAGTATTTATTTACTTTAAGTTAACAGTATATAGATTAACAATGAATAATAAATAAGTTGATATAAATTTTTAATTAAATAAAACAATAAAAGTTAATAGAAATAAAACATTAAAATAATAGAATTAATTAAAATTTTAACTTTAAAAAAGTCAAGTAAAATAAAATATTAATATAATAAAGTAAATAGAACTGATGGTAGCACGTTAAGTTGTTGAACATTCAAAAAATTAAAGACTGTGCATATAGCTACTTACAGTAGTGAAATTAAGCATTCAGTATTGTTTCAAATTGACTGTAACGTGCAACTTGCAATAACTAATTTATAAGCAATTGTCACATGTCACACTCATCTAAAATTTGTTATTCTTAGTAGCTAGATTATCTAGAATCTGTTACGTGTCACACTCACATAAATTCACTATTGCAAGTACCATTTTTAGTTGTCACGTCAGATTTTACTTAAATTTGCTATTTTGACCAATGTTTTAATATCTTGCTATTCTAACTAGCACCACGTGGAAATTTTAAAAAAAGCTAACATGTTGACTAGCGGATTTGACCGGTCAACAGTCAAAACAACTCTATGCTAATAATTTGTTTTAAGAGGACCTCATTTTAGTAAAAGGTTTGTAAAATGACCTCAAATAAGTCAATCAGCCCTTCTAAAGCTTATAAATTATAATAGGTGCATGCTTAAACATTTGACTGCACTAAATACAACGAAGTTTTATACTTAGCGAAATCTTAATCATGGTTAATTCAGGTGCAATAGTCCTGGAAACAGCATAACATGTAAATAATTGAGCATTCTTGTAACCTACGAACATTTAGGTTAGGCCTCTACATATCGAGTACTGGTGCACGTTAGGTACATTTGGGTTATCAAGATTATTTAAAAAAAAAATTGTAATTGGCTTGAATATACTCTAATTAACTAGGTATGCCTTCGGTGGCTTGACATGTAAAGTTAGGTATGCCTGGGGGCATAGCTAGATATGCCTTAATCATGGTCAATTCAGGTGCAATAGTACGGGAAACATTTCTTTGTTTAGTGAAAGAGAAATAGGATGGAGAGAAAAGAAATAAATAAAAATGAACAAGTGAGTGTGTTTAATAGAAAGGAAATGGGAGAGGAGAAAAATAAAAAGGTGTGGAGGCTACTAGTTGTTTTTATTCTATTTTTTACTTATTTTCATTTACCTATTCATTTTTTTTCTATTTTTCTTAAACCAAACATCTTTATTTTCATTCTGTTTCTCACTTATTTTTATTCACCTTTTCTATTTCCATTCATCCTATTTCTCATCTATCTCTTTTCTTCTACCAAATGGACATGTACTGCTTTGTTTGAGTAAAGAAAGAAGTAAGAGAGAAGAAAGAATAAATAGAGAATGGATATATTTTTAAAGTGTTTGGATTGTGTTGATTGAGAGAAGAAAAAAAGTAGGAGAGAAAGAAAAGTGAGTGTATATTTTAAAGACATATTTGTCTCTCAATATATATTTACATAGTCCAAAATAAAGATAAATATATCATTTTAATTTTTAATGGGTCCCATTAATTTATTTATTTTTAACTTCTTCCCCCCAAATCTCTTCACTTTTGAGGAGAGATTTTTTTTGTTGTGAACCCCTCCAAACTTTTCTCTCTTCTCCTACTTCTCTCTCTTTCCAAACAATAGAAAACTTAATTCTCTTTCACACTTATTTTTTACCTACTTCTTTCTCTCCAAAATCACCCTAAACAAACAATGGGGTAACCTCCAAACATTTCTAAATATCGAGTACTGGTAGTCTGGTACACTTGGATACTACTCAAGATTATTATTTTTTTTAAAAAAAAATTGTACGTGACTTGAGTATGACTCTAATGAATGTGTGACTTGGGTATAGCTAGGTATACTTTAGTTAGGTACTAGTTAGATAATTTCCACCCTAAGAATGACAGTTTTTTCAGGTAAATTTAGGGATTTTTTTCACCTCTCTCAATTTTCCCATATTTGTTTCTCTATTTTATCAAAATCATTCATCCTTACTTGAGATACAAATTTGTTAATTTCTTTTATTATAAATGTTTTCACAACAATCTACTAATATTTTTATTTTTATTTTTATTTATATTATTTTACAATTATATTGATATATCTGTACCTTTAATTTTTGAAAATTAGTGTATTCCATCCTAGTAATCTATATTGAATACCAGTGCAAGACCCATATTCATGCAACATCGGTTAAGGCAGTTGACGTGGTGTTCACATTTCCTTTTTTCCTTCTTCAAAAGCAATTATTACGATTGTCTATTGTCTATATGGAAATAAATGCTGGCAAGGATTGTATACTTTGTACTTTTGAATAAAAATCTAGAAGAGGATTGTACGTTGCTGGGATCCGGCTTGTTAGTAAGAGTAGGGGTAATTGGAGAGAATAGTGTGTACCTAAACGTAGGACGGTCATTGTCCTTTTATAGAGTTGTTTTTAATTTTTGGTCAACAGATCATTAATTATTAATTGAGAATGTCCAACAGCACTCACACAAGTATGGGATGTTAAAAGAAAAACATTACAGCACTGCAAAATAAATAGACGAAGCAAATCAGGTTCCGAGATGAGGCCCACAGGATATATAGTTGTGGTGACTGACTCACATTCATATCGGTCAGGTTCCAAGATGAAGCCTATGGTTTTGAGGCCTGGACTTGCCCAAGTCTGGAGAGAGGCTCTGAAGGAGCCTATTGGGTCTGGATTCCTATTCTGAGTCCAGAACATGAATTTTTCTTTTTTGTACATATCTTAAATTTATATATTAATCTGACTCAGAAGGAGTCAGTTAATGTGATTGCAAAAGCCTACTCTAATCTAAATATCATACTTAAAGAATCAGTCGGTATCTGCAAAAACAATGTGACTGATGCATTCTTAGCTTGTGCAGAAATGTTTTAGTTTCATTTATATTTTGTTTGTTTTCCTATTACCAAGGTTCATTATCATTTGGTAAGTGTTACCCATACACACCTTTTATCACCCACGATTATTTAAAATAAAAGTACTCTTTTCATTGAATTTTTTAATCAGTGCACAAATTTCAGTAGTTAAATACTTAAACTAAAATAATTTTATGGGGAGTATAAAAAAGTGTGTTAAGTAATATTTTCCTTCTCTTCATCCAACATATAAATGGTCACCGTCTTCCATCTAGACATAAATCTTTTGTGTATTACTTATATGTCCTTGCTTGAAAATATGCGAATTTGCTTTAAATGGTGTATTTTTAAGAAGTCTGAGCATCGAATTTATTTGCAGGCTTCATATCGTGTTAAGGTGACGAGATCTGCTCCAAGAGAGTCTGAAAAGGGACAATTTTTTTTCAGAATTGAAGCATAAAAATTGGAGCCAGAGTCAACATCTGCATTTTTTTAGTGCAGGGTATTATACAACAATGCCAATCATTTAGGATCTGAACATTTTATACGAACTTTTGATTGTGATTTAGAGAATGAAATTGTATACTTACTAACTGATACAAGACAGTAAAATTGAGTTCATGTCTCCAATCTCTTCTTTGTAACTTCACTTGTTTTGGATCTGAGCCTTTTTACTTGGATGGCTTAGCCAAATTCATGACAGATCTTCATATGGAAAGTTGAGTGTAGTATGGATGGTGCTCGTAAGTTGCAATCGAATTTTGTTGGTAATGTTTTCTTTCACCATGATTTGACATGAGCAAGCAAGCGTTGTATATGATTCCCACATCTATACTTGACAGACAAAAGGCAGACACTAGCATTTTATCATGAATGATATGTCACTATTTCTAGGTTACTTTATTGGATAAGGAATGTTATTGTAATATTGTATAATGGTTTTATTTCATCTCATTTTCACACGTACGCACTATTTCCTGTGTGAGAATAGGATTATATTGCAAAGTTTGAATGAACAGGTAGGGCTATTATTTTGAAGACACTGTTCTTCAGCAAACAAGGTCCAAGTTTTGTCTCTGTAGCGTGGCCGTGGCAGACCTTATATCAAGTAACGATATTCTTTTTATATAATTTCACATTCACATATTTGGGACATACTGTGAACAAATAACGTTATTATTGCGCTCCAATTTTATTAATGGTCAAAGGCATTTTTGTATTTATTTTATCTAGAGTATTTTCCATGATGCTTTCGCCTCTGTAATAGACATTCTCTGAAACTAGTATTACTCCGCGTGTGTTCTGGCTTTGGCTCTGTAACCAACCAAATTTTGGGTATGTCAGGAGTTGAGCCTGTGATCCGTACTCACGTCTTTGTCCTCATGTTCGCATGTGTTTAGGGTTATTTCACAGTACTCCTAAGACTAACTGGAACATATAAATTAGATTGGTAATAATTAGTGATACAATTGTTTTGGGGTAAAGATGGTCTAGGGAAAAAAAATGAAATCAAACATCACCTATGTTCAACGTTTTGAGAATGATGTATAAATTATATAAAATAAATTAAAATTTTTAAAATAATAATTATTGTAAGTCAGAAAAAGTAATCAATTGAATAGGCCCCTCGATGGTTACATATCAAAAGTACACATTTATATATATGTTCATGATTTAATAATGGTCTGAGAGATTGATTTTGTGTGTTTTCAGAGTATGATGACATTGACAAAGCAGACCCAAAGGCAAACTAAGAGCTAGGAGGTCGATGGATGCATGGGCCTGGTCCTACAATTAATAAGGCACACTAGTCGAAGAAGTTAGACATGGCATGGTAAAAACACGAACCATATGGCAGAGGACAATGTTGGAAGATTCGACAAGGTTGCCTTAATGTCAACAAGGTATAGTCACCATCCCTGAAATTTTCACGTTGTATAGTGTTGTCTCCCTTTGCACGAACAAAAACGAAGAGAAGGATCAAAGTTCAAACTAGGAATATGAAAGGGGATGAAGTGGTGACCACTACCATCACCCTCCCTGCCAGACAAGATAACTTGGATTGAACCTCAACACCACCACCGTCCACGGTCATCTCTCCATCACATCACTCCTTTCTAGTCTTCAATTTCAAATATGTATTCATAAGCATGGCTAGGATTAAATGAGCGTATGTCATATGTGGAGCCTACAGAGGATCGCAAGTGTGGGGTTGTTCAAAGTGACTCAGACACAAAAACGACGGAAGAGCAAAGACCATACACATTAATGAGAATGGAAGGGATATGGGGACACCTCAATAAGAATAATTCTAAATCTTTTCATAATATTTTCTTATTAGTCCTTTTATTTATAAGATAAAAAAAATATATTGAATATTTTTATTTAATTGTTTGTTATATATTAAGAGAATAAATAAAAAGATATGTAGGAGGATACTCCATATTCCATAATATTTGTCTTTCCGAATATTTAGCATTGTCACAAGGGAGGCACGTGGAGGGAAGAAATGATCAAGTCTTGGCACGTCACATGAATGATGAGAGAGAGAGAGAGAGAGAGAGAGAGCGGTGACAAGAGATCAACGGTCGGGTTCAGAAATCAGAATTCCTCGTGCCTACAGGTATAGGCAAAGAGGGTCCAATTTGCACTGCAGTGACCGTTGGTGGATGCATTTATTGATTGCATTATTTTCCGTTTGGACAAATCTTTGTGCAGCAGTAGTATTAAAAATGTTTTCATTCCTGTTATCTAAAAATTGGAGTATCAAGTGTGAGTGTTATGGTACTGTAGTTACATTTCTGTCTTTTCTATTCCCCATTTGCTACTATTACTATATGTGGCACTCACTTCACGCAGAAAACACTCCACTCAGTCATGATCTTTCATTGCTAGTATTATTTTTCGTTTTATTGTTTCGGATGTTGGACTCCCTTTGATTCCTGTCCCATAATTATGCTCTGTCAGCGCTTAATTATTGTTGTTTTTCAATCATTATTTCTCCTCTAATTTCCATGAGTGTATTCCATGTCATATTAGAAGTTTTTGGGCAGGAACCCGGAATTTTTCATTTTTAGTTATATAGAAAATATATATATATGTATGGACATGCTGTTTATAAAATAAAAAATTACACGTGTTTAAGGTTAACTTGTAGTGCTTAATACAAAAATTTCGAACCCAAAATTTCTTTGCATCTGATGGATAAGTCCACCAACACCAGACTCATGCTACAATCTACATGCTCAGATGTACTGTTTATATTGCCTCTCCCCCAACATTTTAGCTACAACTATGAAACCCGTCAACCACAAATTAGTTATTTTTTCTGCCATTTAACTATTAGCTTGGACAATTTTAAGCAAAAGCTTGAATATTGAGACCCAAAACTGAGAGATAAAGTTCTTCAAAAATTAAGATCGCAATTTTGAGGTCTTTTTCCCTAGAAATACAACAAAGATTAAATAACCTTTTATACAGGTCCAAAACTACCTTCTCCAATCTTGTTCTTTATTGAGAAGTGGCAATGACTATTGTTGAAAGGTAAACTAATGGGAGATCGAGATCCGTAACATTAGTAGGAATATGTAATTGCAAGGTGAGTTTCTTAGCAATTATCAATTCAACAAAAAAAAAAAGAAAAACGTCATCCATCTTGGGAAAACGTAGATAAATTCTTACCAATTATGTTGTGCTGAACAATTAACTTCAATAGGATAACAATCAATAAAAAGCATCTCTAAAATTGTAGATTATTATGAAAATTAACATAAAAATCTAGAAATTCAAAAATAGAAAAGATAAAAGATAGAACATAGAAAGAATGAGAGAGTGGAGAGTTTCTTGTATCATTTTCAGTAATGGAGTAACCTATTTATAGGTACAAACTATAACTGAACGGTTACAAATGGTTTAATAGTATTAAGGCGAAATATAAATAGTCATAATTTACAATAAATATGAACAACCACTATTAAATATTCATAACACTCTTCCTTGGATATCAATTATTTGAGAATGTGTCTCGTTAAAACCATACTAGGAAAAATCCTGAGACAAAAACCTAGTGAAGAAAAAAGAGTACGTCATTCTTTAATACGTTGTCATATACTGCCTCATTAAAAACTTTGCCAGGAATATACTGCCTCATTAAAAACTTTGCCAAGAAAACCCAATTGGACAAAACAATAGCAAAGGAAAAAAGAGTGCAGAACATATTTATTTCTCCTCCTCATGCAAATAACCATCTTTAAGATAGTGAAGGCTAATCTTTTGTACTTGTTACTCAAAATTTTGCTCGCTTATTTTGGTTTGTTTCACAGATCTCCAAGAAATTGTTGTACCACTGCATGCAAACAAATATCTTGTTTATGATATATCGTTATGAGAATTTGACAAATAACCTTTAAGATAACAAAGTATATGCTTGACTTTATTCCAATATCTTCATGCAAGTGAAGAATTATATCTTGCTAGCAAATTCACAACAAATGATATAGTAGAACATATATAATTAGTAAGATACATTAGTGCTCTGATAGTACTAATATATGGTACTTCAAAACCAAGTAATTCTTCATCATTTTCTCGAAGTCTAAAAGCATATTTGTTCACATCTAAAAACCTTACAACCATTAAAGTGCACAACAGATGTAATTTGTCTATATAGAATCTTTTAAGCACTCTTGTTATATAAGCTTCTCAACACACAAGAATTTCATTCTTTAAATATTCAATTTACAATCCTATTTAAAACTTTATTCTTCCTAAGTCATTCATCTCAATTTTTTCTTTAAGTAATTCATAGCTTTGGAAAGCTCTTTAGAAGTTTCGATAGTAATTATGTCATCTACGTAAATATCAATTATGACAAATTTATTTTCAAATCTTTTCATAAAAATACAAGAACAAATAGGATCCTTTTTATATCATTCTTTTATCAAATACTCACTGAGATGATCATACCATATACGTTCATATTGTTTTAGTCCATAAAGAGACTTATTCATTTTCATTGAGTAATCTTCTCGAGAACCTGCACTGCTGGGCAAATTAAATCCTTCACGGAGTTTTATATAAATGTCATTGTTAAGACAATCATACAAATATAGGCTATAACAACATCCATCAGATGTAAATTGATCCCTTTATGTGCATCAAAACTAATTATGTATTAAAAAATATTTACATCCACTATAGGTAAATATGTCTCTTTAAAATCAATGTTAGGTCTTTGTGAAAATCTTTGAGCAAAAACTCATGCTTTATATCTTATAATTTCATCACAAAAACTTATTTGTATCCAATTATTTTTAAATCTTTGAGTGTATAAACTACAAGTCCAAAAACCTAACTAGTTTTACATATTCAAGTATATGGATTACAGGTCCAAAAGTCTAATTGGTTTTACAACTTTCAGAATGACTATAGGTGCAACAACTTTTCGCTTGGCAAGCAAGTCCAATTCTGCCTCAATTGAGTCTTTCTATTTTGCCCAATCATTTCTTTGTCTACAATCCTTAGTAGACTTTGGATCTTGATCCTCATGATCATTAATTACATTTAGCACTACAATATTTGCAAACACATTGTCAACATTGACTTTATTTTGGTTCCATTGTATTCTATTCATGACATACTTTGAGATCTCTTTATTTTCACTAATTTCAAGTACCTAAGTTCTTCTGGAACTAAAATATTATGTTAGAAGAATCATTTGAAATTTTCATATCCTCAATTTGGCCATCTTATCTTTTAGCACCTTTTCTTATTTAAGGATTTTTATCTTTGAAACCGACAGGTCTATAATGCTTCATGCATGTTTGAGACTCATTTTACAATATTAAATTGTCCAACAGAGACATCAAATTTTATTGGAGCATTAGCAGTTGGTAAATGAATTATCTTTTGAACTTCTAGTTCACATTATTTCATTCAAGAATCAAGATGATAATTCATTTTGACTAATATCCTTTTCCAACTGCTTATTCTCTCCCCCTAATGTTGGGAAAAATTATTCAAATGACAATCAATAAATCGAGCCGTAAATAAATCTTTTGCTAATATTCAGCATATTTTATTATAGACGGAGATTCACACCTAACATATATTTTCAACCTTCTTTGAGGACTTATCCTAGTGCGTTGTGGTGCAACAATTGAAAAACATACAACATATCTATAAACTTAAATGGGAAATATTAGGTTGCTTACCAAAAATCAAATGCAAAGAGGAAGACTTATGATAATTTGTTGGCATGATGCGAACTAATACCATAATATGTAAGATTGCATGTCCTCAAATATAAATTGAAAGTTTTGATCTCTTGAGTAATGGTCTTGCAATCTATTTTAAATGCTTAATAAATGATTTTGCAAGTTTATTTTGTGTATATGAACATATGCTACAGGATGTTCAATATCGATTCCAATAGGCATATTAAAAGCCTTATATGTAAATTCACCAACATTATCAATACTTATTTTCTTAATAGGATAATCTAAAAAAATGAGTTATAAGTCAGATTAGTTAAGTAAGCAATCTCGCAAACGCCTGATTGCCAGTTGACAACAAACAAACATGTGACTATTTAGTCGATGCATCAATTAAAAAAATATCTAAATGGTTCACATGGTGGGTGTATTGGTCCACAAATATCACCCTGTATACAATCTAAAAATGTGAAAAATTCATTCTTTATTTTGTTGATGATTGTCAAATTATCAACTTTCCTTGAGAACAAATAACACATAAGAAATTATTGAATTGAAAAATCTTCTGGCTCTTCAATAAGTGTTCACATGAATTTTCAATTATTCTTCGTATCATAATAGATTCGAGATAACCCAAACCGGTTATGCCAAATAATACACTTATTTAGATTTGTAAACTTCTGGTTTACAACGTCATGTATTTCAATTTGCACTAATATACATGTAGTACAAACTAGATGAAAAATGTGATTTTTTCTTACACATTTCTTGGTCTAAATCTCAAGATATAAAAACATTTCTCACAGTTTGAAACTTAATAAGTGTCTATAAAACTTGAAAGAATATAATACAATAACAATGTGTAACTATTTTTCTTTAAATAAAAATATATTAACTCTTCCAGAGCCTTCAATTATCTTTTTAGTACCAAATATAGTACTAACATTAACTTATTGTATTACTAAATAAGAGAAATATATTATTGGATGTCAGTTATAAATCATTGTAGTGATTATATTAAAAATGAATTGAATTGTAATTAATTTGAAATTAAAATCATTTACCATTTAATAGCTATGAAATTATAATTTCAAATTAATTTAGAACATTCAAATCATGAATAATAAGTGTTAATTATATGTAATAAAATTGGTAACATTAGAAATTATGATTAAAACTCATATATTAAAAATTAATTATTCAAATAATTATTTTATAAAAATACATATATGTTGCCACATTCACTTTAGGGAATGGAGCAGTGCCAATTAAATGAGTCTTATGATTTTTCATAAAAATCATTATTTTGTTTATCCGCAAGGAGATAAGAAATCAACTTAGAATATATCTTAAATTCTTTTTTCTCAATATTGCTACTGTAGGAGCACATTTGATGCATGAAAAATGAAGAATACTTTTCTAACATATCATCATTGATATTTTTCTTTTACATAATTTTAATTCAAAAATGATTCTAAATATCACAAAATTATACCCACTTACTGCTCTAAATATTTATGTAAACGTAAATGCATTCAGTCATAAAAGCTTTTGTAAGAATCACAATTTTTTTTTTAATAACAATACAAGTGATAGCATCTTACTATTTTCTAAAAACAAAGGTCATATACTTGTTGTAAGTAGGTTGACTATTCGGATTAAAAAAAAAATTCTAAAACACTTTTTTAGTCAATCAAACTCTCTAAAATAATACAATCAATTATTCACTTATAAAATTAATATTGGTGAAGTGTTATGCGAGTGTAACTAAAATTTCCACAATTATAATTTAATATTTGTATAACTAAAATTAATTGCATTCACAATTATACACATATATAACTTAGTCACTCACATATAATATCAAACCAATACAAATTTTAATTTTGCAACATTGATTAATAAACATTGTAATTGAATAATATGCCTTGTAACATAAACAAATAAATCTGGAAGCGTATTAACATAAACAATTCTAGCATACTAACTAATAACATATTCAATATAAAATCATTAATAAACAATCAATGAGAATGAGAATATGTATCAAATTGATATGTAATATAGTATAATGAATGAATTGATTGCTTATTATTGCTTATTATAATTCAATTATAGTTATTTTAGATAACTAAAACCACTAATGCATAACATATAAATATATTAATGTATACCAAATAAATACTAATGTAATGTATGCCAAATACAATTGTATAATATAAACAATGGTATATTAATGACAAAATTTTAGAAATTAGAAGTATTATTAATCCAATATAATAAAATAATACAAATAAACATGTCACCATTTTTTTAATTACTTTAAAAGGATTTAATTCTTTATGCTTAATTTATGTTATTTAGTAAATAGCGTGCATAATACATTTGTCCATGACAAGTTTGTATCTACAATTAAAGTTCATAGTTTTTCCTATTTCAATTCTTATTATAGCAAATAGTTGATGATTGACTTTATACAATGTAACAACCAACCACAATAATATATTGTGACCTCACTGAATGAATTGGTAACTTTAAATAGTGGTAGTAGGTAAAAAAACATATAATAATAATAATAAACATAATAAGAGTGCTCTAAGAAATATCGAAGGATCAAACATAATACAATCATATTTGTTGCTTTGTCCATTTTTTTTCTTTTCACAATACTTTTTCACTTCTGGTGAGATTCTTTTTTGCATTATTTTCTCACTTCTGGCAAGAAAAAATATTCTTAAAATTTTATTCTTTGATAGTGTCTTCAAGACCCATTGCAAAATATTCTTAGAAATTCTTCATTTGATAGGGTCTTCAGGACACATTGCATCTAAATGAATTTTACATTCACATAAACAATACAACAATATATTAATAAACATATAGTACGAATAATATGACTAGAGAGAAAGAAGCTGACCTTGAAATGTGAAATCAAAAATATGATTTTTTTTTTCAATAGAATTCTTTACAAGGATTTTTCTTGCAGCTTGCAATGCCAAAAGTGAACATAACTAAGAAAGGAAAGACAATCGTGTTGATAACGTGTTATGAAAATTAACATAAAAATATAGAAATTTAGAAGTAGAAAAGATAAAAGATAGAACATAAAAATAATGAGAGAATGGCCAGAATGGAGAGTTCCTTGTATCATTTTCAGTAATGGAGTGGCCTATTTATAGGTACAAACTGTAACTGAACAATTACAAATGGTTTAATAGTATTAAGATGAAATATAAATAGTCATAAATTGCAATGAATATGGATAGCCACTATTAAATATTCATAACATAGATCACCTTTTGTCCTACTTGTTCCACTTCATAGTTGAATCAAGTAAACAAACAAATAAAAATATAGATAATATACATGTATGTATGTACATGTATAATGAAAATTTTGATCGAGATATAAACTCCTTGTCTATACCTAATTTTGAAGTATCCACATGACGCAACCACTACCTAAGTCTTAACTAAATGTCCCAATGATTAAAACTTAAAACTCTAAGTTAAAAATGAATTTAACACTAAATTCCTTTGTCATGGTATGAGTGAAGCTACCATGAGTGGAAATTTTAAAAAATAAATATTAATGTCTTTCATTTATGAATAATTAAAATTAATTAAGAGGGGTAGAAACTGAAATATTCTAATAAAAAAAACATTGAAGTAATGTAAGTAAGAAAGCTAAAAAAAGGGCCAGTTGACAAACATACCTCCATCCTTGAAACATTCTAATAGAAGAAACATTAAAGTGATGTAAGAATTATATTAAGAGGTAGATGGATGATGTGGTTTCGTAATATCGCTTGTTATAGAATAGAGACCAACATGAAAAATTGTAAAGATATAGTAAAAAAGGTGCCATCGACAAACATACCTCCATATCCATGAAATATTCTAATAAAAGAAACATTGAAATAATGTAAGTAAGAATTGTATTAAGAGGTAGATGATGTGATTTCGTAATATCACTCATTATAGAATTGAGAACAACATGAAAAATCATAAAGAACACATAAAAAAAATTAGGGAAATTTTAACAATAAATAGCAACATCAATTGATGCTTATTTCAGCAAATCTTATATGATTTCCTACAAAGAAGTATACAATTTATAACTACAACATGCACCTGAATTTGACATTTGTAGAATTCAATTATTACTCCAAAACTCATATTTTCATTTAAAAAAAGAAGGAAAAAGAACTAACAGTGGGGAATGTGTTGTTGGTGTAGGAAATTAGCCAGCAGATTTTACCTGCACCTAAAATTGACATTTGTGGAATTCAATTATCACTCAAAAACTCAAATTTTCATTTAAAAAAAGGAGGAAAAAGAAAGGAGAAAGAACTAACAATGAGAAATATGTTACTAGTGTAGGAAATTAGCAAACAAATTTTGCCTCCATCCCTAATAGTGATACATTTGATGAATAATTAAAATTAATTAAGAGGTGTAGAGAGTGAAACATTTTAATAAAAGAAAATTAAAGTGATGTAATTAAGAATTACATTACGAGGTATACATGGATGGTTTGGTTTCATAATAGGGAATGTTCATATTAACATGACTTGATAATAGCTAATTCTCATGCTGATGTGTCAACTTCAAGACTCGCGCTTTATGTTTTATATATTATAGATGTTGTCCTCTTTAACTATTATATTTTTGCTGAATTACTTTATTCAATTAAAAAAATAAGTAAAAAGATGTCTAGGTTGATCCTCCAATTATCTTCCCTTGTAAGTTAAATAAGTAAAAAGACGTTTAGGTTGATCCTCCAATATTATATATCTTCCCTTGTAACAATGAGTTGTGGTTCCCGTATCTCTGTTTCAAAATACACACTAGACTAGTCATGCATTTTTTTCACAAACAAAATCAAATATTTTTTGAAGTTAAAGGACTAATTGTAGGTTCTATTGTTAGTTTAATGTAACGCCTTTTGTTACAACAATAACCCACATTAAACATAATCTAATATAATTATAAAATTGAAATTTGAGAGATGAAACTGTCGGAAGTAATACCTCAATAATAAGAAGAAAAAACAATATTAATAATCTTTACATAAGAAAAAGCATTGTTCTCAAATTTGAGTCTACAAAAAAATTAAAAAAGTGATAAAAATAACATCCAACTAGCCACAATGGTCATTTATTCTAAAAGGGAACTAACCAAGCTAAAATATAACTGAAAGGAAAAAAAAAACTACATCTTCAAGCTTCCTCCGTCCTTGTAACTTCACCCTCATGCTCTGAAAACAACACTTTTAATGAGATAATAATCCTAGTGAGTAAAACAAGCTCTAAAATGGTTTGCAAATAATGATGTTCTCAGTCGGTGCAATAACCGAAAAAGACAACCATGGTACTCGCAAAATAAGTTCATAAAAAAAAAAGGCTTTTTAAAACTAGTATAAGACATTTAGTTCAAACATATAATTAAATAGGAATCTACAATTTTCATATCCAAATATTTATATTCCAAGCACTTACTCTATACACTACTTGGTAATTTCTAAAATCACCCTACTTGACTCTTTGGTTCCAAAACCAATGTGAATTCCAAATTCACTTATATATATATATATATATATATATATATATATATATATATATATATATATAAGTTTAATGGCTATGTACTGTTAGTGTAAAACAGTTTTACATTGTCAACCAATCAGAAATCACCGTTGGTATGACTTTTAAGGTAATTATTATAAAAGTCAACAAACTTACCATACATGATGGATTGTGATTAAATGACAATGTAAAATTCTTTTACACTATTAGTGCATAGCCTATTTTCTCTCTCTTTCTCTCTCTCTCTCTCTCTCTATCTATCTATCTATCTATCTATCTATCTATCTATCTATATATATATATATATATATATATATATATATATATATATATATATATAATTGGTTCCCAAAACCAATGTAAATCCCAGATTCACTAAGGCATATGAGCTCATATCAACGCAATAGCATCCCACTACCTTCTGCCTTCCCCATCCAAGATGGAGGTATCTCATATCTCATTTCAGATATAGATATGTTCAATAAATAGATATTTCATCCCAGATGGTGATATCTCTTATCTTATTTCCAAAATAAAATGTATTTCGTAATTCTTCTCAAAAGGTAATTATCAACTCTCACAATAATAATAAAAAAATTACATCATCCCTGTTGACTATCGAATAAATTCTCAAACTCCATCAATCAATAATAGTTCTCAAAGTCATAATGTGACAACACTATAACACCATAACATCAATTAATAATATGAAACAATATATATATATATATATATAAGAGATAGAGAAAATAATTCACAATGTTTTGGATTAATTCAACTTTTTATGATATCAAAATATTTGACAGATATTACAAATAATTTTGTCGATATATTAACGTTTCAATAATATAGTAAACTCCAAAAATAATTTGAAATCGAAACTGGAAAGTGCCAATAAAATAGAAATGCATCCTTATGTTTTCCCGTACCTCTCCCTCGCTGCTTCACATGAGGACCTGACCTTGTGTCTAGTGTAGATGAGATGCTCCCCAAAATGTTTACAAAAACAAGCAAATTAAGACAAACCCTTAGCCAAAAAAATACAAAATATCAGCTTCATTTTTCATCACCTAGCAAATTAGGCTAACGTGTTTGAAATTGAAAGTTAAATGGAAGCAGGTGCGAAATTTACTAGTAAACAACAGTAAAGTGAGCTAACGCGGAAGTCGGAACCCTCTTCTTTCATGCACGTTGATTCTAGTCCTCGGTCGTACGGACCCTTGGGCTGGGACATGAGATGCCCCAATCACGTGGCCCCTCTTTCCTCCCTAGTCCCTAATTTTCATTTCCTAATTTGCCCATTGTTTTTTATTAAAGAAAAAAAATGTATTTAACACCAAAAACTTTACAATTACTTCAACTAGTCCTTAAGCTTTAATTATTATTCCGTTACTTTTTATTTGTCGGTTTTTAAAATTTTTTTGTTTTTATTTATTTATCATTTTTAAAATTCAAGATAATATTAATTACTTCTTTGTTAATTAATAGTAAATGCACCAATCCATCCATTTGAATTAAATTTGAAACATTAATTATGTAATTTAAGAACATTTTAAATTGAATCAAATATCATTATATTCCCTATTTTCTTCCCCCACTTGCACTGGATAATGGCCAAATTTTGTCCCTTAACTCTCTGATCCACGCGTCAAACCCAGAAACTCCAAAGCCATGCTTCTTGAAAAACCATAAGCACCATCTCGAGTGTCATTTTTCTGCTCTCTACACGCTGAACAGCCAGCGTCAATTGATGTTGAGGGAGAACAAATCAAAAGCAAAAAAGATTAGGAGTGTGTTAGAAAAAATTAATAAATTATCCAGAGAAAACTATTTTGGATGAGTTGGAGAATGGCAATAATGTTGAGTCGGCGATTGAAGAGCATTGAGAGAGTGAGTGTGAGCGGCAAGTGAAGGTTGCGAGTATATTAAAATACAGAGAAAACAATTTTGGAGGAGATTGAGTTGATGCCAAAGGGTCGATGATGTTAGGGGGATTGATCATGATCCTCAAACATTAGCACGGGAAAGAAAGACACAAAAATATAAATTATACACAAACAATAATAATTTTGGGTCCCCCTTTTTTTTTTTTTTTCATAATATGACACTTCACTAACATAGAATCTGATTCTAATGTTAGGCCACACTGATTGAAAAGGAACCAGGGTGATTTGATATTTCATATTTAAGATTATTTAAAATAAATGAAAATAAGATTCTAAATAATAAACTAATTCATGTTTCAGATTCAATTTACATATATAGTGTGTTTGGTAAGACATTGGATATTTGTGAACATGGATTCGAGAAGCAATTGTTGCTTTTGTGTTGTTTTTCTAAGTGATTTTGTCCTAAACGTGAATCCGTGATAGGGAACCAAACACACCCATGGACCAGATTTTTGTCACATAAGTTCACGGTTATAGTTACTTGACGGAAGTAAAATGAAAGGATTTATTAAAATATTAGTTGAAATGCATGGAGACAATTTAAAAATTTTCAGTGACATAGCAATAAAACCTAAACTATAAGATGATTATACTAAATTTCGTTCTCTACATAACATTTGTCTTGCCTCTGCTTATTTGCCAACTCTTTTCCCACTAATCCCAAATCTATACGACAGTGTACAACCCATGGCCATGCCAAAATTTCTATCTTTCTCGCCCGAACACATGTTACATAACAGTGTGCCTCTTTCTTCTGTCTATTATTATTATTGTTTTTATGTGTCAGTTTTTCTGCCTGCAAGCCCATACATTCATTGCATGCACATCCTTTCCCAAATTCCAAGGAAATTGAGCTTCAGCGTAAAGAAGCCAAAAAAAATTTCGCGTATCTCTGTCAAACGACGTTGAAATTGAAATTATACTGAAAAGATGAGACCTTTCGGCTTTCACGCACACACACACAGTGCCATTTTCATTCCTTTCCCTTTCCTTACGCTGTGCTAAAACGACACCGCCTCAAGCAATTTCCTTGGGAGCAAAGCGACACCACCAGCATTTGCTGGCCTGGCATTGGATGGCCATGATACGATGCTGCGCTGTGCTGTCTCACACCACCCGCATGTTCTTCTGATATGGGAGGCTCACCTTTCAATTAAAACTATACAAAACACGTACAAGTGTGTGTGCACGCACATACACACGTGCACAGGTGGTGGTCATTTAGAAACCAGAGCCATAACCAGCTAAACCTTTCATTTCATCCAACTACAATCAAACTAGTAAACAAAAATCATAAACGCAAAATAGATGATCATTTTACTGTAGACAACAGTTATTTATACATTTAAATAAAAAGATGATCATAAACATGTAATTTTTGAACCTCTTTGATCCTATTTTGTGCACTTTTTTTCATAGTACAACGCGTTTCCCCAATTCTTCACCGTTTTTAACCCCAAAGAGGGAAAAGCAAGCCCGCCCTTAAAAAAAAAAGAAAAAAAAAAAAGGTGTAAATTCATTCATCCAGTTTCCCTTTCCCTAGTATCATGTCTTGACCGGGAAACCGACTGAGCCAGTTTCTCGATTCTCTCGGCGAGTTGAGGCGACAGCTTCTTAGCCGGTTTGCGTTCCTTCTCGGGTCGAAAATCGAAACCCAAAGCTTCGCACACCTCTTCGGAGCTCCACCCAGCTTTTCGGAGCGAGTCCGAAAACCTATCCGCTTTCAAAAGCAGAGCAGTCCAACAGCGCTTGATTATCCAACACCACCATCTCTCCTTCGAAGAATCCAGAAGCCGAAACCTCAACCATTTCGTTTATATCCGATTCGCTCCACCCACCCGCTTTCAAAACTGACCCGATTTGCCCTATGTACTCCTCCACCCAACCCGGAACCACTTTAGACCGCGGCATCTCGAAAAACCTCTCCGGCGACGACGACAACGACGACGACGAGTTTCTTTTCCGGCGGTCATTGGCAGCGTCGGTCCAGAACTCCACCCACCGCGGCGTCCTCCCGCCGGCGTCGAGGCTCCGCCGCGAGAACGCGGCCGACACGCCGGCGGATTTCTCACTGACGGATCGCTGCTTCTTGAGAATCATATTGTCGGACCCGGAGCTCCGGAAGAGCGATTCGCGGTCGAAGAAATCGGAGAGATCCAAGCCGCAGCAGAAGATTCTGTTCTCGTCGACGAAGAAGATAGGGTTTCCGGCGAGGGAGGGATTGGAGGGAATGTAGCAATGGTTGAAGATGGGGATCAATAGCGGCGCTCTCTTCAGCGCGTTCCGCGCCACTCGCAGCGCCTTCTCCGGCTCGCACGGTCGCGGGCCCCACGACTTCGACCACACCGCGTTCCGCGCGATCTGGAACGAAATCGCCGCGATCGGAAGGTCCAGCGACGCCCGCAGGTGGAGCCGCGCGCCGCCGGAGCGCCAGTCCGGGAATCCCGGACCCACGGGAAGCCCCGCCGCGAGGACGGCGCGGAGGTCCGGCGGAAACGCGAAGCCGAACTCGGCCTCCGCACGTGCGAACTCCGCGTCGGAGAGACCCGCTTGCACCTGTATGCCTGAGTTGCGGAGGTGGTTTATCACCTTATCTGCGAGCGAAGCGAACGAAACGACGCCGTTACGGACCGGGAGGGCGGACGCTGCCGCGGCTCGGGCAGATAAACGGCGTAGACCGGCTATGTGGGCCGGGTTTAGACCGGTCATCCTCCGGTCCACATCCACCATTGTGTTTTTATTGCAGCGTAGTGATAGTTAGTGTGCTTTTTTTTTTTTGCCCTTTCGTTTCGGTGCCTTTCTACACAGAGAGGACTTCAACTTCTGCAGAAGCCTCTTCAATTTATAGCACCAAAACGGTGGAGCCCACTTTCGGATTTCTTTTATTTTATTTTATTTTTTTTCCCCCCCTCATAAGTCATGTTTTGTCGTAAATGGTAAATAGGAAATTGCAAATTACAAGGCGTGATATGATATAATAGCTGTTGAGCAACGGTTCATTCAGGAAACACCTGTGCTTGGATTTTGCTATTTATATTTATATTTATTATTATTATTGGATGGGGGATTGAGTTCCTTTATCAACGGGAATGCGATTTTTTGCGACTAGAAAGCTTTCACCCGGTGCAATTGGTTTTTGTGTAAGGTAATATCCTAATCTTTTTAAGCTACAAGTGTTTTATTCATTTATTCTACCGATGCTAAATTAAGTTGTGCTTTGTATTTTCAGTGACCATAAAGAGATTTGGTATTATTGTTTTCACTATTAGCTTGTTTCTATGGCTTGGTTAACTTGTTCTTTTAGATTATTATTGTTAGTAAATATGCATGACTAGTCTTTGGCCCACGAGCAATCATGGGTATGTTTGGCGGGGGATCTAAAAGCTAAGCACACAATCATCATGGCACATTGTTGGGTTGTACTCTAACGTTAATCTCCCCTCTTTTTCCTTTTTTCTTTTTTTTTTTACTTTCATTTCTTTCTTGCAATCTTTATTTCTTTCCGCCATTGTTTCAAGAAACATGAAGAAAAAGTTATATCCAACTAATCATTAGTGATTAACAATTAGCTTAACGAGGAGGTGTCCCTCAAATAGAGGGCATGGTTAATTCTGCAATTAATTGGCCTCCCATCTCAAGTACCAATATCTGTCTTTACACATGATGAAACTACTAGCAAGTTTGGCGTTTTTAACTCCCAATATTTTTATTTTTTTATTTTTTGCATTCAAATATTTTCAGGTTTTTTGCCTGGCGCCAATATCATGGTCTGCCTGGACCAAAATTAGTAAAATTTTGTGCCAATAAATTTGTGAATGAAAAAAATGTGGTTAGAATAAGAGATTTTACTAAAGATAATCAGTCAGATTTTCTGACAGAAATTAGTCATTAAGAAAATCGGTATATACTTCATACTAATAACATGATAATAATAATAATAATAATAATAATAATGAAACCTATAATGTATTTAAATTATACTTAATTCCTTGTAATTTAACTAAAAAATATGTTAGTGTCTTATGTTACAGAGTTTGACATTTTACTTCCTTATACTTTGTTCCATTGCTACATTGTCATTTTAATATATTTTCAATCTATTTTTAATTATAGACTACATTGAAAATAGTAAAATTATTTTTTTGTCTCCTCATTATTTTGTTTAGAAAGTATTATTTAATAATATTTTAAATTTTTAAGCTAATGAGTTCTTTATAAAAATATTTCATACATAACAATATATAATTTTAATACTATTTTTTACTTTTACTGAATATAAATCATAACATTATATTTAATAAAATTGCATGCATGCAGACACATTAAAATTGATTTCTAATATTCATTTCTCAAAAGATTGTTTTTGTCTAAGTTTACAAAATGAGATAAAAGATGATTATTTATTATTAAAATAATTTCACGTATTGCAAGTGCTTCATAATATTACATCCTTTTTTTTACATGTTTTTAATTGAAGACAATTCAAATTTATTAATTAAATTAATTTTTAATCTTCTATTACTTCACTATGTTTGCTTGAATAGGCCTCATAATATAAAATTGTTAATAAAATTTCTATAATTTAAATTTTTTAAAATAAATCATTATTTACTAATGATGATTAATAATCGTTGTTAAATTATAAAGACTTGTTAAAAAAAATTTAAATGATAAAATAATATTTAATATTTTAAAAAATATAAATTATAATCTTTTAAAATATCAAAGTGCTCAATAATACAAGCACTGGTAATTTTTTTTTTAATATAAATCATAATCACACGCATGTCATGTGAGCATAAGAATTAAAAATTCCTTAACCAAAAAATAGAGATTAGAAATTGGAAATTTGTAGAAATATAGCTACAATGATAACAAAAACTCAAGTATTGAAAAAAATGATACACAACAGGACGAGTATTCATTTTTAAAATATTTTTAAAAATGTAAATTAAAAAGCAGTATGTGATATTATTTTTAAAATTTTGAAATTATTAAAGTATGTTTGAAAAATTAATATAATTTTAAATTTTTAATAAATTTGTATAGTTTAATAAAATTTTTAAAACCTACGTGAAAGAATATAAGTTTGCAAAATAATTTAATATATAAATCTGAATAAACATTTACCTAAAAATATGTGAAAAATGTAATATTGCTATAGAAAACAACTCATTATATTAAAAATTAAAAATTATTATTAAATAATAATTTTAAACTAATAAGTTTATTATCTATAAGGTATGTTTATCTTTAAAAATGAATGAAAAATATATAAAGGTGATAATGTGATAATAAAACAAAGTATAAAATGGTAAAATACCACAAGGAAATAAAGTGGTTTTTTAATCAAATCACAGGAGGTTACAATATAATTGAGGAAATTATACTTTCTTTCTTTCTTTTGAGACTTTTTTAAATTATACTTTCCTTCTTTTTAATTTTAAAATTATATTGTCCACCTTTAAGAGATAAACATAAGTTATACTTTAATCTTTTTCAATATAAATAAACCTCTTAACAGTGATCAATAATTATAAAAGTGTCTTTGAATGAGTCTTCTTCTTTTCCTACAATTTTTACTAACACAAATAACTAATTTTAAATATCTTATTATTGATTGTAATATATGAGAAGGTAAAATGAAGTCTTAAATATCTTTATTATCGGCTTTAAAATTTCATCTAAATTTTTTATTTAATCCTCCTAAAGTCATAGAATTTGTAATAATAATTATTCCAAACTAACTACTAATCATGGTGAGGAATAGATTCACCGCACGAAATTTTTTTTTCTAAAATGTTCATTTATGGTGGACATGGAAATGGCGAAATAATGTGATATTATCTAAGTTGAATTAAAGACTATCTGTTCAGATGACTTGGGCTATGTTTGGATTCCCATTTGGGAGCTTTCAACACACTTTCACCTTACTAAACTCAGATTCTTATTATATTTAGTTACCCCTCAAAGTAATTTTAAAAATTCAGTTTAAACTGAGTTTGAGTTGGAAGCAACATAAGGGTTGTTTTTGAAAATTCATTTTTTTCATTGGTAGTATAGATGCAAGTGCAACATCAAATAAAAGTATTTTTGATTAATATTATTCAAACAAATTTTTGTTAACGTACTTTTAAATAAAAAATATTCAAACATAAAACATATTATAGTAAACTTATTTTTTATCAAACTTAAGTTTACAACATACTTTTGATTCAAACTTATGTTTGCAAACTTTAACCAAACATGCACTTGTTGTCCCAAATACTACTAGTTCATTAGTCCCTTCCTAATGATTCTTGCGTAAGATTAGGGTGAGGCTCTCGTAACCATTTAACGTCGTAGGGTTGAGTTGCACCACCTGATAGTGTTATGGAAGTCTTGTTGCAAGACAATGTTATCTTTTCTTTAATTTTTGCTTTTGCCTTACTTTTCATATTATAAAAAAAAACATTAAAATAGATTTAAATATAACATATATTGATCTTTAAAAGAAGCAAGGTTTATATTTTAAAATTTTTAAAAAAATATAATTTACATATCTTTTAAAATAGGAAAATGTAATTTTCTCTATATAATTTACCATAAAAGAAATAAAGTGGTAGTTAACTTCACAAGCTAGCTGCCTCTAGTACTGTTTCCCAGAACTCCACCGATTTAATAGCATCGGTGAGAAGTTACCATCACGCACCCTCGTTATTAATGTGATGGTTCACCCTAACAGGTGACAATATATCTGGATTTGGAGGTTAGGGACTAGTAACCTCAAGGGCTCAACCTCAACCACAACTATCACAAAGTCACAAACTCTAGAGGATGGGGTTGGTGCAGTCACGTGGGCCTACTTTTTTTTATCTCCAAAGTTTCCACAACCTAATAAATGATGCCAATAACTGACTCAGGAAATTAAAAAAAAAAGGAAAAAACTTAGATAAATTAATTTAAGCATTTTAATATTATTTTTAATTAAAATTAGAGTTTTGTTTTAATAATCTACATAATGAATTAAAATCAAAGTAAAATTTTAATTTTAATTAAAGAAAAATATAAAAATACTTCAATTATTATATATAAGTTTTATTAGGAAAAACTGCTCTTTTTTCTATACAAAAAAAAAGAAAATAAAAAAAGGGATGTCCCAAAACTATCCATGTTTCTTACAATATTATCAGGGCTTAATTTCTTGATTTTAGTACTATATTATCAAACTTGCAAAGAATTGACCGCATAACTGTTAGGTTTGTCCAAGTAGTACCCAAAAAGTTAGGGGAATCCTAGAAATTGCTTTCAAAATAGAAAAGGGATTATTTAGCCACCGCCTATGCTAAGAAAGCCGGCACTTGGATATTTTCCTTTTGTTATTTTTCTTAACGACTCTTTGTAGAGCATTGGATGCATGCACATGATGGCATCCTACAAGCACTTGTGAAAATTTTCATGATGGCCGCCCCAAGTGACAAGTGTTTTTGCCCACGCCACCACTGTTGAGTTTGCATCAAATAGAAAAGAATGCTTGTACTTAATTGTTCTATTTAAGGGAGCAGCATCAACCGTTGATTGGACATAAAAGTTATAATAAAAAACGAGAGACCCTCTGGTCAAACATAAACATAGATGTCAAGAAATGAAGAAAGACGCATTGATTAAGGCATATTGCAATATTTGAGCAAAGAAAGAGAGAAGAACGGAAATGTAGCTTAATAAATCCTTTGCACATGCATCCTGTTATTTTTTCCTAGTTTTATCTTGGCCTCAAACCTCAACTACAGAAGTCCTTGATGAGTGAATATAATTCAGATAAAGTTAGCCCTGTCTAGTACTTTCTTATTATTTGCCTGCAGTGCGCTATATCAATTTTGTATAAAGAATTATATTCATAGTTATTTCGATTTAAATAATATGTCAAATTGCATATTAACGGTCACTCTCTGACCCTGAGCACGTGACGTAAACACTGATATTCCCCCAAACTGCAATATACTATGACTATAGCTATAAGCCACCAAAGATATTGGCGCAAAGAGAGGAAATTAAGTAGGGTGAAACAAAACAACTGTCATGTGAAGTTGGCCTAAAACTTGGACCATTTCCATGAAAGAAATAAATATCTGACCTGATCATTGGTTGGTAAAGATCGAATTGGGTCAACGACTTTGTGTTACTTATTAATTACAAGCAGATTATTGTATGAATTATTTTTTTACCTGTTTGAACGAAAGTGCATATTCAAATTCAACATGAGTAAATATTGTATATACGACCATGTAAAATATTTTTATATTATTATCTAATTATAAATTAATATGTATAATAAGTTTGTTGAGTTTAATAATAATTGTCTTAAAAATTGTACTTATCATAACTTTTTATTAATTAACCATGTAAAGATTTTTACAAATAATATATAAAAATTAAACTCTTTACAATCATATGCAAAATAAGGGTCTTGCTAACTAGTGTCCTTAAGATACTGATTAAGAAATTAAAAAGTAAAGTTTTTTATTGAAAAATTACATTGTAAATTATAAAAAATGCATTATTACACTTTCTAATAAAAAAAAACTTTCCATTTTTGATTTATTAACCAGTACCCTAATTAATATTTTCCATAAAATAATACCTACAGTAATAACCAAAACCTGAACCCCCACCTGCGCAGTGCACATAATCCATTTACTTCGTTAAGTAAACGATTCACTTGAAACCGTCTTAGTTGGGAAGCAACTTGAACGCCACTCATTCCCCTCATATCCTATGTGAAGAATCTGACTTTGTTGGACTTTTGGGGGTTTTACATGGCCCATTTTTCACACTTGCTTTTAAAAGAAAAGCCCCCTCCTTTGGGAACCACCGTTTTGTTTTTGTTTTCTCAATTGTACTTTTCTTGAGAGGAAGACTTTCATAGGCTTTAGTATATATATTATGCTTAAGTAATCTTAATATGTGGATGAGGATCCATGTGCAACTTTCAGATAATATTAAATTAATAAGGCTCTTTAATGAGAGAGGTGATATTTTTGTTCTTGGCCCTGGCCTTTAATTTGAACATCTAATACCGTAGCCACAAAGGTTCGGATTAGATCGGATCGGGAAGACTTTTGAGGAAGGCATGGACCAATTAGTATGGTCACTAACCTATCGTAAGCTACAAAAGAAGAAAATGTAGAAGGAAAGGTCAACAATTTGTGGTTGAGTGAGTGAAGAACCATTTGGAGATTCTCCACACTTGTCGTGAGAAAGATGAAATCTTCTTATGTATGCGAATTTAGTGGGCAATGTAGGGGTCCATGTACCAAATGGAGGTTAGGGCTTGTGGGCTACATTGCTTCCTTGTCTTTCTCAAATTAGCCTACAAGTTACAACTGTTTTGCTTCTTAATCACTGATTTGTCAACAAATGAATTAAACCCTCCAAATCATTTGTCAATAACATTCCAAAATGTGTGTTACGCTCTCATTTTCTACTATATATAGTATAAGGTACATAATGTTTATTCTAAACTACCTGTGGGCCTAGCCACAAGGTTCAAGGCTCGTAGTAATTGTCTAACTATCTTTTTCTATATAAGGCATTATATGCCTTCAGGTACAGATCTAAGCCTTATTATTCACTTCTTATAAACACTGACTTAGGCAATGAAGTGTCTTTGTAAATGACAACCAGATATTGCTACTCGCCGGAGCCGCCTGAAGTATCCATCCTGTTCAAAGTACCAAAACACCCTCAAACAGTGTTCACCCTAGACTTTGTCACGTCTGATGAACAGAACCGTGACATCTAAGTCTAACCACGTTGCTGGGTCGGGAGAATTTGGAACCATTAACTACCGATAATAATCATAAAGGGTTTTGATATATACCACTAATCGCTCTATGTGCATTTTTGTTTACCGCTAAACAAAGTGGTAAGTAAGTAATATGGAGACAATAAAGTGGGACTTAGACGCTTCTCGGCTTGTGATCCGAACGGTGGATCTACACTTTGGACGTTAGAGGTGCTCTTGCTAACGTGGATTGAGAAATGATCTGATGAGGAGATGTTCATAGTAGTTCACAAATAGTTCAGTGCTGGTACGTCACAATCACAAAGTGTACCAAGAAAGCTAGTGCAGAGCAAAGGGGTTCCACTTTCTGTGACAGAATTTGAAAAGCAGATTTTTCAATTTCTATGTAATTATAAGTGACAACATAATATCGATCTATTGAACTAATGAAGATTTGTCTCATAGATTTACAAAACCAACGGTTCTGTAATTCTGTCTATTCGGCAAATTTATATCTAGGAAACCCATGCTCTGCAGTTTTGGTAGGAATTGAGGAAACTTGAACCATGAAAAATGTTATTATATAACAAAATATTGACGAAAGATACACTCGTTAATTGGATGAACCGATCAAGAAATACACCCTCTGCAATTTCTTATTTTTTATTATTTTTTTAAAGGGTTTATATTAAGCAGAAACTTGGTACAAAATTAGGGATTTTATCGCGTCTTGGCAGGGATTTTGTTGTCTAATATACTCCAATATTATAAATTAAAATATATAATTTGGTAAACTAAAACTATTGCTCTTCTCTTTCTCTCATAAAGAATTATCAATACATTTTCTAACATACTCTTTTAAACATACTTTTTTACATTTTAATAAATTTCAACCAATAAAAAAGAGTGTATTTAAAAGAATATATTATAGAGTATATTGCTAGCATTTCTCTTCTCTCAATTAAACATTCTTAAATTTTCTTTTTTGAAAAATATTAGCAATATTTTCTCTAGCACTCTTTTTCTAACTTTCTCTCTACTATTGGGTGGAATTTATAGGAAATCACAAATTTTAGTGTGTCTCACTTCTAAATAAAAAAAAAACTCATTAAATGAAAGATAAAACCCGTCAAAATTTGTGATTTCTAATAAATTTCAGTTAATAATAAAGAGAGTATTATAGAGAGTGTTACTAGCATTCATCTTTCTTTTCTTTTCTTTTTCCTTATGAATGTGTATTTCACGTATTATCCTGCAACTAACTAAAAAAAAAATATTTCAATCATCTCAAACTATCATTTTTTATCTTTATCTGTATAATTAATCCTTTTAACCATTTATCCCTTTCAATCTATCTTCTTTTATTTATATCATTAAATTGAATTTCAATAGTTTTTTGAAATAATATCAATAATTAAAAATAACTTTATATCGCAATTTAAATTGTTAATTATAAAATCCAAAATATCATTTATATATTTAAAGATTAATGATATTTATTTATTATAAATTTTAATTATAATATATTTTATATATTAAAAAATATTATTTATTATAAATTTTAATTAGATGAAAATAAATATTTATCTTCTATAATGCTGTAATACACAAAGCAAAATACTAGTTATAGAAATTTTCTTAACTAAAGAAATGACTGTGGTGGTTAAAGTGAACATGGAATGTATGATGAAGAGTAAGTTAAAGACAATCACTTTCAAAATATTTTCGGAATTTGTTTCTAATTCTGCTAATTTCTTCCTAGAAAAGGATGGGCCTGCGGCTTATCTTTGGGTAGTTAAAAGAATACTTTAAAATTAAAGCAGAAAAAAGATTCTAAGGTTTTGCGGTCAAGGTAGAAGGTAGAAGTTATATGAGTTCCATCGAAGGTTTTGCTGATTGTCTTTTCTCTGAAAATTATATCTAAAGTTAAGACTAGCAGGTTAAGTGGAAATGATGAAGATGAACTTAGGTTTTGCTTACTGCAATTATTTAATCAAAAGGTCAAGCAGGGACCTCATTGTAGGCTTCTCACCTCTTGGATCACACTCATACCAAAACCAAAACAAATATGACGCCAGGATGATGTAAATGTGCAGCATACAAATAGAAGTAAAGGGAAGGTAATTTGAAACAAGGGTAAGAATACAGACCAAATAATTGAGATATGCCTCGAGAGCAAAAGTACTCTCTCTTTCTCAAAACAGATAAAAGCATGGAAAATGTAGTTTGTATTGGTTATATATTTATACAATGTAATATATTTATTAGTTTTAGAGTACAAGCATGTGATGATAGGAGATTCATCAGATGTGAATGCATGCCTGAAAGAGAATATAATGTGTAGGGTAAGGACCTTTTACCTACTTTTTAGTATATTGAACAGTATATCTGATTATATATATACTAATTGGGACATGAGAAATACATTAATTAAGCTGTCCAAGAAAAGATACGTCACGCCATGTGCTTCACTTATATAAATCTGAACCTATTTTATTTTAATTAAGTGGGTCAAGCTAGTTGTAAGGGTCTGCAAGAATATAAATACAAGTTAAAAGCCTTTCAAACATATAATTAGTGGATTGTGATTAGTTGCTTCAGGTATATATTACATATAACCCACAAAAAGGCTTAATCATTTCTAGTAGGGGTAATAATTAAATAAATAAATAAATAAAAGTGCTTAAAGATGCAATCCCTCTATATAGGTTGTTTTTTAAATTAAGACTTTCTCCTTGTCCAAGAGAAAATGTTAGCTAGCTAGTTGGAGATAGGGAGAATAGGGAATTAGATGTTGCATTGGACATACATTGATGCTACCCCAGCTAGTTAGCTAGCTCATGTCTAACCATAGTTGCTCGATTAGATTTGTGTTTTAAACAAGATTACTGACCCCTCGTGTGAGAATAAAGATATTGTTATATATTCCAAAGTGTTGTTTGTGAAAATAAAGTAAGGAAGGGTATCAAGTAAAGGTGAGAATAGAAGGTTAAAGGCTATACGGAGAGATCAATGAGCATCGATCACTTTCACTAAGGAAGACGCGTGGGGTGTGAAAAGGACGGAATAAAGTGAAGTTTTAGACGTGAGCTTGATGGCCTAGCTTTAAGATCAGATACTGGAAAAATCCCGTGTGGTTCAAGAAATGCTCAAGAGATGCGAGGGACAAAGAGAAAAGGAAACAGGGTCACGAAAAGAAACAAGTAGCCATAGCAAATTGCAATCTAATTATACACAGCAATAGCTTTCCGTAACTCATTAGTATTGCCACATATAAATAAATATCTTACCTTTTCCTTGGCCTACAACTATTCACGGTAGAGATAGAATAGAATCAATTTACTCGATGACATGTCCACTTGTCTTTTTTTTTGGCTAAAAATATGACAACTTCAAAATTGAGGCCAATGGTCCACACTGTTTTTAGTTTTATGGCTTTCTTATCCCAGGTTACATTGTCTTTGGTCTACTTCAATCTTCAATGTCTTCTACACTTTTCTTTTCTTTCACCCACTATCAATTCCAATCCTTGTCACAGGTAATTTGATCAAAAGCAAATTACATGACCTTTTGTTCGGACAGCACAATGAACATCCACAATTCAATAGAGACTACAACTAATGAGAAATTGAGAACTCTCGGCTCTCATCTTGGACACTGGACATTGACATAAAGCAGCCATTTATTTAATGTGCAATTGGTTTTCATCAGATATTGTTAACTGTCATCATCAATATCAAACTATCAACTTACTGTAACCCAAAAGAAGGAGAGAGAAAAAAAATTTCCCACTTATTTGGTGAAAAATACTTTTTAATCCAACCAAATGTCTAGTAAATGATCTAATGATTTCAATCTACTATTATTCTGATCAAGACAGATAGCATAAACTAAAATATTAGAAAAGCTGATGTGCAATTCTCATCCAAATTGTTCAAGACTCCAAGCACCTAACCAACTAAATAACATGTTCAGCGTAGTTTCAACTCAGAAAAACAAATACTGAAAAAATACTTTCTAAAAAAATAACAAAATAAATAATTGTTTTTTTAAAATAAGTTGAATTAAATGTGCAGTAAAACTCATAGTATGTTAGTTGGAGCTCAGCGGTTGCCGGTTAGCCACGTGATCTAAGTACTTAGCCAAAAATCTGAAATTTGAAGATATCCAAGATTTATTAAGAAGCATTTCCTATAGTAACGGATAACTATTGAGAATAGTGAGCCCCTTCCCTTGGTTTGATGGTAGTGGCACCGAAAAAGCTGAGTCATGAAAACCTCATGACTTTGATTCGGTGGTTCCTGTGTTTTCCTTTTGAGGTGTGACGACAAGTACACTATAGGGAATGAATTCTATTAGGTAAAATTTTCAATATGACCTGGTTCTTTGAAAAATTTATATGCATTTATCTCTCCAAAAGTACTAAAAAATTTGATTCGACCTACTAATTTAATCATTTTAATGTCCATGAAGAAATAAATAAATACTGAATATTCACATGATATTTTCATGTGAATTCCATTTTACTACATAAATAATAATAAAAAATAGATGTCTTGTAAAAATTTCATATAAAATGATCCACAGTAGAAAGATGTACACAGTGCACAATTACACGACGTCCGGTTCAAATCCAGAGGTTGCAAATTTTAGAATGACTTTCATATCATTCAATTTCATCTTTGTTATACGTATTATTACATTAGCTCATTAAAAACTTTAATCACAAAATTATTTTCTCAATAATTTAAATCTTCATTGAATTTTTTATTTTTTTTTTAAATATCACCAAAATAGTCCTCTATAGTTTGTTTGGTTAGGATGAATTAAGAACATTCCGGATCCACACTCATTTTAATAGCAACCAAATATAGGAGGAAAAGAGACTTCAGAGGATGGGGGTCCATGGTACAAATCTCTCTTTCCCATTTAGAACGATTCAAGTACAGGAAGAGAGGTAGAGCCAAAAAAAAAAGTATAGGAAGAGAGAGAGAAAAAATTAAATTATTTGTTCTGCCAATTATCTGATTTTAGGGGTCGAGCCCATGGTGTACATGATCACTTTTAATTGATTTCAACTTAAGGCAAAATTGTCTTTCAATATATATAATTTCTTTATCTTTACTTTTTAATTTAACCAAATATCAGGAAAAAAAATGTAATATTTTTTTTTATTTTTATCCATCAAATTTTTATTTATTTATTTATTTTTGTTAAAGATTTAGCTTATGTTTAGAAATTTGTTGGTGGGGTGCTGAATGTACATTGGTAGCCTTTGTATTTTTTTAGGTTCAACGTACTTTTAAAGTATTCGGAATATGTTTTCAAATATACTGTTAATCAGTAATCAAATTATCGTCTCAAATATCTAAAATATCACCATCTTTGTCATTATAAAAGTAAAATGGTGAAAATTTTTTTTTTGAAGGATTAAATTGATAATAAATTCATTACCAAAAAAAATTGATAATAAATTAAATTTTTATAAACTAATTTGATAGCAAAATCTTTAAAGGACTAAAGTTATGACAAAAGGAATTTTGGAAAGACTAATGTAGTCATATATATAATTTTATTGGACTAAATTAAGAATTTTCTCTTTTCTTTTAATAAAACAAAAGTATCTTAGATACACTTCGCAACTTTTTTATAAAACAAAGTGATTTAATAGTGAAAAATGTCTACAATTGTTTTTCCACATAAATCTTGGTTGCGTTTATTAGGGTTTTGTGGGACCATGGATATGGTTATTAATTGTTCAGTGACAAAGGATCAACTGGAAAATATATTTTGCCTCTTTATGTTGTACAAGTCTTACTCTATCCTTTTGACAACTTTAGAGCAACGTTAGTGGTGAAATTTTAAGATACTTACATTGGGTATTTTAAGTACACTTTAGTGGGTCTCACAATGCCACCTCATTTTTAAGATACTCTTAAGCAATTCATACATTTTTGCTCCAATGGGTGCAATATTAAAATACCCTTAAGCAACTCATATTTTTATTTTTTTTTATTTACACTTCATTTTGTGTCAAATTAAAATATTAATTTGATTATTTTAATTAATACGCATTAAAATATTACATAATAAAAATGTATAATTTTTTTAATTAATTTTTTGTATAATAAATTAAAAACGATGAAATAAGTGTGCTGGTCCAAAAATTATGAAATAAAGTGTGCTAGCCTAAAAATTTGATATGAAGCTCACCAAATGCTTAAAAAAAAAATCCAATTCAATTCCAACAACAATAAAAAAGTGTGGTGGCCCTCATTAAGGTTATAGAACCTTCTTGCATATCACCCCTCTATCAGATCAGTTACACCTGTTTTGCTCCACACCCATTTGTGCACAAAACCTACTTCACACTGCCGTAACCAAATATTTCACGCTCCACACCTTTCTTGTCGTCGACATTTGGGGAACCCCTGACTCACGCTCCTCAAATCCAATTCGATCCTCAGGTGCCCCAAACTGCCATCACCGTCGATCTTCCTTCGATGCCATCCATCTTCATTAGCTTGTAGGGCTGCTTTTGATCTTCCCCCAACCGCCGTAATTTCTTGTTTGGTTTTGTAATTTCTTGGTGTAACTTGGTGAAATTTTGGTTCTTGGTTTTGTAATTTGTTTTGTTCCTTCACTAGTTCATCTTCATCTTCTTAGGGCTGTGTTTCCATACCTTTTTTCCCCTCTTTTTCTCACAAAAATTGAGATGGTTGCTAATGAAAAAATGATTTTTTATTAATAAGAAACCGTTTCTTATATAAGATACGGATCTTAAAATTAAACAACAATACCTACCAGCTAGATTGTCTCTAGTGGTGAAAAATTTGATGCTAAAAAATTTTAAGATACTGTATCTTAACTTTAAGCAACTGTGACGATACTTGCATTAAAATTGCTCTTATATTAAAGATGAAAAAGAGTTGAGTCGTTTATCAGGAGAAAAAAAAAAGTTAAAAGTTAAATCAAGTCGAGTCGATTTGTAAATTTAAGTCAACCCAACAAGATTTGTTTTCATTCAAACTTAATTCAAGTTTGATATAAAGCAATTTTTTTATCCCAAGTTCAAATTAGTTTAATTCACAAACCATTCACGAGCTTAAATTACATGAACTAAAAATAAAACTAAGACAACTTTTGAACTTATTCATGGATTATTTGGTATAGCTCCTGAGCTAGAATTACATGAAATAAAAATCAGAAGTATAATTAACATAAATATCACCAATTCTCTCTCTCTCACTCATAGTTACTTAAGTTTTAAAAAAAATATATTATACGTTATATTGAATTTACTTAATGAAATATTAAATAATTTTAAAATTTTATAAAAAAATAGAAACTTGATCTATTCAATAAAAAAATTTAATTTAATAGTTTGATTAAATTTAAATTGCACAAAGTTATTGAAAAAAAAATTATGAAACTAGAGTCTCTCTCTCTCTCTATATATATATATGTATATATATACAAACACGCACGCACACATTCGATTAACGAGCTTATTTTTCAACTCAAATTTAACTTTATAAACTAAATTCTTTAAACCAATTAGTTCTAGACTAATTTCAAATTAGTTCAATACCAATGATAGACGCATTTATGCTCCTATTGCCTGATGCCTTTCGTCACATCATCCTAGACAAACAATTCACTTTAACGAGTTACATCACATTAAAGAATAATTAATAATTATTCAGATACAACGAACTCTTTTAAGATAGTTTAGCCTTATTTTAAAGAACCAAAAACAACTTTTCAAGAATAACATTTGATTATCCTGTAGGTCGACTTCTTGTGCGTAAAACTGTTCGTCTGTTTATTAAGCTGATAAAGTGATATTAGTTCGATAATACACGAATATTTATTGAAAATACTAGAAACCTCTTAGTTTTTGTTTGAGAAGATTAAAATTAGTTAGAGAAGCTTTTACATGATCTATTTGGATCCCTAACAGCACTAGGCCAATTCTTCGCCATACCCGGACTCTTGACGGCTTTCAATTTCATAAGCTTACCCTTAACCTTTCCCCTCTGCAGGTAAACCGCTGGAGTTCAATGACAAACATGCATGTGAACGCCACACATTTACAATAGTAGGTATGAAAATATATATTCTGTGCTAAAAAAGGGTTTCAAATTTACATGCTATATCATATTACAGTTCAATAATCATTTTTTCACTTCAAGGAACCTACGTTATAAATTTTAATTTTAATTCAACAAAGGTGAACCTGGGTTTTCATGTGAGAAATATGTACCTGATACGGGATTCGTGACATTAAACTACTCATAATTCATTAATGTTAAATATACATTAGCAAAAACTAAAATGACATGTTCAGAAAGATCGCATACCACAACTTCAACACAACTCAACCAAGACCGGTTTCCCTCGAACCATTTGGGAGAAATGAAAACCATATATTCATATCCATATCCACATTATAAACAAATGGCATACAAACTTCGTCAGCCTTTCTACATGCATACAGCGTTCCATCAGTGCCTTGATCGATTTCTTATCCTGAAATGTCATTTTCTGAAATCAGTCTTTCATGATTGAGAAGATGCTGTGACATAAATTTCAAGGAACAGGCAAATGAAAACCAAAATGATTACCTGGGAGATCGAGAATAAGGAGAGCGAGAACGTGAGTGGGAACAGGAACGGGTGCGAGAAGGGGAGCGGGAACGAGAACTAGAATAATATCTTCTGGAACCTCTGCTTCTACTTGGACTTCTACTGCGCCTGTACCTACTGCAATTATTCATATAATCTCAATAATAGTTAACCAGATGGAAAAACACAGCACGACTCCATTTGCTGATATAACAATAATTTTACTGATCGATACTCATTCCACTAATCACCAATCTCAAAAGTCCATCAACACCTTCACATTATAACGTAAACTACACAAATTACAAATCCCTAGAGTACAAGGTCTTGACATGAATTACAGAACTCTAAATGCAATTCCCATGCATCATGCTCGAGTAAAGGCAAAAGGCAGTTCTGATTCAAAAAAAAAAAAAGTCTCTGATGAGAAGCTACAGCAGTATTGGGCAAGAAAAATTGTTCTTAAATGTCAACACGTGGCATCAACTTCGGACAATTTTATTATTAGTATAGATTAGCACTGGCAACAACACTTTTAGCAGGATTTGAAATACCTAAATGATAACATGACAGCTGAAAATAGCTAGAATTACATCCACTCGGAAGGGGAGGGGAGCAGGAAGGAACTACTCTTGACTTCATATTACATCCAATAAAAAATGACATCCTTGACTCTTGTAGGTCATAAACCGGAAAAAGTTGCCTAGTGGTCTTCATACAAATTAACAAAGGTGAAAACCGATGTTCCTTAAGGAATTTTGACACTTTGATTGGTTTAATAAAAATTAAAAAATGCTTTGGTTTTAATGACAAAATTCTTGTATGCTGAACCATTCCATTAAGTCAAAGGTTACACTTTTTTTTCTTGTGAATCCATTAACAGCACAAAAGTATCTAATATGTGCAAAGTGTGCTGAAATACCTTGGAGGGGAACGGCTGAAACTCCTGCTGCGGCTGCGGCTGCGGCGTCTATACCGACTCAATCGACTAGTTTCTGCAAGCTTTTCCTGCCTCTGCCGTTCCTGTTCCCTTTTCTTGGCTAGTTCAGCAGCAGTATCCTTCTTAACTGCACAGGCAAACAGTTACAGACATATACACATCAGAAACTGATACAAAATTCACATAAATACTGCTAGACTCACTCCGGAAAAGAATTAGTAGAATGCAAATAGAAGATTTATTTGATCTGTAATTAAAATAAATTATTCAAACGGTCATACTTTGTTTGTTTAGTTGCTTGTTCATGATTCTTTTAAGTCTTTCTTGAGGAGTTTCTTTCTTCTCCCCTTGTTGATGTTTTAAGGGCCCTCCAGAACCACCAGCCTTTAATTTTGCTAATGCTGAAGAAGCACTGTGGAAAAGAGAGCAGCAACAATTTAAAAAAGGAATAAATATTCAGACAATTTAGATTTAAAAAAAAAGAAGTGAAATATCCCTTGCTAAGAACCAAATAAAATAAGCTGAACGAAATTAAGAATATAAAGGATATTTCTATGGTACCCATGACCAGCTGGCAGTATTACTAACTGTTGGATGACTACGGAACAAATCTTCATACAAAATTTGATGCTCAATAAAGCAGATGGTACCGCAAAACCATATATAATAAAAAAGTTCATTCACATATACACTGTTAGTGATGACATACCTTACTGATGGTTTCAACACTTTGGTGCCCTTATCCTTCTCAACTGATACACCAGAAGCAGGATCAACATGCAATGCCTCAAGTATGCAACCAGATGATGGCCTGCAAAACAGTAGAGGTATCAGATAATATAATTGCAAAAGTTCCATGCAACTCACAGATAGTTAGTTATGCAAAATTCATTTCAGGGAACAATGAGCTTCAAATAGGAAGCCTCCTCCCTCCTCCTCTTAGCAGTTACCCCGACAAACCTAGTCCTGATCTATTCTAAACCACAAAAAATTGCCTCAGGCAACAATATGGGAGATATGCTGCGCAGAGAAAAGACTGTCCAATCTATCTTGGCAAGAATTAAAGGTCCAGTGCTCCGACCGGTTTAACATATCAACTTGAGATGTAGGAGATCGTGGTGGAGAAAATCCTTCAGGCCTGGGTTCATCTGCTGCTCCAGAGCCCCCAAACTCAGTAATGTATTCTATTTTAGGAGTCCTTGGTTTGCTTCGGTGAATATCATCAGAATGACCACTGCGTGAATAACGCCTTGAATGCGATGGAGAGTAGGACCGCGATCTGGACCTGCATACGGAAAATGACAAAAAGACACCAAATAAAATTTCCTTCACAAGAAGTATGAGTAATACGGAAAATGGATAGATGTAAAGCCATCATCCAGAGAGAAATGGAAAAACAGTGCTATACCTTCTCGATCGAGAATAGGCTTCATATGTAGGACTTTGCCTTGGTTCCCTGCATGTATATATTGAGTGCAACATTATGAGTGGCATGGAAGATTAATCAGCAATCCCATTTGTTAGTAGGAGCACAATTTCATATATTCTTCGTTCAATCTGAAGGATGAAAATATCAATATTTTCTACCGGTAGGGGTCATGATGCATCACACGAGTTCCAGATATCCGTGTGGCTTCTCTCTCTCTCTCCCTTTCAATCTGAGAAGCCTTCCTTCTCTCCTTACGACTCAGCTTCCTCTACAAAATTTATAATATATCATTGTAAAAAATCTGTAAGGTCATCTTGAAATATGAACAACTAAAACATAATTCCATTCTTACTATGAACTTTTTCACTTACAATTGCAGGATCACCTTTGATCAACTCTTTTTGCCTTTTTTCTTCCTCCTTAGCTTTCTTATCCATGTAAACAAGCCAACCATACCTTTTAACCCCATATTCTTTGGCAATTATTTCCATTCCTTCATCATTGCTATCATCACTGTTAAAATCCTCATCATCCTCGTCATCTTCATCTTCCTCATTATCATTATCGTCATCATCTGAAATATGGGTTTCTTCTTTTCCATTCCCATCATAAGAAAACCCAACCTGTGAGTAAGATCCTTTACTTGCAGCAGGCTGCGACAAATTAGATCTACAAGAGTACATTAAAATAAACAAAATGAGATCATCTGTTATGAAGTATGCCAACTACATGTCATATGAAGTTGCAGATAACAATGGTCATTAATTGCTAAGATTCAGTTTAAAAAAATGGAACAAAACATTATGTCATAAACAATAAAATAAAACTAATCTTCCAAACACTAACTACAAGGAGAAAGACAAAAAAACAGCAGTTCCACGGTAAAAACTACAATAATTCTCAGGAAACAATGCCTCATAATATATTCAGCATTTCTACAGAAACAAATTATTGTTAGCAGATGTTGCTTATCCATCTGACTCTAAGGATTACGAACTTAGAAATGGATTCAAACCCAATTTTTTTATTTTGCAAACCATGCATACGCATTTATACTGATACATTAATGCTACTCTCAGATATGACATAAAATGTCTAAACAATTAGTTAAATAGGAATGAAAGGAATGTCATTCAACCTGTCTGATATAAATGGAGCAGCAGCCTTGGCCTCCATCTCTTGATTTACATGTTGCAAAGCCTCCTCATCCGTAACTGTTAACATTAAAATCCTAGTTTGTAAATTCAACCTCCAAATTAAAACCTAGAAGTCAGACCGGCCTCGAAACTATGGAACCTTTTGTATTGTATTGCTTTATCATAAACGAACAATGTTGAGGGAAATGAAAAGATACAGCAAACAACAACAACGAAAATATTAAAGGTTATACGAGAATCAAACACATTGTCAGGAAATAAAAAAGTACCGACATCCTCTACGGCGATGCTTTATTAAATCCCGATAACGCTCAAAATTAACAAACTCTTCTAACTCTTCTTCTTCTTCAGACTTTTCCGGAACGCGCCTGTGACTAGTATCCCGAATGAAATCAAGGAGAGCACGCCCATCAAATCTGCAAACGAACGCATAGGATTCACAGTCAATGAATCGTTAATATTAATCAAATACACACAATATCACACACGAGGACAGTAGAAAAACCGCGCACCTGTCAATCAATACATCCTGTTTCCCATTCCAAGGTATCCTGAGACGCAAACAAATCAAGCTTATGTAAATTAATCACATAATATGACCGAATCGATTAGAACTTGTGTGTTTAATTTATTTTTTTTGAATTGAAAAGGGAAAAAGAAGGAATTGAAAGCGAGGAGTGAGAGGAACTCACAGGCCCTGCTGATCCTGGGTGGCTTGGTAGAGGGCGTCGTCTCGATAGGTTCGGCAACGGAAGCCAACGAGCTGAATGGATTGCTGAGGATCGCCGCGTCTCTTGGCCAGGTAAACGGCACGCCGTTGTGCTCTCTTCCGAGCCGCGTCCATCATGTCGTGGACCTTCTTCTCCGACCTCCTCGCCTCGTGCCACATCTTTCTCCTCAATGCGATTTCAATTCAAACCCTAATTTTGATTCCTCAACTCCACACACTGCCACTTCCAACCCTTCTTACACACCGTCTGCGTCGCGGTTTTCGTCCTGGACCCGGACTTACTCACTTCCCCCTCCCAATCGTATGGCCCAATCGATGAAATTACAATACGATCGCCTATTTAACCCGGATCCCTTTGTCTTAAGAATTTAATCATCATGCATGCACCGTTAGTATAAAAAAATTTACACTATCAATTAATTAAAATTTATTATTGATATGATTTTTAAAGTATTTATCATAAAAATCAACAAACTTATAATAAATAATGGTTTGTAATCAGATAATAATGTAAAGATGCATGACCTTTTTTCTCTTGTCTTAATATGTTCCATTTAATCTGCTTCGGTCTCATCTTTTCTTAATTAATTACCATTTTAGCTTTTATAAACTTACGGGATAAATATTTTTTGTGCATAACTATTTAATTATATAAATGAAAATCATTTTATTATATTTTAAATAATTAAATTAATGTAAAAATAGTATTTAATTTATTTAAATTTAAAAATAATAATATAATTATAGCAATAATATTTTAAAATAATAAAATTTATTAAAACTTAAACAAAATAATATTTAATTTGAATATGAAGACATTTTCTTAATAATAATAATTAATAAATTTAATTTAAATTTAAAAATAATAATAATTGTTATATTTTAAGATCAAATACGATTTAATTTAAATTTAAGTTTAAAGATCAAAACATAATCATAATTTAAATTTGAAAAATTATAAAATCTTAAAAAAATCAATCACACATTCATAAATTATTAATATTAAAAATTAATTAATTGCAAGGAATAAAAAAGTGAAAAAAATCACTCTCTAAAATAAATAATCAAATTTATAGAATAAAAATATATCATAAGATAAAAATTAAAATATATTTTTAAATTTAAATATTATGCGTGACTAAATTATAAAATTTCACAAGTATAAAATTAAAATTAAATTTTTTACAATATACCTGAGATAAAACTCAATTTTAATTTCATAAATATTTTATGTTATTTTTTTAAAATTGAAATTTCATATCAATAATAACCTACTACTTTTGTTGCATAGGTCATAAAAATGTCAGATTTTAATTAAAAAAAACGATGCTAAAAACAAATTTCATGTTGCACAAAAAGTTTGACTTATATTAATAAAGTTTATTGTTTCTCACTAATCTTTAAAATAATTAAAAGTTTTAAAATATTATACAACATTAAGGCAGGTTAAAATAATCCATATCATAACCCAAACCTGATTAAAAAACTACACAACGTCTAATTTCTGTAAATAATTTATTAGGACAGAATGGATCCTGAAAATTACAAGCACGAGAACAAAATAAAATGTCTGTCACTCAAAACAACTAATTTCCAAATTTCTTTAGAGTAATGAAATAATTTTAGGAAAGTTAAAGAATTCAATTAAAATGCATTGATATTCTCACATTGTTATCCAATTATAAATACGTTAATATTGTTGATTTCTATAATAATTATTTTTAAAGATAGTGTATAAAAATTGAAATTACAATTAAACTATTTTTTTAATTTGTTGTTTTTGTAAACCCACGATGTTTGCTTCTTTTTTTTTCAAGATATTTTCAGTAACAACAAAAAATACATTAGGGAAATATCATATTGTCTGGGGGCAAAAAATACCACATTGTAAGAATGTTCATTGTTATTAACGAATGTTTTCAAGGAAGTCTACGAGTTTGTAATGTAAGCTGAAAGTTTCCGTTAGTGACGATTTGGCCCAAATGCAAAGCTCAAAAATTAAAATCACTTCTCTCTATTCTCTTCTCTGTCATTCACCCAAAAAATACTTTCTCTCTTCTCTGTATTGGGTTGGATCAATTGCATCAAAATAATTGGGCCACGTATTAAGTGGTGTAGATCCAAGACCCATGTAATCGGAAGTGGCTGTATAAATACAATTAGTGGCCTATCATAATCCAACGAAAAACGCAACAGAAGACCAGCAGGGATAGAGGAGAAAATTTTGAGGTTGCCTTATCCCAAATAGAGTAAAACAATCTTATGTTAAATGATTTGTGCAATTAAGAAAAGTGTACCATCCATATTAAAGTATATAAATAATTGCATTAATTATTTACGATGGGATTATTTAATCGCATTATTACTTTGAAGCAAATTAGACAACTCCTAAAATTTTTAGTATTTGGAAAGGTAACACTTAAGAAATAAAAATAAAATAAATATCTTCATATATTCTTATAATTATTAAAAACTTTGAGAGGACGAAAGCTCCCATTACTCACCGTCTCTATTAAAGACCTTAAATTTTCTAAGTAAAACTCTCAATTAGTTTCTAAAAAAATTAAGTGCAGGTATATTAATACTTAACAAAAACTCAAGAAGTAAGGTATTAGAGTAATTTTGATAGACTTAACTTTACTATTTTATGTCTCTCTCTAATAATGCAATTTTTTTTAAAATAAATCACTAAATGAGCGTCATAGACTAGTACACATTATCTTTCGTTTTTTCTTAAAGGTGACAATGTTTGCAAAGGAATGAAGAATGCAAACAAGCTTCATGTGAAAAGAGAGAGAAAGCATAAAATAACTAACCAGATAAATGTATAATAGCTTTAGACTCACATTTATATCTATGCAAGAGTTGCTTGTATCGATGATGGTTGCTTAAGAATTTTGATAGCTCAAGAAACTATTCGCGCAATCTATTAGCATGTGTTACTTGGTTGAAAAAAAAAAGGTAATCTAAGAATTGTTTAGTAGTATAAAAAACAATTTTTACACGGTCATTTGATATTGATTTTTCTAAAAATCGATTTAGTATGTAAAGTGATGACATTTTTATAATATTGAAATAAACATTTATAGATCGATTGGTAAAAAACTAAGGTAGGAAATACTTTCTACATTTATTGTACAAGAAATCAATCTAGAAAGTGTTTTCTACATTGATTTCTTAGTAATTGATCAAAAATGTTGCTGTCTTTCCAAATTTTTTAAATTCCAAACCAAACTTTCCATATTAATTTTGTTTTAACTAATATACAAAGTCACTTTCTAGATTGATTCCTATTACATCCGATATGGGATATTGATACATTTTCAATTTTTTTTAAATTCTAGACGTGACTTTTTATATCAATTGTACGAGGAATCGATGTAAAATGATTGGTTTCCCATATAACAGATGTAAAAAGTCTTATTAAATCTTAGTTTTGTGCCTCCACAACCCTTTCACCGTTAAACAATACCACATTTTCAACTTGTGTCTTTGCTCTTCTCATTCTCACCCTCCATTCTCATCATTTCAACCCTGTCATTGTTCTTTGCTTTGTTGTTTTCATCATCGTTTCCCAAATAGGTGTGTTTTCAGTCTCTATTACATTTTTCTCTCCTTCACTATACATTTGGTGTTAGTTTGATCTCATGTTTATGTTATATGTAACTTTGTTATCTTTTTTTACATTGTATTGTTAGTTCGTTACTTAGTGCTATCTGTAACGTCTGGCCGCTTTCATAATTGAAGACTGTCCCCACAAATCAACACAAGACTTTTAAGCGTGCTTTGTTCTCACTTACACACTTCTTGGAAAACTTCTCAAGAGGTCACCCATCCCAAAATTGCTCCAAGTTAAGCACGCTTAATTGTGGAGTTTTTAAGTGATAGGCTACCGAAAAGTAAATGCATCTTGTTGGTATAGATAGTACTTATTAATTCCTTTAAGTTATCCTTAACTGTACAATCCCATACCCGCACAGCCTCTGGATCCCTCTCATTCGAGTGTGTATTCAATTGATTCATATTTTCCTTCCGCTGGAAGCCTACCAAGTGTCGCTCCTTATCCATGCCTTATCTCTTTTTGCACCAGCAATCACTCTCCGCCATCGTCAACGCCCGGGATGTTACATACCCACTAGCTTCCACTTAGTTTGTCCTCGAACCACATCGTACTGGAGAGAGGCCCTGCTCTGATACCACTTGTAATGCCTGACCGCTTTCAAGATCGAAGATTGTCCCCACAAACCAACACAAGACTTTTCAGCATGCTTTGTCCTCACTCACACGCTTCTTGGGAAACTTCCCAGGAGGTCACCCATCCTATAATTGCTCCAAGTTAATCACGCTTAACTGTGGAGTTCTTAAGTGATGGGCTACTGAAAAGTAAATGCATCTTGTTGGCATAGGTAGCACTTATTAGTTCCTTTAAGTTATCCTTAACTGTATAGTCCCATACCTGCACAGTCTCTGGATCCCTCCCATATCCTTTTGTTGTGATAAATCCTCATTCATGTAAAAATCTCCAAATGTATCTACAACATTATCTAGAACATCCTTTCCCTCCTTTTGAGGGTTAATTTCATCGAAGGCAATATGTACATATTCTTCAACAAGTAAGGTTCTCCTATTATAGACTCTATATGACTTACTATTTAATGAATATCCTAAAAAGATTGCTTCATCTGCCTTAGCATCAAACTTGCCAAGTTGTTCTTTGCCACTATTCAAAACAAAACATTTACAGCCAAACACCCTAAGATGTGATGTGTTTGGTTTTCTCCCCTTGTAAAGTTCATAGGGGGTTTTCTTTAAAACAGATCTTAACAGAACTCTATTTAGGACATAACTGGTTGTGCTAACAGCATTAGCCCAAAAGTATTTTGGTATATTATTCTCATTCGGCATTGTCCTAGCTAACTCTTCTAATGATTTATTCTTTTTTCAACTACACCATTTTGTTATGGTGTTTTAGGTGTAGAAAAGTTACAATCAATTCCAATTTCTTCACAAAAACTTTCAAATTCATGATTTTGAAATTCCTTTCCATGATCACTTCTTATAGATGCTATTTTTAGATTAGTTTCATTTTGAATAACCTTGGCAAGCTTTTTGAAGGCTTTAAAAGCATTAACTTTTAAAGATAAAAACAATGTCCATGTGTATCTAGAAAAATCATCTACAATCACAAGTCCATAGTAATTTCCTCCTATACTCATAGTTCTAGATGGACCAAACAAGTCCATGTGCAATAATTGCAAAGGTCTTTTTGTAGAAACAACATCTTTTGATTTGAAAGAGACCTTGACTTGTTTTCCCCTTTGGCAAGCTTCACACAGCTTGTCTTTTTTAAACTTGAGTTTAGGAAGACCAATTACTAAGTCCTTAGATGCTAACTTATTCAAGTGATCCATGTATATGAGGAGCCCTTCTATGCCACAACCACACATCATTTTCTTTTCCTAGAAGACACTTAGTATGCAATGTAGATGCACTATCCAAATTTAACATGTAAATGTTTTCTATCCTATTTCTTATCAACTTAACTTCATTTGATGCATTGGCAGTTATCATGCAATATTCTGAATTAAACACTACTTTAAAACCTTTATCACACAGTTGACTAATACTTGGCAAGTTGTGTTTTAAACCTTCAACATACAGCACATTTTCAATCAAAATGTTTGAAGGGTTTCCAATATTACCAACACCAAGAATCTTTCCTTTGTTGTTATCACCTTAAGTCACATATCCATTTTGTCTTGAGGAAAGACTTGAGAACTTAGTGACATCTCCACTCATGTGTCTTGAACAGCCGCTATCTAAGTACCACATTGAATTCTAGGCTTTCAAGCACACCTATAAAACAAGATTAAGATGGAATTTCAGGTCCCCAACTTTTATTGGGTCCTTGAATGTTAGTTAGGGTCTTAGTTCCTTTAAAAATCCACATGTACTTGCCACTAAGAATGCCAACATTTTTAATGTAACATGAAGATGCTGTATGCCCTTTCCTATCACAATAAAAGCAAGTCACAAATGGATAGCTAGTGGCTTTTCTAAAACTGAAAAAGTTCTTATAAGATTTTTGTTGAGTTTCAAAATTGTAACCAATTCCAGCTTTATCAAAGACACACTTTTGTCTACCAAGCAACATATCCAAGTTTGCTTTTCCTTTTGTGAACTTTGCAAAAGTCTCCTTGAGATACTCATTTTCAGTTTTAAGACTAATGCAATTCCCACAATCTAAGACTTTAAGAGAGGATGAAGATGCACAATTACATGCAGAGTTTTTGTAAATCATTTCCATGGTTTCGTACTCTAATTTGAGATCATCCAACTCTTTTTGCAATTTAGCTAACTGTGATTCATATAGCTTAATTTTGCTTTTGAGCCTATTATTTGAAACTCCTAACATTTGAGCCTCTTCATGCATCTCTAAGAATGCTTCATGCAATTGATCATAATCAGAAGAGATTTCAAAATCAGAATCACTTACAACATTTTGCTCATCACAGCTTGCCATTAGACACAAATTTGTTTCTTCATCCGCTTCGGATTCACTTGAAGAGCTCATGTCATTCTCATCCCATGCAATGTAGGCTCTTCTAGCTTTGCTTGGTTTCTTAGGCTTTTTCTCTCACCCTTGATGTTTCTTTAAGTAAGTTGGACAGTCCGCTTTGATGTGTCCTTGTCCTCCACATTCAAAGCAAGTATAATTTGTGGGAGTTGCCTTATTCTTCTTGGTGACTTTCTTGAATATAGGGTTTCCTTTTCTGCTCTTCTTCTTCTTCTTCTTCTTCATGAATTTGTTGATTTCTTCACAAACAGAGTCAAATTCTCAATATCCAAATTATCTGAACTTGAGCTATCACACTTGTCATCTTCTTCTTTTAACGAGGAAGCCTTGAGTGTTCTGCCTTTCTTTTTCTTGTTAGTTTCTTCTTTATGAGCCAGGCGATGAAGCTCAAGTTCATGCTCCCTAAGCGTTCCAAATAGTGCAGTAAGTGTCATGGTTGTAAGATCTTTGGATTCTGCAATTGTTGTCACCTTTGGTTGCTAAGATCAGTTGAGACATTTAAGTACTTTTACATTCAGCTCTTCCTTGTCAAATTGCTTACCAAGGCTAGTTAAGTGATTAACAATATGTGTAAACCTTTTTTGACAATCAGAGATAGATTCACCGTTATTCATGCAGAACATCTCATACTCTTGAACTAATGTATGCTTTCTAGCTCTTTTAACATCATTAGCTCTTTCATGAGTAACTTGCAAATCATCCCACATTTCTTTTACTGTTGAACATTGAGATACTCTAAAGAACTCATCAAGAGTAGATGCAAAGGCTATTATGTTCTTTGCTTTTTAATTGTATTGAGCTTTTCTCTTTTCTTCTTCAGTCCAATGCTTTATTACTTGTTCTCCTTTTTCCTTACGTTTAGGAATGCATGGTCCATTTTCTACTGCATCCCATATAGCCACATCAATCGATTCAATAAAGGTTTTAATGCGAACTTTCCAATAGGTATAGTTTTCACCATTGAAAATAGGGGGTCTATTAACCGAACCACCTTCACCGTAATGCACTTGATTTCAATCCATTTTAAAAAGAAATCTTGAAATAACTCTCAAGAACCTTGCTCTTGATACCAATTGTTAAACAAAAGGCTGGATCTAAGAGAGGGGGTGAATTGGATCTTTGAAAATTTTCAAGAATCCCCAATTTCTTTTCAATAATGAATAACTAAATTTTTCAAAAAATTTGAATCTTATTGATTTGTTTATACAAATGAAATAGGATTGGATCAATTTATCTTGAACTTTTCTATGCAAAGAGCCTTATGATTTTAAATGCAAGTGATCAAGATTCAATATGCTAGCAAGGGGATAGAGGAAAGAAAAAGAGGAAACAAGATTTATACTAGTTCAATCACCACCACTATGATCTACATCCAGTTTTCAATCAAACTGATTGGTGTTATCACTAAGTAATTCAAATGTTTATAAACACTATGCACAAACACAAGAATTATAATCAAATAAACCACACAATCAAGTTTCTTGAACCTTTTCAAGAAAAAACTTGAATCCTTTTCTTGTGGAACCCTACCACAAGGAAGATAAGAGAGACACCCTCTCAAGAACAAAAATCAAATTAGAAGAAGGTTAGATATCACCTTGGTTTGTGATAGATAGAAAACAATGAAAAACCAATCAAACTTTACCCAAGAAAAGACTTTTCTTTATCCTCAAGGTTGATCCATGATGAGCTCTTTGACTTTGATCCAAAACTTATAGTGATGAAGAAGAATGATATGAATTTTCTCTAAAAAAGCTCTCTTTCAAATTTAGAAAAGTGAAGTTGTAGTGAAGTATTGTTAAAGATTCACAAAAGTTCACTTTATATAAAGAGTTCACTGGAATAACTAGTTATTTAGACTTGTAATTAGTTATTTTGTTATTTGAAATCTGGAAAATAAAGTTTGAATGAGTTTAACTAGTTATTTTCATTTATAACTAGTTAAAACAGAGGCCATGAGTTTTTGTCTTGCTGGAATAACTAGTTACATAGCTTTGTAACTAGTTATTTTCGCATAGGACAAAAACAATGTTATATTATGTAACTGGTTACATAATTATGTAATTAGTTACAGTAGAAATAACTGATTACATAATGTTGTAACTAGTTAAAACAGAAAATATGTAACTGATTACATATCAATTTAACTAGTTAAAATAGTGTATATTTCCACTGTTTACACAAATTTAAACGGATTTACAAAGCTAACTTAACCAATTAAATGGTTCTTTAACATAAAATTGAATAGTTCTAAAGCTTTAGTATGTAGTTCTTACTTCTTATCAATTTAAAAACAAGTTTTATCCAATTATTTCTCTCTACATTCAATTTTAGACTTATAGAAAACATATTTCCATTGTGTTAACCTTTAAGTCTTAAGCTTTGAGCTCATCACCATCAAACCATCAAGGATAGAGATAAATCATGCAAGACTCACAACCACACACACATGCATAAACACACATTACAACTTTGCACTCATTAAGAGGCTAAATCATTAAAACTATATTAAATCTCCTTAGGGACAAGAGTAATTCTCTTCTTGCTTATTCATGTACTATTATTGTGTGTGTGTGTGTGTGTGTCTCATCATTTTGTTTACTGCTATCTAATAGTGCTTGTTTGTTAATATGTCGAGCTTACTCTACGTGTGGTGAGCCAAAGATATTATTTTATATGCATAGGACCTTTTTCCTTAATAATTTTCTTAGTTGCTTTGTGTATATTGGCAAATATTAAGAGGGAGAAGTAGATTGATGCATCAAAATTCTTGGTGGCATTGTTAGATTTTCCCTATTGAACATAAATTTACACCATATTTTATTGCAAATAAAAGAAAGAAAGAAAAAATACTACTGTTGTGGTAATTTAACTAACATGTGATATAGTAGTAATTAAAATTGCAAATGTAAAGGTTTATTCCGATAAGGGTTACTACTATAAAATCATTTTAAAGTGCAATGCCTGAAAGTTTGACGCACTTATGTGTTAGGTCTTTTGGGCTCCCTTTGTATATGGAGAAAGGCCCAAAAGTGTAAGTCCATTTTGTTTCGCTTATTTAAGTGGAGAGGGGTGGTCAGATTATGGTAAGAGAAACTCATTATTTTGAAAGAGAATAGCAGCAAACAGAGAGGGAAGAGAAGAGGAAAACTCATCTCGCATTCTTACTAGTTAGGTTTCATTTAATTGCAACTATGGATTTGTTCACCTTTGGATCAAGATGATTTTTGTACAGCAAGTTCAACACTTGTGATTCTTTGTTTTCAATAGTTGGATCAATGAAAGGAGGTCTAAAGCGAGAGAAATCTAGTTCGCACAGTAGCCCTGTTTTTGAGTCTTTTTCATCTTCTTGTTTCTCATTTGTAAGCATTTGTGCAATTGTTGAAGACTCTTTGGTACCCTTATTGATTATAGTAGAGTTGTTTCTTTGGTTTAGATAACCCATGGTTTTTACCTTTGCATTGAGGGATTTTCCATGTTAAAATCTTGGTGTCTCTTGTGCTTTTGTAATTTTTGTTTTTCTACTTTATATTTGTTAATGCTCCTCACAAATTCTTGCAGATTGGGGGGAAAATATTTTCGCTGCATATTGCTTTGTTATGAGACCATTTGTATTGGATGCTCTATTATTGGACCGTTTGTATTGGACGCTTTATATTGAACGATGTTCCCCCATCAAAATGGCATCAAAGCTCTTTGGTTAGGGTTTTTTTTTTAATTTTTGGCTTGCTTGACTTCTTGTCTTTGCTACACAAAAGACGAATTCCATGTCTGATAAAGAGTGGGATTTTGAACATTAATGTGTGTGTGGTTTTATCAGACAATTTGTAGATGACAATGTCTACAATCTCATTGATCATGAGACACATGCAAAAAGCCTATAGGAGAAGATTGAGTCCTTGTATGCCTTTAAGTAAGGGAACAACAAGTTGTACTTACTAAAGAGTTTTGTAAAACTAAAGTACAAGGAAGGGACTCCCATCATAGATCACTTAAATAAATTTCAAGGGCTCCTTGATCAATTGTCAACAATGGGTATCAAATTTGAGGATGACCTTTTGGGACTATTCCTATTATTAACTCTACTTGATTCTTGGAAGACATTTCGGGTTTGTATGATTAGCTCTGCCCCTAATGGTGACGTCTCTTTGCAAATGGCAAAGGATGGTGCTCTTAATAAGGCATAGGGTACTTCATCTCAGTCTAAGGTGCTTATCATTGAAAATAAGGGGAGAAGTCAAAAGAAAGAATCGAAAGGTAATAGGGAGAAAAGCAACAGCAAGTCTAAGTCTTGGTACAAGAATGTGGAGTGTCATTATTGTCACAATGTAAGGCACATATAGAAGAATTGTTTTCGGTGGAAAAAAGAAGAACAAAGGCAAGAAGAATAAGCAAAAAAAAAAAAAAGATCATGATGATAATGATTGTATGACTACTGCTAATTGTGATGATCTTATTATTCTTTGTGACCACAATTCACTTAATCTTGTATCTGATGATAGCACGAGGATAATTAATGGTGGTGCTACACTGCATGTTACAGCTAAGAAGGAGTTCTTCACATCTTACACTCTAGGTGATTTTGGAGTATTAAAGATAGGTAATGATAGCGTGTCTAAGGTGATTGGTGTTGGTGATGTTTGCTTGCGAACTAGCATAGGAATGCAGTTGTTGCTTATAGGAGTTAAACATACTCCAAATGTTCGTTTTAATTTGATTTCTGTGTAGGTGCTTTACAATGGTGGTTATGATAACCACTTTGGTTCTAGAAAATGGAAACTAACCAAAGGTGACTTGGTTGTAGCCAAAGGGGAGAAATTTTATAAGCTGTATTAGACAAAAGCTTTGGTTGCTAAAGACAATGTGGATGTCGTGGATATAAAGGCATCTTTGTGGCACTGAAGGATTAGTCATATTAGTGAAAAAGGGCTGAATTGCTTGGCCAAAAAGGATGTGCTTTCGAGACTAAAGAATGCAGAGTTGGAGAAATGTTTCATTATATGACTGGTAAGCAGACCAAAGTATCCTTTAAGAAGCATCCTCCCTCAAGGAAATCAGAGTTGCCTGAATTGGTGCATTCTAATGTTTGTGGCCTTTGACAGTGAAATCCTTTAGTGGTGCACTTTATTTTGTTACCTTTATTGATGATTGTTCCAAGAAACTATGGGTCTATACATTGAAGACAAAAGACCAAGTGTTGGACAAGTTCCAACAGTTCTAGGCTTTGGTTGAGAGATAATCAGGCAAGAAGCTGAAACACATCCATATTAACAATGGTGGTGAGTGTTGTGGACCCTTTGATGTCTATTGCAAACAAGGTATTACACATGAGAAGACTCCTCCTAAAACTCCTCAGCTAAATGGATTGGCAAAGAGGATGAACAGGACATTGATTGAGAGAGTGAGGTGTATGCTCTCTGAAGTTAAGTTGCCCAAATACTTTTGGGTGAGGCATTGTACGTGACGGTGCATGTTATTAATCTTAGTTCTACTGTTGCCTTGAATACTGAGGTGCCAGACAAAATTTGGTTTGGCAAGAATATCAAGTATGATCACTTGAGAGTCTTTGGTTGCGAGGCATTTGTGCATGTTCCAAAGGATAAGAGATCCAAGTTGGATGCAAAAATTAGGCAATGTATCTCCATTAGTTATGGTGAAGATGAATATGGTTACAGGTTTTATGATCCTGTTGAGAAGAAGCTTGTTGTAAGTCGTGATGTGAAGTTCATGAAAGACCAAACCATTGAAGACATTGATAAGGTGGAGAGTACTACACCCAAGGATAGTAGTTCGACCAGTGTTGATCCAGTTCGATTGCTTGTTCACAATCTAGGTACTGATGTTTAGAATGATGAGCAACATAATTATGTTGGTGGTCAACAACCTAGAGATGAGGTAGATGTTCGTATTGATGATGATGGTGACGATGATGATGATGAGGGACATGGGATGTCATAATATAAGAATTCTGGTGATGCTCCCAAACCACCACAAGTTTAAGTCAAAAGATATAACAGGCAAAGACAACCATTTATGAGGTACTATTCCAATGAGTATGTGATCTTAATAGATGGAGGAGAACCTAAGTGTTTTAGAAAGGCCATGGAGAGTGAAGAAAGACAAAAATGGCTAGATGCAATGAAGGATAAGATGAAATCCCTACATGATAATCACACTTTTGATTTGATGAAGTTGCCTAAGAGCAAGTGTAACACCCTAAGAGGTATTACCATAACTAAGCCTAGCTTTCTAAGAACAAAAAAAAAGACTTAAAAACATAGAAACATGTTAAAGCGACTCATAAATATAATTAAATATTATATACGAACAATACAATGAGAAAAATACACGCCTAATACAACTTATCTATCACCTGAAGGTGTCAAATAAAACAAAAAGAGGAATACAAGAAAATAATATAAACTAAACTACATCTTCTTGCACGTGACTCCAAGCTCCACCTGTATATGTCTTCACTTGTATCCTTAAAAAAAGGGAAAACTTAAAGGAGTGAGACATAATGTCTCAGTGAGTGCTCTAAGGGTTCTACGACTAGGTCAGACTCTTCTACTCGGACAACCTTCATTACTTATCTCTCATGGCTTTAGCCTCACTACGCCTCTCATAATAATCCATACCTATGGTCGGGTCTACACCTTTCAATAATCAGTGTTTCCTGTTAACTCTTCTCTCATTCTCACAATTGTTATACAATCTTACTATCTCATTCTTAACCTAAGAACTCTTTCTTACCAAAAACCTTATCTAGTATTTAAATCCTTTATGTTTAGATTTTACTCTCCTTCTTTTTTATATTTAAGGTTATTCTCTAGGGGTCAAGTCTAAGGTCACAGATGTTCTAAAATACTTTTGACACTTCCTTAACACTCACCTTAATACCATCATTTTGTTTTCTCTTACTTGTCTTATACCTTTCTATTACGTTGTGTGAGGATTCACTCTTTCTCTATCTTATTCACAACTATTATTATCCAACTAGAACCCTCATAACACTATCCTGAGGCCTAGACTATCACTTATCCTTAAGGTAGCAAACACAATTTTAATTACAAGCATACATTTATTTCACATCTTTTGTCTAGTAACTAGACATACGCATCGTTTTGATTCATCAAACAAGCATAACATATATTCATAACATAAGCACATATGCATAATCTCGACACTTCATCACAAGACACAATTACGTTTTCACACGTGTTCACATTACATCAATCGCTCATGAAGGTCATACAAACTTCACATAATTACAATTGTAGCACACCTCAACATATCACACGATAACAAGATACATATGCATGCTATGTTCCTAAACCACTACTCATGCACATGTGGCACCAACCTAAACTTTTCGAAAAGTAGACTAGGAGTAAATGCAGGCTATAAGAAGCGTCACCAGTACCGATGCCTTCGGCTTTCGCACCCTCAACTAGCATGATATCCCCCGATGACTAGTCAGGGTTACACAGTTTTGCCAATACGCCCCGGCTCCATGGGATCAGCATGGACTACTGGAGTTTTCCCAACCAGATAACCCCCAAGGCTAAGGTTAGACAACCTATCACGGCCTCCACCAGGTAAATTCCTACATACTTCCCTCATCACATAACTCAAATGTTATGATGCATGGTCACAAATAATGCTTACAGCTTTTTATAGACTTTTATCATGAAACATTGACACAATTTCATATCACACTCAGTTTTTTCAAGGTAAATAATAATCATACGATATAAACTCAACAAAGCATAAGAAAACAAACAACAATGAGTTAAAAACTGCAAAAAAGAGTTTATAAACACAAAAAACGGAATAGCAAAAGTCATATCTACCCAACAGGACAGAAGTACCACCCGGCGGTGCAGTGAACCCGCCTAATGGGTCCACATCGGAACCCAACCCGACATCGGGTGTTTCACCCCCGCCTAGTGGGTTCGCGCGCCTAGCGTCAACACAGAATCCAGTTCTTGAAGAAAAGTCGCCCAGCGGCTATCTAATCCCGCCGAGCGGATTCGAAGTGCTAATTTTAATTTATTTTTCCTATTGTCTTTGGGTTCTACATGCTTCAAGATAAATAATTAGATTCTTAATCACTCTTCTACATTGATAATTGGTCAATCTAATCTATAATTTCCTTACTCCCTCACAATCTCCTCAAAACCCATCAAATCCCTAAATTTAGGTATAATGAGGGAAAAAGATAAATAGATGAACAAGAACAACATAAAGGATGAGGAAGGACACGGGGAAAAGCACTCACCTTTATGGACATGCAAAGCTGAGTCCTAAGGTTTAGGTCCTTCGGTTTCTATTCCTCCTCTTTCTCTTTCTCTTCTTCTTCCTTTTCTCCTCATACTCTCTCTGACGGCTAAACCTAACCCTCATTCTCTATTCTCTTCTTATAACATGTGGGTGGGTATGTGGCTTAATGGGCTTTAGTTCCCTATTGGGCCCTAGATGCTCTTTTGGGTTCTATGATAATATTTCTATTAATTTCTAATACTAAGGTGTTAATAACAATAACACTAATAATAACAATAATAATAATATAATAACAACACCATAACAAAGAATTAATAATAACAACAACAACAACAACAACAATAAATATAATAACAACAACACAACACAACACAATAATAATAATAATAATAATAATAATAGCAATAACAACAACAATAAATATAATAATGATAGGAACAATAATAAGAATAATAAGTGATCTAATAACAATAACTCTTAAAACGTCTTTTGTCAATAACACGTGGAAGGGTCTTACTAAGAATTACCTCGTGGTTTATTTCTAGTACTTGAAATTTGGCGTGTTACAACAAGAGGGCCTTGGATAATATATGGATTTATAGGGTGAAACATGAGAGTAACTCTATGTCTCCAATGTATAAAGCCAGATTAGTAGTGAAAGGCTTCAGTCAATGTTATTGTATGTTGATGACATGCTCGTTGTTAGGAAAAATGTTTCCAGGATTGACAAGTTAAAGAAGTAATTGGGCGAGTCATTCGTCATGAAGGACATGGGAACTGCTAAACAGATTCTTGGTATAGGAATCATGAGTGATAGAAAAGAGAAGAAGCTTTGGTTGTCACAAGAACGTTACATTAAAAGAGTGTTGTAGAGATTCTAGATGGAAAAGTCCAAGGTGATGAGCACTCCTCTTGCTACTCATTTTAAGCTGAGTTATAAATAGAGTCCATCAAATGAAGATGAGAAATTAGATACAAAACAGGTTCCTTATGCATTGTAGTAGGTAGTTTAATGTATGCAATGGTGTGCACAAGACTAGATATAGCACTTGTTGTTGGTACATTCAGTATATTTTTGTCAAACCCAATGGAGAGCATTGGAATGCTGTGAAATGGATTATGAGGTATCTTCGTGGTATCGCTGATATAAGGCTTTATTTTGGTGGTAATAAGCCTACTTTAGTGGGGTACTTAGACTTAGATATGGCTGGAGACATTGAGCCTAAGAAGTCCACTTTGAGCTATTTGATTAAATTTTCAGGGGGAGTTGTGACTTGGCAGTCTAGGCTGCAGAGGTGTGTAGCTTTGTCTACTACAAAGGCAGAATTTATTGCCATTACCGAAGTATGCAAGGAGTTGCTATAGGTAAAGAAATTATTGCAGGAGCTTGGTTTTGTTCAGGACAAGTATTTGTTATTCATTGACAGTTAAAGCGCTATTCATCTTGGTAAGAATCCAACTTTCCATTCAAGGTCTAAACACATTGATGTGAGGTATCATTGGATACATGGTGCCTTGGATGCTAAGTTGTTGGAGCTGGCTAAAATTCACATTAATGATAATGGTGTCAATATAATGACTAAAGCATTACTAAGAGAGAAGTTTGAAGTTTGTTGTAAGATTATTGATTTGGCTGTTATCTATATATAGTTGTGAAGGGGATATTTGTTGCGTTTTTTAGGCTCCTTTCCTATATGGAGAAAGGCCCAAAAGTGCAGGCCCATTTAGTTTCACTTATCTAAGTGGAGAGAGGTCAGATTAGGGTAAGAGAGGCTCATTATTTTGAGAGAGAACAATAGCAAACAGAAAGAGAAGAGAAGAGAAAAAGTCATCCTACATTCTCACTAATCAGGTTTCATTTGATTGTAACTATGGATTCGTTCACTATTGGATTGGGCTGATTTTTGGATAGCAGGTTTAGCACTTGTGATTGTTTTTTTAACCGTCTGATTGGTGAAAAGAGGTATGAAGTGAGAGAAATCTGGTTCACACAATAGCCCTATTTTTTGGTGTTTTTCATCTTCTTATTTCTCATTTGTAAGCATTTGTACACTTGTTGCAGACTCTTTTGTACCCTTGTTGATCATACTAAAGCTATTTTTTTGGTCTGGATGACCAGTGATTTTTACCCTTGCATTGAGGGATTTTTTACATTAAAATCTTGGTATCTCTTGTGCTTTTGTGATTTCTATTTTTTTACTCTATATTTGTTAGTGTTCCTCGCAGATTGTTGCAGGTTGGGGAGAAATTATTTCTGCTGCATATTGCTCTGTTATTGTGTATTGAACGCTTTATTATTGGACTGTTTGTATTGGACACTCCGCATTGGACAATCCATTGAATGGTGTTTCTCCCATCATTATGTTAGGACTACGCAGCCACACACATTTTACTTAGTGCAATTATGTTAGGATCTTTTACTTAGTATAAGAGACTTTGCTATATATATATAGATAGATAGATAGATAGATAGAATAATATTTTTATTGAGGTTAACATTTTGACAAAAGTAGAACATTTGCGTTTGGCCTAAATAATTAAATATAAATTTTCAAACAACAAAGATTATAAAGATGATAACTTTTAACTCTAAAAAAAAAAGATGATAATTTTTCAAAAATATTACAATACGATAAAAAGAGATAAAAATATTATATAAACTATTACATAATTTGTACGATAATATATCAAATTTAAACGAATATTGTTTTACAACTCCAATTAAAACTCTAAATAAAATGCTCGAGTAAATTTATTTACTCGCCTAGCAGTATGCATCTTGTTCCTTAATCGAAAAGGCATTATGGTCTTGGAGCTATGACATTATCGATTTTGAAAACGAATTGGCTGACCCATTCGACTTGATAGTCTCCGTACATATAACATTATTCTATATTCAATTTGCTTAGCTCACATAAGCAATTTATTTTTTTTGGCTTTTGTTGACACGCTGTACATTTCTTTATATTAAAAATAGATAGACACGGATCCCAAAACGAATAAAATGTAAATAAATTCTGAACATATATCATTTAATTAATAAATTATAAAAGCATCATTTTCTAATTAAAAAGTTAGGGTGATAGGAGTATATTTTAGAAAAATCAAGGAAGGAGAAATCGAGACTCACACTTGTCCCTCCCTTCCCTGAAAACAAAACATTTATTATTTTTTTAAATGAGATGATTTTTATTGTATTTTTCTGAAATTGCACGATTTCATCGTTAGTTCTTTTAAAAAAATAGAAAGTAATCAGTTTTGATGGGTTTTTTTGTTTTATGTTAAAATTTATTTTTCCCCCTAAATTTCAATTGCTTACACGTATGTTTATACTATTTACTTTTTATTTTTTGTATTAAAATTTTTCTCTATGTCTTCAAATCTTATCTATTTATACTCTTAACTTAATTATTTTCATACATTTTTATATATTAGATTAAATAAATTATTTTGAGAGTGATTTAATCTCTTGATATATTTTAATGACACATTATTTTTATTTTTGAATTTTAAATTCAAATTCTTTGTCTTTAATTCTTTGTGTTTTTATAATCATATATATAAGATATTAGATAAATTACTTGAATATAATTTCATAACTTAAAATATTTTTACTTTTAATTAAATTAAAAAAAACGGCAGTATATTCTAAACATATTTCTTAGTACTAATTAATTGAGAGCTGCCACCAACTCAGATATCATTGTTTATTTATTAAACAAAAACCATCTCTCCCGGTCCGGAAAGAGATAAGCATTGCTTACGCGTAATGCATCAACTGTTTAGTATGTGTGATGATAAACGTCAACCTTAAAATGAGATACATAGGATAGATACGTAGGTAATTAGGATGGAAAAAAGAGATACATAGGAAGAGAAAGAGAGAGAGAGAGAGAGAGAAATTGATAAATAAGATAGGTAATGTGATGAAAAGAATAAGAAAAAAAAATGATATAAAAGAAGAAGTAAGTGTATATTTAATTTTTCCTTTAATTCTATCGGAAAAAAAAATTCCTTTAATTTTAGATTTCCGTCAAGCTTTTATTCTTATTGTACTCATATAAACGCTCCTTCCAGAAGTGAATGGGTTTTGCATAACTTGGTACTAAGCTACTAGCTGAAGCTCCATTATTTTATTTTGTGGTACAAGCTGAAGTTCTATTTTTTTTAGTAAGACAGAATTTAGGCACAACACTATATATACATGTTTCTCTCACCAAGGCAACAATAATAAGCTATTATTTTTCTTAAATAAATTAAACTGAAAACACGTTAAGTATTTTTAGTTTTATTTTTTTATTTTTTATTTAAAATTAAAGTTTTATCTTAATAATTTAAGGTCAAAATTAAAGATATGTAAAAAAATACCGAAATAAAATTGTAATTTTAAAATAATATCAAAATGATTATAATATTATACACAAATTTTGACTTTTCTTATTTATGGCATCTATTGGGTATATCCGTACGTATATGCTCAATTAATCAGCATTAGAGATAAAGGATGGCGTTTGTTGGCCCTAATAGATATTATTTCAAGTGGCTTTCATGATTTGTGATGTGTCTCTTAAACTACCACGGTCTGCACCTCGAAACTAAAGTCTGCTAATTAATTTTAGAATCCTTTTTCGTGTCACCATAATAAGATCGCAAAAAAGCGACAATTTCGAAGTTATCGTTAACAAAATAAATACTAATGTGTTGGTGATAAAAGAGGTTGAAATTTAATAGTGATGGCGAAACTATTGCATAAGCCGATGTTAATATGTACGATGAGAAAAAAAAAAAAAACGACTATCACGGATAGGGTTTTTCCTTTTTCCCTCAACCTCATTGTTGATGGTGGAAATTTGTTTGACAAATCGAAGTTGTTCCAATTCTCGTTGAAATTTAACAGTGATGGCCAAACTATTGCATAAGCCGATGTTAATATGTATGATGAGAACAAAAAAAAATTGGCCATCACGCACAGGGTTTCTCCCTTTTCCCTCAAACTCACTGTTGATGGTAGAAATTTGTTTGAGAAATCGAAGTTGTTCCGATTCTCGATAGATAACTTCTCATAGATATTCTAATCAACAAATTAAGATTTTTAAATGGGACTTAAAATCTAAAGTATTAATGTGGATTCTTTTATTAAAACTAGTAGTTAAAACTTTCAACTTGAGAATAATTTGGTTGGTGTTTCATAATTTATCAATAATTTCATATAATATTTGAATCTGTTATGTTCGTAATACAAATTGAATTAGTGTTAGATTCATTTGTAATACATGTAAATATATGATTTCGAGATATTATAAAATATTTAAATAAGAGCATAAACATGAAACTAGATTGTAAAGGAGTTATTGAGAGAAGAGATAGTCATCAAAAGGAGAAAGAGTTATAGACAGAAATTGCAAACAATTGTAATGCATTGAAATAAAAGATGGGTTAGAACATACACATTTTCCTTATGACCAGTAGCCATGTGTGCGGCGTGTGTGGTGTATAGGATTTGTGTAAATGGTCAGAACCAAAGAAAAATGACTACACGATTGTTTGTTTATAAACATTCTATCCAACGGTAAAATTACTACAACAAAACACGCATACAACATGTAAATAACTTTTGAAGGATATGCTGACACTTGTATATAACTGTATTCTAGTAATAATTGCTTTCAACGTCATTATAATCCATTCTCTACGTCTTTTTGATTTGTTCATGATCTTTTGTCGAACGTCTGTTGAATATTTCCTCGAACGTGCTTCGAATTCCTCTTCGCATAGTAAAGACTTTTTACTCGAATTCCTTGAAGATTCTCGATTTAAACACTTTTTGAGTAATGTTCTTGCGTACTAATTCTAATTATGTCAAACAGGGTATTTCGACAAAATCTGAATTTTATCGAAGAAAGTACATATGTTTGATAACTTACCCTCGTGTGTCTTTTCGACAACTATATTCGAAAAATTTCATAATGACCCTAGCACTCACCAATGCCACCAGGCCGCCGCTGCAACCCACCAAAAACCACTCACCTCTTCTCCTAAACCCACCAGAGCCATCACCCACCAAAGCCCAAACCACCCTAAAACACCAGAGCCACCAAGAGCCATCACCCACCAGAGCCATTACAAGTCACCAAAAACTTGCGATCAACAATCACAATCAACAATCACCAAGAGAATGGGAAAGAAGGCTGTCACTAGGGCTGGAAATGAGTTGACATGAACCTCTTTTTTTAGCTTGAACTCACTCGATTCAAGCTCACGAATAGTTCAATTCATCTAGTTAGCTCGATTAGATTTAAAATTATAATTATTTTACATATTTTTATTTATTTATTTCATACAAAAATAAAATTAATATGAAATAAATTAAAAAATATTAATTGTATGATTTTAATAATATAAATAATGTTTCATATATATATATATATATATATATATATATCAAGCTAGTTAATGAACCAATTGAGTTGAACTATACCTAGCTCGAGTTCAACTCGTTTGTTTGCAATCTCAATTTTTAACTCAAGTTCAACTCATTTAGTTCATGAACCAAGTTCAATGAGTCAATTATCGAATCGAGTCCCAAACTATGTTCGAGTTGGTTCGGTTCATTTTCAACCCTAATTGCCCTAAGTCATCACAAGCTTGGACATGAGATGGAAAGTCATTGCCACAACCACTGAGAGCCACCACACATTTGTCATTGAGAAGGAAGGAGAGGGGAGGTCGCTGATGGTAAAAAAGTTTTTCAGCAACAACCTAGCTACTGCTTACTATAGACAACCTAGTCATTACTTAATAGCAATTGGCGTTCAAATTTTGAAATTACAAACAGATGACAGGAGAGTATTTTGCATTGGTGTCTTTAGTAAAAACTAGCAAAAAAATATTTTTCTAAGATTATTCATTAGTGATGGCTTAGCAACCACTTACAATATTTTTTTTCCCAAAATTATTAGTTTGCTAGTCTCATAGGTTTCACTAATTGTGACGGTCTCATGATTATTGCTAACTATTTGTCACTATTTCAATGGTTTGTTATATAATGTGTATTGTATCGCATTCAATTATTGTGACTCAATCTTTCATATTTTGATCATTTTATATTGGTATTTTGATAATAAGTTGGTTTTGTGTGTGTGTGTGTATGTGTACAATCGTTGTACTAAAATTAAAACCTATGACCTAATATATACTATTTCAATATCCCACCATTAGACCGACCCTAAAGGGCTGGAGAAAATTTTCATATATACCTTTTTGCATAAACAAATGATGCTTATGTTCCCAACCTTGATTTATATATATATTAATTGAAATTAGCACTAGCTCACTTGTAAAAGGAGTGAAAATGGTATCTCAATGATTTATTTCTTGGTGATTATCTCAACGATATTTTTGCATAAAAATAAAGTTGAAAATAAGATGGAATAAGCATATGTGATTTTTCTTAGAAAAAAGTTCATATGATTTTATTCATCAATAAAATTTGATACAATCATAAATAGTTAAATTTCTTTAATATATTAATCAATGTTTGATTTCTCATTATATGTAAAGAAAAATTTTTGTTGTAGAAAGATAAAATCTATTTCTATGTGTTAAAAGGGATTCATCTTCAATAACCGAGGGATATTCTTAATGCAAAAAAATAATAATTTTTCTTTTAAAGTAAATCAAGAACATTTATTTGGTACTTCATTTTCATTTTGTATGTAACTACCCGTCGTAGCTCCTCCAAAAATAATTTGATACACACAATAAAAAGTATTTCAAGTGAGAACTTTTTGTTATTGATTATGAGAAATAAAAATAATAAACATAGACTATTAAATCATATTTAAATGATAAAGATGCAAAGAGAATACACGTTACTTCTTTAAGTGATTATATAACCATTAACTAACTTTAATCTTGATTATTCATGTATAATTATATGACCACATTAAATTTATAATTTTCACATATTCTTAAAAATCACGTATGGAAATTATATTCAAAGTTCAAACAAAAATATTAAATGTCTATTTGTTTATTATTTTTATTTTTTAGTTTTTAAAAACATAAAAACAACATAAAATTTCTTTAATTATTATTAAGAGTTTTCAAAAAAATTTTAAAAAATCTTAGTGTTAATTTTTAAATCGTTGAAAAAGTTGCTTTATTATTATTATTTTTAGTATTCAAAACATTACATTAAGTTCACACACATACCAAAAAAAAAAAAAAAACCTCCTTGATTATTCTAAGAACAAAACTTAGATACAGTACTTAAGGTATTATTAATGTTATTCTCCAATCAGAATTAGAAATTCACCTCAGTAATGTACAAAATTCTTTAATACATGTCTTTATTATGCAAATTACCGAGGTAAATCTCCAATTTTGATTGGAGAACAACACTAACAGTACTGTATCTAAGTTTTTTCCTTATTCTAATATCACTACCCAACAATTCATCATTTTCCTCACTGTGCAACACCTCGTCGTCGCCACACCTGTTATTACAAAAAGAGATATCTAAACAAGTTGGGTCATTGAAAGGGTCAAAGAGGCATAGGCAACGTAGTTTCATGGTGCATTAGAAAGAGTTTTTTTTATGACTTATTTAAGCTTATCTTATGATATAATAATTAAGCAATAGTGTATGTGTTTAGGAAAACTTATGAAAATAACTTATGGCAGGTTCATAAGATATTTTTAACTTATTTCATTAAGCTTGTAACACCCACTATAATAAGACATAAATTCATTTTATCTTATTATTTCTTGATCCATTTGTTAGAACGTCGGCTTGATTTAAAACTTATACGTACTTATTTTTCGCAAACGTCTAGTAATTCCAAGAGACATTATATAAAGAACCATGATCATGAAATAGACGCCAAGTCTTACATACAAAATCAGAATACATATATAAGAAATACATCATCAATTACAACAAAAGTACATCCTAAATACCCGTTTGTAGCTGTACAACAAAATGACTTATGTTAGATCAATATAGGTGTATACTAGGCTACCCATCCTATAAAATCTACAAAAGTCATACGTAGAGTTGCCATCATTGAAGTCCTCAGAGTCCATCTACTCGTACCACGATCGTATATGAAAAGAAACAAACAAGAAAGGAGTGAGGTTTTTATAAAAGCCTCATTCGTTTTCTTAATAGGCTACAAAGATTAAATTAAACAACCAATTGGGGAATTCCTAAGGTCTGACCTACGTTATTACGACTTAATCTCAACCTTTACCAGATGTATGGATCCATACCTATCTCTGATGATTTACTTTAGCCATCAAGAATCACTGGGAAGCGATTGAGAGTTCATATAATCTCTCACAAGGTACAAACATCCATGTCGTAATCATCATCCTCGAGAAAAGGGCTACACACCCATCAGGGATATACACTACACCAATCATGGTGATGCTGAGCAGGCGTCAGGGTTACCAAGTCAGTTTATGTGATTTATCCCGACTCAGGGCACTATCCTGACCATTAGGAAGTTCACAACTCGATACCTTTACCCTCAAGACCCCAACAATGGTCCCTGCCTTTCATCCCGCAGTGTACCAACTGTTACTTCCCAGACACCGGAACTCATGCTCCTCAACATGGTTCTAACTCAACCGAGGGTTTCCTACAACTTTGTTTCTAGATTTCCACGCATACTTTCTAGGTAATCCGGCAGAGTTTCAGAACCACTCTTCATAGAGATATTCATCCATCATTCATAATAACTTTGAAAATTTTCAACAAAGAAATATAGCAAGAAAAATGTCATTACTTAACGTTGCATACAAAAATTCATTTTCACACATACATACTTTTGAAATAAGTTTTCAATTTAATTTCTTTGATTTGTCCTTATCCTTTTCTAAATTTTTAAATGGGACTATTTTAAAGGAAAATTTCTTAATCCATAATTATGGAGAAAATAAAAAAAAATAAAGTTTGAAAGAATTCTAAATTAAAACGTGTGTTTTATTTACAAGTGTAGGCATTTTATTTTATTGACAAAAATATTTATTAGAAGGGCTTTGTTGAACAAAACTTCCATTTCTTAGACATAAGTTAACAAAAGATTAGATGTTAAGACCATTTAATTTATACAAGAAAACTTTTTATGTCTAAAAACTTTCACTAGTTGGGCTAGAAGCCCATTGAATTCAATTGGCTCAAAACTTTGTTTCTTAAATTAGTTTCATAAAAGTTAAAGGAAAAAAATTTCTTTAAATTTTTCTACTAATTCTAAGATTCATTTTTACTAAGTTAAACCAAATTAAGTAATTGTCAAAATACTTAAATTAATAAAAGAATTTATTTTTCTTAATCTATTAAAAAAGGCCGCAAGCCTTTTATGCAAAACAACCAAAAGCTTTTTCATTTTCCCACTTTTAGATTTTGGATATTTCATAAAAATCAAAATTTTCAACTTTTGTAGAAATTTAATCCTTCTTCTACAAATTTTATTTCAAGTGATACAAGACCATAAACTTGAATTAAATTAATTACTTGTATAAAAATAATTTCAATGATAATTTAAAATAATAGGATTATAAATTCTAATGAAGTACCAACAAGATAAAGGCAATATAAAAATAAATAACAATGGAACAATAAAGTAAATAACAAGAGTTAAATGAACAAAAAGGAAATAGCAATAACTTAAATGAAAAGAAATTAAAATGGATAATAAGGAAAGTAGCATAAATATAAATGACAATGGAATGTAAAAAGCTAAGGGTTTTGGGGGAAAAATCCACTCCAAAACTATCTACATGAAAGCAATAAAATGGAAAGTAAAAAGCTAAGAGTTTTGGGAGAAAAATTCACTCCAAAACTATTTACATAATTAAATAAAAATGATAACAAGAGCAAGAAAATAAATAACATCAAATTAAATATCATTAAAGTAAAGCAAGGAATTAAAATGAACAAGAAAGTAAATAATTACTTATATATATAGTAGTAGTAGGATTAATGTAATAATATGGGTTTAAAGGATTACCCAACACACACACCCATTAAGAAAACGAAAATTAGAGGCTTAAACCTCACTCCCCCTTTACCTCTAATAAGTAGCTTGTTGGTGAAATATGAAAGAGGAAAGAAGGTTTAAGACTTAAACTAATATGGTTTGGCTAAATGGGTAGTATTTGAAGGTGAAGGAAAAAAATATTAAGGCTTGATGGTGGAGGGGGGAGATCCGTCTAGCAAAACTAGTAGAAAGAGGGGTTAGATTTTTGAAGTGGGAGTGACTAATAGTAAAGTTTGTTGGGTGGGTTTTTATAGAAGAAAAATTGTGTAATTTTGATTTAATTTTATTTCACTAAACTTATAAAAAAAAATTAAAACTGCACTCCCTTCCCACATAAGTTGGAACCAACGTATAGATGAGTAATTAAGGGGCAGTAATTTTTGACTATGGTAACATCTAACAAAAATAGTTTTGTTTTAATTTTTTTATGCTAAATTATACAGAAACAATTAACAATGTACCCCCCCTCTCCCAACCAGCTGCAATTGACGTGAAAAGGAAGCAGAGAAGGGGTTGAATTCAACGTGAGAATGAAGCAAATAAGGGGCAGTCATTGTTGACTTGTAATTGTACATGCGTTGGTTATGGTAAAAATGATAAAATATTAGTTTATGGTAAATAATAAGATTAAATTATTGGGTCAGTTTTAATTAATTCTGACCATACCATGAATTCACATATATTTTTATGAGCCTAAGAAAAAAACTTCGGATTTTTCTCATATATATATTATTTATAATAAAAATTTCACTAAAAAGGACATTTATTAAGCTAATAAATCAAGTTTTTATCAAATAATTATATTTTTCATTTTTTCACCATTTTCCCCTCAAAATAAAATTTTTATAATTAAAATATACTCAATATAAATTTTCAAAATATTTTGAGGTTAAAAAGTCTTCTGTTGACTTTCACAATCAGCTAAGGGTATATCGGTCATTTCACAAAAACTATCTCAAAAAAATTCCCAAAAAATTTCTAAAATTATTATTAATTATTTTGAATATAAATATGGTTTAAAAATTATTTTTAAACCTCTCTAGCTAATTTTTATTATTTTACCCTATTAAGCAAGTTTTTAGGGACGAACCAGTTGTTTTATCACTTTCGAGCCTTAACCCAATAAAATAAAATAAAAATATAAACTAGATAGAACTTGCTAATATGAATATAACAGTGAGAATTACACTCTTGAGGTTCCCATTTAATTTTTCACAGTTAATCATAAAATAATTAGAAAAACAAACGAGTAAGTTAAAGTGGAGGTGTTACAAAGCTCTTTAAAATAACTTATGAAAATGACTTATAACTTACATGAAAATAGTTTACCATATTCCTTTTTGAATTTAATGGCTTCGCACTATCAGTATAAAAAGTTTTACATTGTCAATCAATCATAAATCATGATGTTTATGATTTTTAAGGTAGTTGTTAGAAAAGTCAACGAACTTATCTTACATGGCGATTTGTGATTAAATGATAGTGTAAAATTTCTTTACATTGTCAATGCATAGACTATTTTTTCTTCCATTTTTATATATAAAAACAACTTATTAATAAGTGTTTAAATAACAAATACTTTTCAATAAGTGTTTAATTAAAGTTTTTTTTTATTTATCAAAATTCACCTTTAATGACCTTTGATAAAACAATGAGGTAGCTTAGTTCCCATAAACAAGGGAGGCGTCAACTTAACTGAATCTCTTAATTTGATGGAAAGAGGTGATGAAACTCAAACTCAGCAAGTTGATAGTTTATAGGTGTGGTAGTTCACGATGTACAAATATTCAATTAGTGATTAAGGGTGAAGTAGGTACGAGTCAACCTGCAAACCTGTTGACCCAATTATCCTGATTTTTATAGTTTGATTCGAACAACTAGTTCACCTCAATTTTTTTTTACCCAATCCAACCTTGTTTGGTTCAGGTTTTAACTTATAAGTTTGCTAGCTCAAAAAGTCAATCCAAGCAAAACACACTTACACAACATAATAGAATGTTTCCTTTCTTGAAAAATCCAACCAATGCAAGAAGTTTTTAGATCTCATCAAGTCCATGACCAATGCCCATTCCTAGACTAAGGTGGACCGCATCGTCCTCCAAAAGATCGCAACCCTAAAACGCTACATCAATAATGCTAACATCCCCAAACACAAGATGAAGGAATACATCATACACATCTTTCACACCGTTAAGAAGACTCACGATGACAACCTTTTCCTTAAACGCACCAGTTACCTCCTCATCATTTTCCTTAGCGATGACCATGATCTCATCATCTTCATTATTAACACCATCCAAAAGGACCTCCCCTCCGACAACTACCTTGTCGTTTATGTCACACTTAACGTTGTTTACACTTATTGAGGAAAGTAGCTCATCAAATATTGATTTTTGATATGAAGACGCCCATTTTCAAAATTTTCTTAATTTCTAAAGTTTATTGTTTTATTGCATGGCCCAAATCAATCCGATAAAGATCGAGTAGTTCAACTCAGGTTTCCTACCTAAAAACAAAAACAAAAAAAACGAATCAATCCAACTTGATATTGTTTATTTGCTTTTGATTTTTGGATACTCCAAATCCAATCCAATTCAACTCTATTACACTATTGATGATTATGGTTTGTGGTGGAAACTTAGTAAATGAGTGATGGTGCAATTTTTTGATGCAGATCATGGTAAAAAGGAAAAGAAAAGGAGGATTTCAAAATCTTGTTCACAAATGAATATTTTTTTCTTTTCAATTTGAAAAAACAATTTTGAAAAAAAATAATGCAAGAAATAGTTTTGAAAAAGAAGAAGAAAAAACAACTACCCAACCACATGCATGAATCAACTGGCACGAGATTGTTTTAGCTTAACCAGCGGTCTTGAGTTTGAGTCTTCGGTATACAACTACATTAAATACTCGGAGGGAAAGCTTTATCACCCATAGTTATCCTACACAACTCAAGTAAAATTGTCTCCCATAGAGGATACCTGTGGTCTTTACACCCCCCCCCCCCCCCCAAAAACTATAGTCAAACAAGCCCTAGCATTGATAATATAAGTATGTTCTGAGTGCTTTCAATCAATGTTAACAAAATAACTTTGTGACCTGTGTTATTTATTTCTATTTTGCTATGCATCAAAGTTACTTTTTTAATTGAAACATTTAAAGATTAAATTCTTTTGAAGTGTACAAATTTTTTTAATATACATAGTAGGAATTAAACCTGAATCAACATATTTAAGGAATCTGATTATTTACTAATTATGTTAGGCTTTATAGGTATTTAATTTACACATATACTAATAAAAATAGAATTTTAACAACATTTAAAGAAAATTAGTTTTACCAACAACAAAAATATATATTAAAGTGTAAAAATACAAGTATTATTTGTTATAAAAATTAAAACATATTTTAATGAATGAAATATTATTTTAATGATAATTGATAAAAAAAAATACAAGTGTATATATAGTTTATACCAAAAAAAAAGAGTAACTTCACATTCTCTTTACTTATTTAACTTTCACCCTCTCTCTCCATCTTTTATTTTATTTTTATTTTTTAAAAATATTTAGGCACTCCTTCTTTCCCCTATTTTCATATGAAATTATAAAGCATGCGTTATAAATTAAGAATATATATATATATATATTGTTTTGGGACCAACCTAGGCTCTTAAGCCACGATACTTTTTCCAAGCTGCTTGGGGGCAACTATTCTGGACACACAACCTTAAGTCAACTTACATACCATCTATCCTAGCTATCACGACCACAAATGTCTCGAAAAGCAATTCTTGCTATCTCGATTCGACTTTACGCTTATCCTGGTATGGCACGAAAAGTGCCTAATGGCAAGGAAAGCATGCAATAAGGCTCCCAAACGCGTGCTATCACGTGGCACCCAACTCTAACAAAATTTTCCTCAAAAACACACTATATAAAAGATTCCACACTTACCAGGTACATACACTCACTTTCATACCCACTCATTCTTGCACCCTTACTGACTTAAGCATCAAAGTCCTTGCAGGTGCCACCATTGAAGATGCCAACAACCACCATGGGAGCTCACCAGAGATTCTTTCTCATGTTCAGCACATAACATTGGTGCCGTTTGTGGGAATCATTTTCTGATCCTCCTTATTCTCTTGATTGTTTGGAGATCTGTTCGTAATGGTTAGCACGAGAAATCGTAAGCCTGTTATGACACCTTCACCACTGAAGCTTCCACCACCATCACCTTAGGATAGTGAAGCTGTTTTTGCCACACATGAAGTGGTCCCTAACGCAAACGGTGTCTCAGCACCATCAATCACCATGGCTGACCTCGCTGCATTATTGTAGCAACAAAGAGAGGCGTTGAAGGAGCAAGAAAAGATTATCACAGAGCTTCGAGCGGAGAGGGAGAGTAAGAAAGTTATGGAGAATAATTATGATCATACTGAGAGGTCTGCTCCATTCGTTTTGAGATCAAGTCATGTTGCACCGGAGATGCATGACGCGCACATGGTGACGGAGATAAATGAGGATGACGAGATGGTTCCGTTCAACCTTCCTTTCTCCACGAGAATTCTAAATTTGTAGGTACCGAAGTAGCTACAGCAAATGCCTTCGTTGGAGTTGTATGACGGATCTGCAAATCCAAATGACCACCTCTCGGTGTTTGACTCGGCTATGTCCTACATAGGAGCTTCTACCTCGTTGACATGCAGGGCATTCTCGCTCTCACTGAAGGGAATAGTGTTGAAGTGATTTCAATCTCTAGAGCTGAGATCCATTGATTCATGGATGACATTGAAAGAGAAACTTAAGACCACTTTTGCAACCAACAAGGCTAGACTGAAAATTGAGGCAGACCTGAGGAGGATCCGCCAAGGCGCGAACGAGCTGTTGATAGACTATATCAGCAGGTTTAATCAGGAGGCAAGGGTGGCCGAGAACCTGCAACTCGGAGTGGTGTTGATGTTGGCTAAGGACGGGGTGAAGGAAGGCTCACCTTTCTTCATGTCAATTGCTAAAACACCTCTGACTTCAATGAAGGAGTTTCTGAAAAAGGCAGAAAAGTACATTAGTTATGAGAACGTACTTGAGGCCGGGAAAATGAAGACGGTCGATAATGTATCACAGAAGAAGAATCCACAATCAAAGGCAGACAAACCATCGCGTCATGAAAACCAAGGTTTGTACAAAAGAGGACCAAGATTCGAGGAGTATACGCCGTTGAATACCTCGAGAGGAAGAATTTTGAATGAGATATTGAACGTGGACTTTATTGAGGAGGGGACAAAACCCCCCAAGGCCGACAAGAAACGGGGAAGGTGGAGATCAGTCCAAGTATTGTCAGTATTATAGGGCGTCAAGACACGACACCGATGAATGCTACCAATTGAAAGATGCCATCGAATTGTTGATTTAGAGGGGAAGACTTAGTCGCTTTGTAAAGCAAAATGGGGGTAATCGCGATAGATTCCAACATTCATCCCCGAAAAGGGACAGAACTAGGAGTTCGAGAAGGGGTGGTTCTCCACCCAGGAGGAAAAGATCACCATGCTGATATAACCCTAAGAGGAGCCGATCCCCACCTCGGCCATCACGAGATGATCCCGAGGTTCAGGTTTTCCGGCATCAATCTCCACGGTAATTGTCATCCTGGCGACCTAGAAGATCTCCCATTCATTCTCCCACGAGGAGTCATGAGGTTATATATGTTATAGCGGACGAATTTTCAGGAGGAGGTCTGTCAAATAATGCGAGAAAGAGGCAAGCTAGAGAAATGCTGACAACCTCTTCTAGGGTTCGAGCTATTGATAACCCTACTAAGAAGAGGGCACTGCCCTTAGTTTTTGATGACTCCAACTATACTAGTGTTATGTCGAACCACGTTGACCTCCTAGTGGTAAATGCTCTTATGGCGAATAAGGAGGTCCACATGCTTTTGGTGGACATTGGGAGTTTCGTCGACGTTATGTTTTACGAACTCTTCAAGAAGTTGAAACTTTTGGAGTCCAAGTTAATGCCACATAATGAAGATTTGACCGGATTTTCAAGGCACCACATTATGCCAGTGGGATACATAAAGTTGCATGTGACCTTTGGAAAGCCGCCTTGTACAAAAACTGTTACCACTTGATTCATCGTGGTAGATGCTAAATCTTCCTATAATGCTATTTTGGGAAGATTAACTTTAAATTCTCTGAGAGTCGTCATCTCGGTCTCACATCTAGCCATGAAGTTTGTGGGCAATAACATGGAGGTAGTCACCTGCGAGGAGACAAAAAAAAGGCGAGGGAATGTTATAAGGAGTCCATGAAAGTGGACCCCAAACCCAAGATGAAGTATAAACCCAATCTTGAAGAAGGCAAAATACTTATAACAGAATTAGACTACTGGGATTAGATAAAACAAGATACCTGGATACCCCGTCCAGAGCTTAAAGGGGAATGCATCCCGATCTAGCTTGGAAAAGAAAATGATTAAGTTGTTAAAATTGGTGCTGACCTTGATGAGAAGATGAAGGAGGACCTATCGGCCCTCATGAAGAGCAATGCCGACTTGTTCGCTTGGAAATCGGTAGACATGCCTAGGATAGACCCTAATTTTTGTTGTCACTGATTGGAGGTAGATCTTTCAATAAAGCCGGTGTGTCAACGAAGGAGGAAGATGACCTCGGAATGCTTACAAGAGATTGATAGGCAGGTTGAAGAACTATTGAAGGCAGGGTTCATTCGAGAGGTGAAATATACTTGGCTCGCCATTGTGGTGCTTGTTAAGAAACAAAATGGCAAATGAAGGATGTGCGTAGATTATACTGACCTTAATAAGCACTGTTCGAAAGATTCATACCCTCTCCTCGACATCGACAAGCTAATAGATGGCTCCTCCAGATTTCGTTATTTATCCTTCATGGATGCTTATTCGGGATATAACCAAATTCCTCTATACCCGGGCGATAAGGAGAAGACGACTTTCATGACTGAGAAGGCCAATTATTGTTATAAGGCCATGTCTTTTGGGTTGAAGAACGACAAAGCTACGTATCAAAGGATGATAAATAAGGTGTTTGAGGAGCAGATAGGGCGGAACTTGGAGGTATACATAGATGATATGATTGTGAAGAGTACCACCCTTGAGGCACACATTCGAGATTTAGAGGAAACTTTTACCCAGCTAGCATAGTACAACATGAGGTTGAATCCCAATAAATGTATGTTTGGAGTCTCGATTGAAATTTTTTGGGGTATATGTTATTTGAAAGAGGCATCGAGTTAAACCCAAAGAAAACGTCGAGCTATACTGGAAATGAAAAGTCCTCAGAGTGCAAAGGAGATCTAGAAATTAACAGGGCAACTAGCTACGTTGACGAGGTTCATTGCCAAATCGGTGCAGAATGCCTTTTTTTTTCTGGCTTTTGAGGAAAGGCAAACTGTTTGAATGGACCAAGGATTGTGAAATAGCATTCAAAAAGTTGAAAGAAACTTTGTCGTCTCCCCTTTTACTCACTAAACCCGAGCAGGGTAAGGTATTATACTTGTATTTGGTTGTGGCCAACGTAGTTGTGATTGCCACATTAATAAAGGAGGCTTCAGAAGGGCAACAACTGGTTTATTTTGTAAGCAGAGCCCTCCAAGGTGCAGAGCCTAGATATCCAAAGATGGAAAAGGTTGTGTTCGCGCTCGTTATAGCAACAAGACGGCTCAGACCATACTTCCAGTCGCATCAAATTACAGTGAGAACGGATCGGGCGATTCGACATATTCTGCACAGACCGAAGTTAGCAGGAAGGATGACGGCTTAGGCTATTGAATTATCTGAGTATGGGATTCAATACGAACCAAGGCAAGCGCTCAAAGCCCAAGCACTAGCCAACTTTATTGCGGAGTTGACTCCCACAGATTCCTTTTCCAAAGCATTGACCTAGACTCTCTTTGTTGATGGGTCATCTAATGAAAAAGGTAGTGGAACTGACATGCTGTTAGAATCAGCAGACGGAGTTGTGTTGGAACAATCCCTAACTTTCACATTCCCTACCTCTAACAATCAAGCAAAATATGAAGCATGTATAGCCGGGCTCATCATGGCATTCGACATCGGTGTCACCTCGCTGCATGTATATAGCGATTCGCAATTAATGATTTCGCAAATCAATGGGGTGTATCAAGCTAAAGAACCGATATTGCAAAAATATTTGGCAAAAGTCAAGACTCTCCTTACAAGCTTTGATAAGATAAACTTTGTTTATATCCCCCACGAGAAGAATGTCAGAGCGAACATCTTGTCCAAGTTGGCTAGCACAAAGTCTTCCAGCAATAATAGGTCAATCATTCAGTAAACAATTCACAAACGTAACCTCGTGATGGTAATAAAATCGGAGTAGAGTTGGATGACACCTATTATTGACTACCTAAAAGGAAACACCATCCTGGAATATAAAAAGGAAGTAAAGAGATTAGAAAGGTCGGCTGCATATTTCTGTCTTGTCAATGACAAACTTTATCGACGCAGTTTGTCCCAACCTCTACTAAGATGTTTGAGAAAGTCAGAATCAGAATATGTGATGGCGGAGATGCACAAAGGATGTTGCGGTCAGCACCTAGGAGGTAGAGCAGGCTATTATTGGCCGACATTAGAAAATGATGCTATGGAGTTTACCAAAAAATGTGATAGATGCCAGAAGTGCTCCGACATTCATCTTGCCCCCCCGAGGTACTGAGCACGCTCAGTTCCCCCTGGTCTTTTATTTGGTGGGGAATTGATATACTTGGCCCTTTTCCGAAGACACCCGGTCAAGTGAAGTTTCTAGTGGTGGCAATCTATTATTTCACCAAGGGGATTGAGACAGAGGCATTGGCCACCATCACAGTAAGGAACGTGAAAAACTGTGTTTCGACAAATTATTTGCAGGTTCAGAATACCGGATGTCCTGGTATCAAACAATGGCATGTAGTTTACAGATAAAAGTTTCCAAGAATTATTGGCTGGTTTAAAGATTAAGCAACACTTTACGTTGGTTAGACACCCTCAAACGAATGGATAAGCAAAAACGACAAACCGAGTCATTCTTCGAGGACTTAGACGTCGTATGGATGAAGTAAAAGGGTGTTGGGTTGAGTAACTACCACATGTCTTCTGAGCATATTACACGATCCCCCATTCTTCTACTGGAGAGTCTCATTTTCATCTCACTTATGGCATGGAGACAATGATCCTGGCAGAAATTGGAAAGCTAGTGTGGAGAGTGGCCAACCTAAGACTAGAAGATAACAACGTACTCTTTCAAACTAAGTTGGATGTTGCTAAAGAAAGGAGAGAGGTTGCAGCCATAAGAGAAGCCGCTTTGAAAAGACAGGTTGCAGCAAGGTACAACAAGAAAGTTGTTCCCTGTACCTTCGAGCTTGGAGATCTGGTGTTAAGGCCCATTGAGCATAGGGGCGTATGTGTTGGAGACACTTCTCAGGATTGCCATCCCACATACGTGGAATGCGAGCAACCTTAGACAATATTATAGCTGAGGCATGATTGGTAACGAAGCTTAAACAACTTTTTGATTTTGAATAAGTAGTTTTTATTCGTAGCATAGCTGGGTTGAGTTGCGTACTACAATTCGTAGCTCTTGTACTATTTTTTGCCCCACGTGATTAATAAAATGAAAGCTTTGGCCCAGAAAGCAAAGTGTAGGACAAAACAGATTAAGATAAAGAAGAAAGCACAATAAAGAAAGGAAACCACTGCGTATATGTGGATTCACTCTAGCCGCGGTGGAAAAGGGAACTGCCCCATGTATGTGGATTCGCTCCAGTCGGGGTAGGAAAATCCCGATCTCGTGTACGTAGATTCGCTCTAGCCGGGATAAGAAAGATCACTAGCTCATGTATGTGGATTCACTCCAGCTGGGGTAGAAAGAAAACTACTCTGTGAACGTGGATTCACTGTAGCCGAGGTGGGAAAGGGAACTACCCTGTGTACATGGATTCGCTCCAGCCGGGGTAGGAAAATTTCGTTTCCGTGTACGCAGATTCGCCCTAGTCGGGATAGAAAAAGACTTCTACCTCGTTTACGTGGATAAGCTCCAGTCGAGGTAGGAATTTAAACGTGTGAAATCCTGAAGTGCGCCAAGCACAAAAAATTAAAACATGAATAAAAGGACACAAAGCTAAAGCATGAAGTATTAGCCGTAACCTGAAGCATAAAACGACAGAGAAGTATGATAAAACATCCGACACTCATGAAAAATGCAAAGCAACAAATCGAAAATTGATAAAAAGAATGAAGACATTTCAAATTTGAAATGTATGAACTGTTAGCAATACATCAAAATATAAATTGTTTAAAGCAAAATACAAGATAAACCAACATCTCGGCCTTCATTATTCGGCGTTGATAGCATCCTAATCAACCCCTTCTAGTTGAAAGGTACTAGCGATATCGGCGTCAGGATCATCACCTTGGACCACAACTTTGTTTGAAGGCAGGAATCGTCAACGTCACCTGCGAGGTCAACATAAAATTGTTGGCAAGATGCCCTTCGTCATTATGCCTATCAATGCTTAGTCCGGGCCACCTCTAGCTTTTTCATCGACATCACCTTCAAAGTTGGAGTTGGCAACAGCACAGCGGGGTCCGTTGAAACCATCTCACCATCCATGTTCGCATGCCAAATACCGTTGATTACTTCACAATCAGGTCGAGCATATTCTACATCCATGTTTCCTTAGAGGAGGTAGCATACTTGCTCCATTGTGTTCTCGAAAGAAGCTGTACGGACTCTATCCAACGAAGGCGTATGTATTGAAACTCCTCACGAGAAGGTGCCACGCCGGCTTCTATCTCCTGCACCTTAGCTTCAAGATCTTGAACTTTGTTTTCTGAATTGAGCTGGGAAGAAAGATTCAAATCCAGCTGGACGTACTTCGCTGTTAGCAACGGACAACTTCACTTGAAGGTCAATTTCAGCCCTTTCTAATCGCCTTTTCTCAGATGTTTCCTTCGCCAGCTGGTCCTTCAAAGCGCGTATGCCCTCCTCCAGTTTGGCAATGCGCAAGCCGGACTCCTCATTGGCCTTGCGTGCCCCTTCCTCAGCTTGCTTTAGCCGAGTGATAACAACATCCTTTTCGATTAGGACATCTAAGGGGTTTTTGTCATCGCAAACCTCCCTCATCAGCACGTATTGTGTGTATCCACGAAACATGTGACTGAAGAAGGCGGTTAACCCCTTGATTCCACCTTGCATGGCCCTCAGTTCACCATTTATGTTCTTTTCAAAAACGGCAGAACAACCAGCCAAGATTTGCCTATTCGCCTTTTCAACAGCAGACGCAGTAGAAGGGTCATTTCGTTGTCTTTTTTATGGTGGCTCCTCCCCTTGTGTCTCACTGCTCACAACTCTTTTCTCAACAACCCAGGCAGTTTGTGACGCATCAACAGAAATGGTATTAGAGACCCTAGCCACCAAATCAATCTTGAAGGGTGCCACCTCGGCAAAATCTAGCTCAGTGGAAGCCGGCGTAGGCCTAGCCACAACCTCCTGGATGACAACCCCCTTTGCCACAGGATGAGCAGGAGGGGTAGGAACCTTAGCCTTCTTAATGGCAGCAACCTTCTATTTCCCTTGGCTCTCCTTGGCTCCTTTGGCTTCACGGCCCTTTCTTGTTGAATGGTCAGTGCAAAATTGGCCATCTTTGATTTCACCATATTTTCTGCAAGAAAACATTAAACTTCATTAAGCAATGCATAAAATGCGAAGACAAGAAAAGTTGAATTGATAAAATTCTCATGCAAACACACCAAAATTTTGTTAGTATTCAGAAGCTGTAGTGCCAATTAACCATTGACATGGAAACCAGTCTTGTAAGTTCTTTACTATAGCAGAAAAATGATCCCAAACCCTCCACTCTTCTGGGTTTAGGTCGACATCCCAAACCTCAAATCAGTTGGAATTCAGGTAGTAATGGTCATATAACTAGTACAGTGAAAACCTAGGCTCGGTCACGTTTTCCCCTACATCTTGCAAAGCTTCCCAAATTTCGCGTGGGGGCGAAGGAAGAAAAATTTCTCCTTGTACTCCTTGCAAGACTCGTGGAAGGGCTTTAGTAGCGCTTGACCCCAGACGCTACAGAGTGATATAAAGAAAAATTTGTTGTCGTACGTCTAGCAAATGGGAGAAAAATAATACAAAAATAAACTTCGGGTACAAACAACCCCCTCTCAGCTGCATAGATTCTCAAACGCTACAATAAATGCCCAAGTATTCGGATGCAGTTGCGAAGGGGCGACGTTTAGGAAATTCAAAATGGACATTTGAAAGTTCAGATTCTCAAAGAAAGTCAAGTACATCGACAAAAAATTGGGGTATAAATACCCAGCTGCTGTGGCCGCATTGTCATCTAGTGGGCTCCCCATATTGTCCTTGCGCCCCTGGGAGCAAATCCTACCGTCATCCCTAAGATCCACCTACGTCAAAGGTCATGTCGACGTCCCCATGGGTCAACTCCAAGTGACCAGAAAGCACATCTAACGCCTCTTGATTAAAACACGGCCAGGGTTCCAACAACCTCTTTTTCCACCTAATCTACGTTAAGGTTTGTTGTGTCATGGTAGGCCTCCGGGGTGGTCTCCACACTCCTTATGGTCTTTCCCATCTCCCTACCAAAAATATTGGAAGATTGGTCAGATTCGATCATTGCAGATGCCTATTGCGGTGCAACCTCAGCATTTCTCTTTGCTGACGTAACTACCTCGGAAGTACTCCCAGGACCAGAGGGGATCTTCATCAAATCCGAGAATTGTGCCTAAGCCTTAGCATATTCTAACACCTCCTCTAGGCTGTATGACATTCCCATAACTTTTAGGTGACTACGACATTTTTCCAAAATTTTGAGACAAATAGTAATTTCTGACGGTGGTGGCTCCTTTAGGTTAGCCATCAAGGGTTGCTCATCTTTCCTCCTCGCAATCCTCTGTCTACTCTCCCTATCTCAGAAAATCGCCCTCCCGCGAGGAACAGCAGGAGCAGCCGATGAACCGACACAATCTCTGACACCTTTAGAAGACCTTCGTTGGTTAGCAAACTGAGACAAAGACGGAGCCTAAGACTGGAATAACCAATTAGCGGCGAATCTCGCCGGGCAACCGCCACGACCGCCGCGCACAGAAGACGAAGCGTTGCGTCTGTGCGAGTCCATCTTCGATGAAAGAAAAGTACATAGTACAGTACAAAAAAGACACAACAAAAAATACCCAATAAAGGCAAAAGGTTGGGATGAATGTGTAACATCTCAGGCGCTGACGAGGGCAGATAGTGATTGCTGGTGAAAAAAGAGGTAAGGCATGGACAAGAAGTGGCTCCTGGAAGGCTTCTAGCAGGAGGGGTACATTAATGAATCGAATACACACCGGAATGAGAGAGATCTAAAGGCTGTGCAGTTATGGGACTGTACAATTGAGGATAACTTAAAGGAAATAATAAGTGCTACCTATACCAACACGATGCATCTACTTTTCGGTAACCCATCACTTGAGAACTCCATAGTTAAGTGTGCTTGACTTGGAGCAATTCTGGGATGGATGACCTCTTGAAAGTTTCTTAGGAAACGTGTAAGTGAAGACAAAGCACACTGAAAAGTCTTGTGTTGGTTTGTGGGGACAGTTATTGATCCTGAAAGCGACCAGACGTTACAGAAAGCATTACCTTAATATGAAAAATGACCAAGTGTCGGAAGGAGAATGGTGTTGTTAGGAAGCGTTGAAGCCTTTGCCCGAAGGAAAAGTCGCAGTAGTCAGAAAGGAGCTTTCGTGAAGAAGAAAGAAGACAATAGTAAAATGAGAATAAGCGTAGTAAAACAGTTAAAACTAAAGCATCTATTATATGGGCCCATATTGTGGTCAATTCCAAATCCACCAATTTGAAAATAAGTGTGAAAATTCACGTAATCGCCAAAATCTCTTGGAATTCCAAACACTATAGACTTCAAGACATTGAATCATTACGTCTTTAATGCGTCTCAGTTACCCCAAACGCACAGCGCAGCTGTTTGATAAGATGAAAAGACGCAGACTAAACCTTTCGACTCCATATAACTCTAAGTCGGCAACTTTTCTGCCAAAAACCTCCTTGGCTTGGGGGCAACATCATCCCAGACCCTTTTTCAAACTCTTAAGCCGACGATTTTTTTCCAAGCATCACCAGTTTAGGGGCAACTGTTCTAGGACCAACCTAGGCCCTTAAGCCGACGATACTTTTTCCAAGCATCACCAGCTTGGGGGCAATTGTTCTGGAGGTTACTTGGACACACAGCCTTAAGTCCGCTTACATACCATCTATCCCGGCTATCACGGCTACGAATACCCCAGATAGTAATTCCTATTGTCCTAGTTCGACTTTACGCCTATCTAGGTACGGACACGGAAAGCATCTAACAACAAGGAAAGCATGTAATAAGGCACCCAAACACACGCTGCCACGTGACACCAAACTCTAACAGAATTTTGCTCCAAAACACACTATATAAAGGACTCTACACTCACTAAGTACATACACTTACTTTCATACCCACTCACTCTTGCACTCTTACTAACTTAACCATCGGAATCCTTGCAGGTGCCACCACTGGAGACGCCAATAACTACCTGTGAGAGCTCACCGAAGATTCTCTTTCGTGTTCGTCACACAACATATATATATATATATATATATATATATATATATATATATATATATATATATTAAAAAACCAAATTGATTGTGTACTGTAACTAGTTATCGCCATGGTTGAATTTGACAAACAAATGAAGGTAAAATGACACATATATAGTTTAATGTAATTTTACTATTGGACGACACATTCAAGCAATACTTTAATACGAAAATGCCAAATATAAAATATAATTTCGGTCACTTATTACAATAATAGAAACATGCACGGTTAACTAGAAATTTGTACAATCCCAACGCATTATAGCCAGAGATTGCTTTTAAGGTAATGGATTCCGTCAATAATACAAACAACAAGGCATTTATCGTATATTTGAAGCTCACTGCCTTATATCTAATTTAAAAACTAATCAAGTATTATACTTAACTTAACGTATAATCCTGATCTATCGATCAATTAAACTGAATATCTGGAGCGTATTATTTCCTTTGGCAAGAGGTCATTCATTATATTATATACTCCCCGTGGGCAAGGTAATAAGACTGCCTAAACGCAAATAATATTTGATTATTTGACATTTATCACTCAGCGATGAAGTGGTTGGCCAAATAAGCTAAGCTAATAAATAAATACAGGGTACAATATTTCTACGCCAAGCAAGCAAAGAGCGAAAGAAGATGTATAAAATCAAAGGGGGAAGGAAAATAATGAGGACAGGTAATGATGACGTGGACCAATGAGAGAGGGGTGAGGGTGTGGAGTTGATCCACCACCTCACCATAAAGCCTGTGGTGTCCCTTCCCATTCAAAAGCGCCGAAAGAAAGAAACCTAGCAACGCCATAGCGTTCCCTAACCCTTCGTGCGAGGTCCCTCGACCTCCGCACAACCCCAACTCCCAGGGGCTGTGCCTGTCCTCCACGACACCCATGTCCGAGCCCGACACCCACGCGCCGCCGCCGTTCCTGCTCCAGCGCCCGCCGCTTCTGCAGTCGGCGCCGCCGCTCTTCAAGCAGCGATCGTGGTCGCCGGACGCCTACCGCGACGAGGCCTGGCTCCGCCGCAAGGGCAACAACAAGAACCGCCGCAGCAAGAGCGTCACCGACGAGGACGTGGACGAGCTCAAAGCCTGCATCGAATTGGGCTTCGGATTCGATTCCTCCCCCGAGGTGGGACTCGATCGACGCCTCTCCGATACCCTACCCGCTCTCGGCCTCTACTACGCCGTCAACAAGAGCTACAACGACTCGCTCGTCCCCAAAACGACGCCGTCTTCCTCCGCTGCCTCCGATTGCGACAGCACTCCTTCCCCCCACGGCAGTCCCCACACCGCCATCTTCACTACCGGTAATTAACGCTTAATTCGCTTACTATCTCTATATTACGAATTAAATTGGGTTAATTAATTAAGATCTCGGCCTTGTGAATTGTGAAGGTGATAATCCTCAGACGGTGAAGACGAGGCTGAGGCAGTGGGCTCAGGTTGTTGCTTGTGCGGTGCGTCAAAGTTCAGGCTGAATGGGTGATGTGAATTGTGATAATTGTTGATTCGGAACCGAACGAGGGTTTGTCACAAACCTAAACCATACAATAGAGGCTATGTGTGATACAAATGACAACGATTCCCCACCGAACCGAGCCTAGCGCGGACCTTAGTTAACCACCTCCAATTGTCACGGAACCAAAGTAGTTAGTTAGCGTATTACATGTGGGGCTGTCGGCAGAGCCTTGTTTTGTACTGTACTTGTCCAATATGTGATGACTAAGTAAGTTAGATCTATAATAGTATTATTATCTATATCATATGATATGATATGATATGCTAGACGTACGTACAATTAGTTTTGTTTTTGTTCTTGTGCCGGAGGTGTGAAAAAAGAAAGAAAGTCAAAAGATGTTCTACTGGCTTTGAATCCAGTGCTGTGCTGTGGTGCTTCTATTTGGTATTTGTAGTTTCTCTTTCCTGTTGGGCTTGCTCGCTTTGGTACATTTATTGAAAGGCGAGAGAGAAGAATATAGCATTCTTGTAACTCTGACAAGGGAATTGACTTGCACGAGGGATACAGCTTGCTTTCTAACATTGGGCTGGGAACGAGTACGACGCAACCAATTTCTTTCGTGAAAGGCAAGACAGTGAAGCTTGAAATTTCAACATTCTCCTGCTCGCATCGTCGATTGAGAATATTGCGGTGCTGGCAACTTTGTCTTTCTGACTGATTGTACTTTCTAGCCTCTCTGTCATGACTTGTTTTGCACCAATTTTCCAGCGACGGGAAGCTTAGCGGGAACGGAATGGAACATCTAGAGTGTTTGACTCTTCACGCGGAGGCTGGGGTCAAGTCAAACCGCTGCTAACAAAACGGAAATTACAGTGACTGTTAACTGTTAAAGACCAATTGTTAAGGGAATTGTAATTCAAGGTTAAGATGAAGGTTAAAACTCATTCTCCACCCTATTTTCAGGTGAATTTGGGGGAAAAGAATATGGATATATATATGGGTGAAAAGAATAGACAGATAAAAAGAAAAAAAAATAAGAAAGAGAAAGTAATAAATGTAACAAATAGTATGATAATAAAGAAAAAAATAAGAAGAAAATAAAAAAATTGGAAATGAGACGGAAGGAAAAAATGAGTGTAAGTTTATAATAATCTTGAGAACAAAGATATATATTTATGCAGTTGAAATCCCTTCTATGACTGTACTCTCGATTATAACTTAAAGGTAGTCGTCATTAGCTACAAGTGAGTGTGCCTGGAAAACGTTAGATGAAGTCGTCACTTGTAAAGGGAAAAACAAAATGAGAAAGAAACTGCCTGTGCGCGAGTTTAATTAGGAAGAGAAAATTATGAAGAGAAAACAAGAAACATTGACATTGCAATATATTTTATAAGAAACACTGTTATTCATCTCAAAATGCCATGATCTCTGTATAAGTTATACGGCACTAATGTTAACAAAATGAGTCCAAATTTATTTGGACTGAACACATCGACTTGATGGATTTACACAAAACTTGAATGCAAGGCTACTTAAATAGAATTAAATATGTATTATTTGAACTAATTATAATAATCCAAAAATAGCTGAAATGACATTTTTCCGTTCTTCTCTTACGTATTCACTATTAACACGGGCAATGTGTTTATACGTTGGTCAAGATATATGTATGTGTGGAAAAATAGAACTTACGAATATGATATTCTTAATACAAAGTCAAAAAAATATTTGTTGACATTTTCTATTCTCATAAATTTGGCATTTACACAACTTACTTAATTTTCATTCTCACAATGAATGATCGATATATATATATATATATATATATTGTAAGTTATATTGTACGTCAACTATTAACTTCCATATTCATTTTTTTTTCATTTTTTTAATATTTTCCTCAACATATTGATTTTTAACCAAATATATTTTTAAGTTCACCCAGAAAAAATATTTCTGAAAATATGATCGTAAACAAACCTTAGTTACTAGATTGATGACCTATCAAGGGGGATAGCAAGCCTATTTGTAGATAGGGTTCCCCTTCGAGTTAGGCCTCATAATCAGTTTACGTCAAAGTAAGTTTAAAACTGTCCATGCCCAGGCCTTTATTGGCCAACCCAAATGTAGCGTTTGACACGAAGTATTGTCTGCGGCGAGTTGTTATTCTCACACCCTAATTTCATCTTCTCACTTTTCTTTTTCTTGTTTAATTTTTTTGAAAAAATTACCCTTAAAAAAAATGTTTCCATCGTGTATATTATTATTATGCAACTGAAACATGTTTTTGATGTGTAGTAAACTGAGAAGGGAATGTTAGTACACAATACACTTGTGGAAAATAATTAACACAACAGAAATTTATTTTCGTTATGCAAATTTTTTTCGAAAAAATTTAACACAGTGAAAATAAATTTCCATTGTATATTATGGATTGACGCCTCTTGTGTTAATGAACAACACAATGAAAACAAGTTGCCTTGTTTAAAAAGTTACCTTTTAATATCGAATTAATTATAAAACAATTACTTGTTTGATTGAAATTGAATTAATTATGATATAATTTATTCTTTTTAATAATAATTAAAATAATTATCATACAAATTATCGTTTTAATTGAAATTAAAGGTTAAACACTATTTTTGGTCCCTCTTTTTATTTACATTATTCAATTTGATCTTTTTATTTTTTAAATATTTAATTTGGCTCTTTAATTTAAAAAAAAATATTCAATGTTGTCTTTCCGTTCAAATTGACACTAATGATATTAATGAAACTGGACATGTGTCAACTTTACACTTTTTGACAGAGTGACAGTTTTAAAACTGTCACTATAATAATTTAACAATTTTTTATTTTTTTAAAATTTTAAAAATTATAAAAAAATAATAATAATTTAATAATTTTTGCTTATATAATGTTTCCAATGTTTTTTATATTGATATTTTCAAATTTATAAAAATTATTTTTTAGATTATAATAAAATTATAATATTATATAATTTAATATTATTTAATAATATTTTAAAATTGCAAAAAAAGTTAATATTAATATATTATATCATATTTATATTATATTATATTATATTAATATATTATCATAAATTAATATAATTGTATTATATTGAATTAATATTAATATATTATAATAAAATAATAATTCATACTAAATTATTTAATTAAATTTAAAAAATTATAATATTACAATAATTTAATAATTTTAACTTATATAATATTTGTAGTGTTATTAATATTAATATTTTAAATTTTATAAAATTCATATTTTATTATATTATATTATAACTATTATTTATAAAATGTTATGTTAATTGTATTTATTACAAATATTTTAAACTTTATATTAATTATTATATTATATTGGAATACATTGTTGTTTTTATAAATTTAAAATGTTAATATTAATAACATTGTAAATATTATATAAATAAAATTTGTTAAATTATTATAATTTTATTATTTGTTTAAAATTTAATAATATAAATTTAAAATTTTGTAAAATTCATAATGTTAATATTAACAAGTTTATAAATAGTAAATAAGTAAATATTATTAAAGTAGTATAGTTTTTTATAAATTTTAAATTTAAGAAAAAGTTTTTTAATAATAACTATTATTTTATTATATTAATTAAATAATATATTTTAATATTATTTTGTAAATTTAATAAAATAATTTGATATTTTTATTATCATTTTTTGAAATTTAATTTAATAAAATAATTTATTAATTATTATTATTATTATTATTTCATTATAATTATTCAATATTATTATTTTTATAATAATTAAATATTATCATAGTGGCAGTTAAAAAGTGTGACAATATTTATTATTATTATTTTATTTTTATTAATAATTATTATAATATAGTAGCTATTTAGAATCGCCGCTATATGTATATTGAATTCTGGTTGTGTATAACCACCACAATGTAAAAATGTCACGGTTGCACATGCATTCCCTAATGTTGTTTGTTCAATTTACATTGAAGGGCAACATTGACAAATTTTTGAAAATTGAAAGACCAAATTGAATATTTTAAAAATAGAGGAGCCAAATTGAATAATGTAAAAGAAAAGAAGGGCCACAAAATTAATTTAACCAAAATTAAAGTAATCACAATACAATTAATTTGATTAGTATTAAAAATTGTAACTTGTAATTGAATTTCAATTAAAAAAGGTAATTTATTTCAAAATAAATTCGATTACTATTAAAAAGGATAAATTGTATTGTAAATAATTATTTTCAATTAAAAAAGATAATTTGTATTATAATTAATTCAATTACTATTAAAAAGGATAAATTGTATTGTGATTAATTTAATTTCAGTTAAAAAAGTTAATTTGTATCATAATTACTTTAATTTTAAAAGGTAACATTTAAAAAGACAACTTGTATTTTGAATTACACAATAGAAACAAGTTTTCGTTGTATTGTTTATTAACATAGAGGGTGTCAATCTATAATATACAACAAAAACAAGTTTTTATTATGTTAATTTCTTTTGCAAAAATTTAACACAAGATAAACAAGTTTTTGTCAAGGATATTTTGGTAAAAAAGAATAAACGACAAAAAGTTGGGGAGTGGTAAGATAAAAGAGGGGTGTGTGAATAACAACTACCTATCTGCAAGTGATTGTTTTTGCTACTCCTTCTTACTTATACAACTCCTTTCTGTTTTTTTGTTTTTTTGTTTTTTTAAATACTCTCTTTTTAGAAAATTAAGTTCCAAAACATATTTTTAGTTGTTTGTACAAGTTTCAAATTTTAATTTTTAAAATGTATTAGATATATTTTGAAAACTAAATTATGAAAGTGTTAAATTTTTAACACTTTCAAAAATTAAATCCAAAATTTAATTTCCACAAGCCTACGTGTAATCTTCCAGGACATCAATTCACTCCTTCGGCATGTATCCAAAAAAAAAAATCACTCCTTCGGCCTTTATAACTAGATGTGCAGTATGGTTGGGTCAATGTCATCGATTGGAAAATGAAATTCGGAATGATACAAATGAACGGGCATGGGAGGCTCAATCCCGAGAGTTCTTGATTTGGAACGAGTTTTGCTCTTTATGAAGAATGGATTCAGTTTCCGGAAGCTATATCTATAGAAAGTGTTAAAATTTTAAGGTTTAAATATATTTTTAACCTATGTAAAATGAGTAAGTTTTGTTTTTTGTCCTTGTAAATTTATTTATTTTTAGTTTTTATTCTTCAAAATTCTGAAATTATTATTTTTGGTCTCTATTATTATGTGAAACTTGTTACTGCTTGTGTATTTAAAAGCAGGTCAAGTGACCATTCTAAGTAACATCTACTAGTATTTGTGATATTATGTTAACATGTCACATTTCTAACTTTTTTTCTAGATTTCTGAAATAAATATTATTTATCTACCTTAAAATAAACATTAGAGACAAAATTAGTAATTTTAGATATTGGATGGATAAAAGTCAAAGAAAAAGATTTCACAGGAACCAAAACTAAAATTTACTCATTTTACATAGATCAAAAATAGAAATTTCAAATTTCAAAGGGATAAAAACATAGAAAATTTTTTACTAGGATCAAAATAAAAATGTGTTCATTTTAAAGAGACCAAAATCATATTTAAGCTAAAATGTAATACATTTTCAAAATTAATTTTCTTAAACACATTTTAGAAACTAAATTTTAGAACGTATTCTAATAAAAAAAATACGTTTCTAAAATTAATTTTCAAAAAAATATATTTTAAGTAAAAAATTACAAAACACAAAAGGAAATTTATAAATAAAAAGGGCATCAGGAAAACAACCCCCTTATCTATACAACTTGTGAGACACCTCACTATTAAAATAGGGATGGCAAAGTAGATTGAGACCCATAGGCCAATTTGTCTAACCCGCAAAAAATGGTGGGGGTGGGTTAAGGAGGCATCAACTAGCCCAACCCACTAACTTGATGGGCCATCGAGGGAGTAGGGACAGGTTGGCCAACATGTTTTTTTTTTTTTAAGCGTTATTACTTGAGTTGCTCTTTTATAAGAGTTAGCGTAATAGCATTATAAGATATAATGATCCCATTATCATTTTTAATTCATTCTTTTTAATAATAGTGATTGTGTCATTTAAGAATATAAAATTAATGCATTATTACTAATTTAAGTACATTAGTATAATAGTGATTATCTAACTTCAATTTTTTCTTTTTTGAATGTTGTGCATGTAACTACCTTATGTAACTTCAATATTTTCTAATGATGTAACTATCATGTGTATAATAGATTTTTAATTTTTTTTCTTTTTAAAAAATGGTGGGCCAGCCTACCAACCCATTTCTTAACGAGGTGGGTTATATCTTCTAGCCCACTTATCCAAAGTGGGTTAACCCATTGTTAGGGTTATGAATAAAAATTTCTAAGTTAAACAAATGATAGAATTTTTCAAGCAAAATAGTGATTCTATTGAAAAGAAGTCAAGCAAGTCCAAAATACAAGTTATAGAATAAAAGAACTTTTCGAGGAATGGAAGAAGAATGTGGTTGAAAAGAAACAGTTTCTTGTATTTATATCAGGAAACACGCTCGAAGATAGGATTTCAAGCAGTTGGTAGCAGTTATTTGAAGTTATGGGAATCTGACAATTGTCAAAATCTTAGATAGGATAAATTAGTCACTGTACATGTGTCAAAATCTTATAATTCGATCGTTAGTAGTATTTGTTTATAAATAAGGCATTGTGTAGCCATTTTTCTCTTTGGTTGAAATATTGTATACTTTCTTGTACACCATTCATGCTGTACTAACATGGCTACCGATTTTGAGTTTCACCCATCTTTCAATGCATTTTTGTTTTCTTTTCATTTGTGTTTCATTTATTTATTGCTTTCATCTACTTCTCCCTCAAAATTCTTCTCCAAACTCTAACTTAATCACTTCTAAACCCCTTTGCTTCTCGAAACTTAACTTTTTCACTTATAAATCACCAATTCTTCTCCAAACTAAAACTTAATCACTTCAGAACCCTCTTACTTCTTAAAACTTTACTTGATCACTTCTTAACCATTATTTCTTCTCCAAACTTTACTCTTTTTATTCATAAAAGTTTATTTCTTTGTGATATTTTTGAGTTTGTAATTATGTTGGTGTTAGCTTCAATATAAATGTTCCATACTTGAATTTATCTGTTTATTGATATTAGTAAATCACCAAACTTATTAAAACTTCATTTCAATTGATTTATGCCAGTGGTTATATTGAAATTGAAGTGTCAATCGAAATTATCTATTTCTCAAGTTGAAAATTTAACATTGCTTGTTGAAATAAAAAAAATCACAAAGTTTTTCAATTCTAAGTCCCATAATCTAAAAATCTTATTTGTTTGAATTATTGTGATAAGTTATCTTTTGAGAACTATAATTAATTGAATTCTCAAAACAAATTTCCACCAATAACACTTATCTTGGTCTATTTTTGACAGATTGATAGTGAGGCAGGCCAAAGTGAGTGGACTAGCCTGTTTTGCCACCCCTATGTCAAAGTGAAACGTCGTCTCAAACTCAAAGTGTTTAGGTGAACTTTCTAAAATTAATGTTAAATATAATTAACTTTACAAAATTAATTTTGAAGTAAAATAATTTATGCTTAAATGTTTTTATCCTAAATGCAAGTTTAATGTAAAACTTAACATACAATTTTCAACTTAATGCAAAAATTATATTTTATCACTTTTAGTTTAACTGAGATTTGAAAATAAAATTAATTTTACCTAACAATAATCAAACATCAATGTCTTTACTAAAATCACATTTAATGAGAGATAAAATCAATTACAATACTTATCTTAATGAAACTAAACACATACATAGTCAGCCAAATACAAGTTATGTTTGTGCTTTTTATGGACACTCTAACTTTTTTCAAGTACATGACTAGTACTTTCATAAAAATACCTATGAATAATTTTTCTATGGGATCCCAAACTCTTGATAGTAAATAATTAATATCTTATTATTTAAAATATAAAATAATCGTATCCAAAAAATTATACAATTAATTCTTTTTTCTACATAATTTATACAATTATTTAAAATCAATTGGTTTAATGTATAATATTTGTATCCAATATATTTTTAGTAGAAATAGAGGTTTGATATAAATATATACCAAAATAAATTGCCAACGTCATGACAAAATGTATAAAATGTCAAATGTAACAAATACAAACTAAAACCTTACCCCAAATCAAATGATTGATTGGTGTTACAAATTGGGTTTAAGTTCAATCTGTATATTAACCTTTTGAGCCCTAAGTATTGGATTGGTCAAAAACTACAAGTGTTGACCTTGTAATAGGAATGTTGATATACATTCGTGAACAGTGAATCACACCTTGGTCAGGAGTAAAGTTGCCCAATTGTTATCCCATAATAAAATATTATTGCCCACGAGAGACCTTAAGCCTCATGCTAGAGAATCTAACTCATCTTTGACTCCAATATATACTACCAATGTCACTGTAATAGGTAATCATTTAATATACATAATCACTTAAGTAGAATTCTTACTGACTTGAACATCGAAGTGTCTTTTGCAGCTACTCATCCATTTCCAAGATGTCTCATCCTTATCGGAGCACTAGCCAAACTCAAAAGACCTCATATTTTAGTCTTCTTAGGAGCACATCTTAATTAATACCTATGAAGCTTAATTCAAGTCAACAATCCACCTCAAACATCTTAGTATTGTCCATCTCAAACAGATTATTGGCACAATTTATGAACATTCTGTCAATCCAATCCTTACCCAAAATGGTCAATACCAAACAACAAACAACCCAAGTTGATGTCACCCCTAAGTCCATATTCAGGAGGTGTAATCACCTAGCAACATTTAAAAAGGCACTAGGCCTTCTCGAACTCTCTTGCTTATGTTACAACAAGTTCATGAAGATGTAGTAGATAATGGAGCTATAGATATGATAGAGGAAGTGATCAACCAAATTTGCCAAGAATTGTCCATGCAACAAAAGATGAAAATCCTCCACAAATTTACAACCAAGAATGAAATCAAAATGATAAACAAAATGCAACAAATTAAAATATGGGTGACATAGATCCATTCACCAAATGAAACAAATTGAAAGAGATCCATCATAAAATGTAATCCACACACACACAAAACATTGGAACACCTTTATTTGGGGTCCTGTCCCTGTGAGTCATCACTCTTGCCCAAAATTCTATTACCAAAATTGTGAACCACTGCCTTAGATTCATGATCCACCACCACCAAAACTATGAACCATTACGCAAGCCATGTTTTATCTCATTGTTGTCCACTACAAAACAACAAAAAAGATAATTAAAAGATAGAAATCAATTAGAGAGAGAGAGAAAGCTCAATAATGAGTAAATGGTGAAAAAATGAATAAGAGAGAGAGAGAGAGAGAGAGATCAAGTGGGGGAGGAAAAGGGGGAAAAAAGGGGGATTGGGTGGTGGAGGAAAACTGGATAAAGAAAAGCAAGAGATTAGGTGGGAGAAAGAAAAAGGACAAATAAGAGGAAGAGATTAGATTGGGGAGGGGGCGGGACAAATTAAAGAGAGAAGTCATGTTAGGTGACGGAAGGAACATGGAACTACGAAAATAGCGAGATCAAGTGTAGAGAGGAAAAAAGTGAAGGAAGTAGAGAGATCAGATTGGGGAAAAGGAGGAAGAGTAGGAAAAACATATGATGGAAGGGATAGAGGTGGCAAATTGAGCCGTTCGGCTTGACCCATTATACAAAATCATAAGATATATATATATATATATATATATATATATATAATAAAATAAAATTGAAGTGGTTCATTAGGTTAGGCCAAATAGACCTATTTTTTTAAGCCTAGCCAACCCATCAAACCCATTATACTAGGGCAAAATGACTTGATAATTTTCGGGCCTAAATTTTAAGAGGTATGTCGGGCTTTAATTATGAACTGTTTGGGCTTACCAATTAGATTAGGTTCAAATTGCCAGCTCTAAGAAATGGGAAGAAACAATTGACGAGAGAGAAATTTGGTGGTACTTGAGAACTTAAAAAATCTAGATTGCTTAAGGATGAATGCACTAGAAGAATAGATTAAAGAGAGAGAGAGAGAGAGAGAGGCTATAGGCACAAAAGACAAAAAGAAATTTAACCATTGAAAAAAAATGATCTAAATATAGGTGATAAAATTTAATAGCTAGTTAGCAAACACATGATATTATGGTGGTATTTTAATTATTCTTATAATCATCTAAATAATAACACCTCAATAACTAAAATATCTTATGTTCCTTATTCTAATTTCACACATACCTTAAAAGGAGAGTTGATGTTTGTCATTGGTAAATTTGTCATCAATAACAAATAGATTTGGTGAAGCATATTTAAAAATGTTTTGGAAATTAAAATCATGAAGATTGAAAATTGTTTTCATTATAAATTGTTGTGTATTTTGCCTAATTTTTAGTACATCTTAATTAATGAAAAATTATTATATTTTTTAGCAAAATAAAATAATTTATAACAATTATTATTTGAAATAAATTTATTAAATTTATAATATATTATATATTTTTTATGTTTTTATTGTTCAAAATTAAAATAAAATGAAATAAAATTTTGAGTTGAAATAAAAGTAAAAATTAATTAAAAATGAATACCTGTTTAATTAATGGATTTTGTAAAGTTACACTATTGAAAGAAGGAACAAGTCTCGCAACTACAAATAATTAAACAATGTTTAGAAGTTATTTTTTAATAAACGAAATATTATATATGGTGTACATCTTGTGTAGTTGAACTTTCAACCGTATACGATAAAATCTCTAAATAAATTATTTAAATTATATAAAATAAATATCTATTGTCTTTTTTTTGGTAATTGAACTAGGCCAAAAATTATACAATACTAAATCACGCAACTTTTATGAGTTGCACAATATTAATGTTCATAGTGATGTAACAATTGTTGTATTTTTTTTAAGTATTTTAAAAGGCTGATGTTACGTATTACTTGATCTTGTTTACCTTCAAGTGTTTATATATTGTTAGAGAAACACACATAAAACAACACATAATAAATGAAAAACAATAGAAGGACTCCAATTTTTTAATGTGGTTCGGCATTTCTTGCATACCTTCACAATTTTTTTTTAATATTATTATCATCTCAAATCACATTACATCCTATTACAAGTTTTCTGGACAAACCTAACAAAACCCTCCCTTCACATAACCCCCCTCTCACTTAAGGTGGTGGTGGTTTTTCTCATCTCAAGAATTCTTATTTATGTTACTTGTATTCTAATATTAAAAGAGGAATCAAATATCTAAAATAAATAATATCTTTTTAAATCTAAACAATATCCTAGAGATTTAAAATTTGAATTATTTCCTAATAATTCTTCCCTCAATTACAATTTTCAAATTTCCTCTTTTACTCCTGTAGTCATGGATGCTCATCGCAATTATCTCCAATCTTGCTTCCACTCTGCAAAGGTGTGTTTCTCGTCTTTGCTCTGCAGGTATTGGATGGTAACACTTCTTGTACTTGCATTGTCGTTAGCTACCAGGACACATTGCTTGACTTTTCCATTGCCAATAAAACTTTCAACACAAATATTTGCACCGGCTATTATTAACTATCAGGATACGCCGCTTGAATTCTCATTGTCAAGAAGACTTTCGACAGAAGGATCCCACACGAATCTACCATTAGCTACTCATCTCACAAGTCACCAGGCCACACAACTAGCACCTTTGATACCACTATTGAAAAGACACACACAATAAATTAAAAACAGCAGAAGGACACCAATTTTTTAACATAGTTTGGCATTTCTTGCCTACATTCACAAAAACCTCTTAATATTATTAACGTGGTTCTTCTCATCTCAATAACATCTATTTATACAACTTGCATCATAATATTAAAAGAGAAAACAAATCTCTAAAATAAATAATATCTTTTTAAATCCAAACAATATTATAGAGATTTAAAATTTGAAATTTGAATTGTTTCCCAACAAATATCAAGATATTTTAAGAGTTTACAAACAAGCATATAATAGATGTGGGTTCACACCTATAAGATTGAGTTAAGTAGACACAAATACAGTTCATATATAGTCCGATTTATCCTCCCTGTGTGTCTAACAATGGACTTCATAGATTTTTTTTTTACCTTTAATTATTTTCAAAAATTAATTTCAATTTTTGAATTTGAAGCTTATCTAGAAATTAATGGTTCTGAACATGTAACGTGGGATTAAACATATCTAAACGTATATATTTTATAGGCTCCTCCAATGTTCACTGTTTTTATCCACTAACATTACTGTACATGTTTTTAATTTCGAATTTATGTAAAAATAAAACCCCCTTTTTCAAGTCTAACCTAATTTTCAAAAGACTGCTCCCTTTCTCCACCTCTCTAAGCAATTCTTAAATCCCGAATTATTTTCATTAAACACTTACAAGTTTTAATAATCTCGATTCACATTGAGAAGCACCTGTTATATCTTAGAAGACTCATACATCACCCGCAAATAAATTCTTGAACACAGTATAACTATCACATTTCTCAAACTTTCAAGTTCAATTGTACATGATCAACTACAAGGACTTGGTAACAAGCAACGACAAGAAAAGCAGGCGAAAGAATGAATGAGTGGAGTGATTAGCCGCTGCCGCAACTATAAACCTATAAGCATCAAACGAATTTTTTCAGATCGTTTTCCATTCAAACAATAGTCGTAAGACTGGGCTCATTTTTTTCTTCATGCGTTTCAAATACGTCTTTCACGATGCTTACAAATGTGTTAACGGTCTCATTATGATATTTGTGCAGCCAGCTGTAAATATCCCAAAACCTGCGCAGATGGTATTTGTCAACTTTATGCAACCCATGCACACTTTGAAATTTGAACGTCGCAAAAATTTGGGAAGTTTATGTCCAAACATGGCATTAGACATATTGCTGGATTTGCTGCAGAAGGAATTCCATTTTTAGTTATTTATAAATTATAAATACCTGTTATATATTATTAAACCATTGATCTTTAATTTCTTTGCAACCTTCGATACATCATAATCTCATGAAGTATTTGTCAACTTTAGACTGCATAAGGTAAATTCTAAATAAAAAATAAATTATCTCACAACCTGTTGTAAAGTATTCCCTCAATTAATTAGCTGTTGCTTAAAAAATTATTTCTATTTTTTTTAAAAGTCTATACTATTTTTAATTTTATTTTTATCTCTTGAAACAGAAATTCATTATTAAAAATGAGATAAGATTTTATTATATCATTTTATATTTCACACAAATAATTTAATTTCCGTTTAACATCTATTTTATATATTTTTAAAAATCCTTTTTGTTCCTTTTCTTCTCAAACTATAGTTACACTCTCAAATAATCACTTATATTGTACATTTTATGTTGATTTTTCCTTCAATTTTCAAATGCTTATACTTTTAAATGAATTAATTTTAACCAAATTTTGACATTCCTTAAATCTTAACTTCTCTTCTCTTAAATATCAAATTAAAATATATTATTTTGAGAGAAACTTAATATTTAAAGTTTATTCTTCTATAAAAAAAAATGGCATATGACATTTTTAACTTTTATTTCTTAATTTATATTTTTAAATTAACTATGCATATTTTCCTTATAATTTTTTTTAATATATATTTTATCCAACATGAGTTAATTATACATGCGTTTATTGTAATATTTGGTGTTATTTTTTTAAAATGTTTTTAATTTTATATTTTTGTTTTTTTTTTTAAATTTACAATAGTCGTGCAATCTATAAAATATTTGCTATTTTTTTTCAAATAAAAGGAGTTTTGATATTAATGAAATAAGAGTATTTCCAGTATTTTAATATAGAATAATTTGATCAAATTATAATGACAATTTTCTACAACTGAGACTGTTTATCTTTCTTATCATTTTGTAATTATGTTCGACAAACAATTTAAAATGAAGTTGAATTTTTCAAAATTTATAATAGTAAACAGGCTTATACTCAGCCAAAACCAAAAAAAAAAAAGGACACAACCTAGCTATACTTTATCAAAATTTAAGGATGGTTGATCGAAAAGTTATTCATCACTGTAAGAAGTCATCACTATTAATATTACCTTGTTTTAGCAAAAATAAATGATTATTCAGTATTTTTTATATTTATATATGTATGGGATTTTATTGATAAAAGAGAGAATTTAGTGTTAGTGTTAGTTTTTCTATTAAAGATGCAACTAATAAAGATATTAATTGTTACACTTCATGTTACACCCTGATCTCAATTGAATGACCAACAACAAACTTTTAGGGTTGTTTAATTTTTTAAAAATATAATACTGGACAGCACAAAATTAATTGTTCCATGTTTGATTTGAAAAGGATCATGAGACAACACAATTCAAGCGATGATGAATAGGACAAAAACTCATTTTTTGTTACTTAACAAACCATGGGACAACTTTTTATCCCAAGTACAAAATACTCAAAAAAACAAAAATATCCAACCATCATCGTCACCACTGCCACCACCGTCGCTGCCAGTGGCACCACTACTACTACTGTCACCTCTGCCACTACTACTATTACCACTGTCACGGTTTTAGTTAGTATATACTAGTGTTTTAGTTAGTATATTTCACGGTTTTAATTTAAATTTTTTTATTATTATAATCAATTTTAGTATATACTAGTGTTTTAGTTAGTATATTTCACGGTTTTAAAATTAATTGTTACAAAAGATGTGTAAAATTATTTACCTACAACTATTAAAACAGGTATATGCCATTTTAATGTACAGTTTTTGTTGGACATTTTTATAATTAACTATTTAGAATTAATTGATCACTTTCACTTTTTATTTACCTTTTCTCTCTTTTATTGTATTTTTATTTTTTGAAAACATAAAGAGGTATGAAGTACCTCTCTTTTCCCTAGTATCATAATTAAAGTAAATAAATATCAAGTAATTAGGATAAATTTTAATAAATTTATTTTTAAAAGAATATTAAATATGTCCTAATATAATAATTGTCAACATAATTAAAATTTAAATATTCTTCCTATTTTGACACGTTTTAAGGCCTTATAGTAGATGAAACTTGTGCTGGAGAATATTCATTTTGATTGATATGATCAATTTAACAAGAGTTCTTTTTATGAGAGTGACATCCAAGTGTGAGAATAAATCATAATTATTTTTAATTGTATACAATCCATAGTAATAAAATTATTATGAATGAAGATATATATATATATATATATATATATATATATATATATATATATAAAGATAAGTTTAGAAATGATTAAGACCTTATAGTGTCAAGATGATGCTTTTGTATTAATTGTCCAGCATATAGATCAATACAACTCTTCTCCATAGAATCCTATAATTTTAGATACGTAAGAAGTGATACTTAATTATATAGTCATTTAGAAAATAATTATAAGTACATTAAACAATAACATATAAATTTGACATATACCTATTTTATTTCACCATTTGATACAAACTAATTAGATTTTCATCGTCAATCATTCCATAAACATTAAAGCTTCTTGAAATTCTTTCACCCCTTTTATCTTTGTTTTTAATCTTAAAGATAATAGATTTCCTAAGAAAATATCTAATGCGGCTAGGGATAACTGAAAACTCTCCAACCTATAAATTAAAAAAATATATGAAATTAAATTGAAAGAAAATATTATAATATTAACTCATGACATGTAAAGTATTTTATAATATTATAATTAATATTCACTATGAATTTTATATTTATTATACTGATCTTCATCTCTTATTTGATACTTGCAGCTGACTTTTTCATTAACTACTTAAAAGGTTCGTGATCCCAAAAGATGAATTCACCATTATAAAAATAAATATTGAATAATCATCAAGATAGTTGTGATAAAGAAATTTAGAGTACAGAAAGAGATAACTTTATGTAAAAAAACAATGAAGATTCAAATTTATAATATGGACATTAATATATGGGAATCAAACTTGAATATGTCTCGTGAAATTTATCAAAATCGTGGGAGGTTTGTTCTTCAATGTACAATTTTGTAATTTTAAAAGAAGTATTTTTTTTAATATTGGATAACTTTGTGTATTTAATAAAATACATGTGAAATTGATTAATTTACTTAAAAAGTCTTAATAGTATTATTGCAGAATATTTTCATAACTTAGCTAGTAGTGTTAAAAAAAAACAGCTGGTAAAATTTTTGCTTAGGAAAGAATAGGATTAGATTTTATTGTATAACCAACATTAATGAAAAAAAAAAATCCTTAATTTGATAATTTGCAATAAATATTGATATTATTTCAAAGAAAAAAATATATACTAATTAAGTGAACTATTTAGTGAGATGGACAAATAAACGTATATTTATCGTTAAATTTTAATAAATTAAAATTACACTATACTTTTAATTATTATGCTAAAGATAAATACACCATTACCCATGTAGTTTCCTGTTTACACTTCAGCTTACTAGTATTTTCTAAGAGAGGTGTTTTGTCACACTCAGGTGCGGGAGGCCTACTCACAATTACAAATGGGAATGGGTAGGGTATTATAGTACTCATTCCCATACTCGCATTTGGAAAAAATATTCATACCTGTCTCTATACTTGCATGGCTAACAACTTTAATCTCCATTTTTGTGCTCACTAGATACCTATATATCCGTATCCGCTATCCACACTTTACTTATATGGAAAGTCAATAAATTAATAAAAAAAATATTAATTAGAAAATTTGCTATAACTAAATTAAAAATTCACTCTTAAATCATTTAAAAATAACCTTAAATCATCCAAACTTATCCTTACTTCATCCAAATGTAACATTAAAAATATCCAAACATAACCTTACATCATTCAAAAATAAGTCATAATCAATTTTTTAATACAATAGCACAATACAGTTTATAAAATTAATTCATAGCACAATACAATTTGTAAAATTAATCCAAAGCACAATTATAACATGGCAAAACAAAAATTAGACAACAATTAAACTCATTCAATAAGGAGAGAAGGGGAATTTTTTTAGTTAGTTAATATCCCATGCTTAAACATAATCCAAGACCTGAGAAGGAGGATAGAATTTGAAATCACTACTGTAGAAAACACTTTTTAAATCGGTTAAAAAAAGCTTTTTAAATTAGTTTTTGGACTGATTTTGATATAGGCGATATAAAAACTATAGTGATTTTAAATTGTATTTTGAACCGAGTTAAAAAACATTTTTTAACTCGGTTACACCAAAACTGAGTTAAAATCGTGCCTTTACATTCACAACAATGGTGGTTCAATAACCTTTTCACATTCACAACATGAATATTAGAATAATAACACCAAAATTTATTTACGAACACGTTGTTCCCCTCAATTAAGCAAAAATGAAAAGATTTGTGCCTTCTGCTTTTGCTTCCACTTTCGTTTCCTCTTCCTAGCCTAAAAACCCCAATCCCAACAACATCATAACCATCAACACCACCAACCCTTGCGCCTTCAAACTCATGCTCAAAGTCGATGAAGAATGGTATATCAGCAACCACCTCCACCAAGAAATGACCTTCTCCCCCAACTTCCCCCGACCGCCACTTGAGACTTGGTGATGTTGACAAGGATTTTGGCGGTTGGGTGAACGATGTCAAGGAGCTTCATGATGGTGGTGCCGTTGTTGGAGATGGTGATAGTTTCCTTGCCTTGAAAGCTGAAGGTGGTTTGGATGACGTTAGCAACGATGATGCAGACATTGATGATTTATGGCTTCCCTTGCGAAGTGTTTGTGCATTTCTTCAACAAAATGATTTGAGGTTAAGGAAACAGACAACAAAGTAGAGAGTGAGTGACAGAGAGAGATTACCTTGTGCCTTCGCTGACATGGTTGAAGACATGAGAAAGAGAGGGAGATAATTTTTCTAGACCTTTCTCTCTCGCAACGAGCGTGAACTTGTGTTTTTAAATCGTGCTATCTAAGTAGAAATCATGCTAGTTAAAGTAAGAATTTTTAAATTGGTTGGGGGAGGAATCAATTTAAAAACACACTTTTTTAAATCGCTTACTTGTTGAACATATTTAAAAAGTGTGTTTTTAAATCGGTTCAAAGAGAACCTAATTAAAATGTTTTGTTTTTAAATTGGTTCTACATGAACCGAGTTAAAATATTGCATTAAAATTTTAAATCTTATTCGTGAAGACTTTTTAAATCAATTTATTGTGAACCGAGTTTAAAAAGTTGCAAAAAATTTCAAAAATGACACTGCATTTATCTTTTCAATCAGTTCAATTTGAATCGAGTTAAATTCCTATTATAAAAAATATATTTTGTAATAGTGAACAAATCATCATTGGCCAAAGCTAATTGGAAATTTGGAATATGAAAAAAAATTCACGTTACATTACTCCTAGAGCTTAAGAGCACAATAAGTAACTGGTGGGCAACAAGTTGACGACACGAAGAATGTGTGGAGGCAACAGCGTAAGAAAACAATTCATGAGGGAAAGGGATTTTAGGGTTCAAGTGTTATGTGTTATTAATTAAATTAATAACTAATAAAATTATATATATATATATATATATATATATATATATATATATATATATATATATATTTGTGATATTATAATTAAATATTTATACATATTAATAGTGCGGATATGAGGCGGAATGAGTACATAGTACCCATATCCACATTCATTCCTTTTAAATTTTGTGGATAATTATCTGTTCCTAAACCCATTTCCATTGAGCAGGTAATTTTGCTTCTCATTACAGATATTTTTTGTGAATTCCCATAAAGTCTGGATATAATTGTCATCTCTACTCACAACCGTCATCAAACTATACTAATTAGCTCCTATACTATTTATATATTTAATACATACGTGGTTCGAATAAGACAGATAAATCACATGCAGTTGTTAATTAATTGTTCTTCTTGATGGTTCTTAAGTGGACTGTGGAGTTGCTTGAACAAACAACAATCCACGGCTAATTTCACTGAACTATTATGACTCCATGAGCACAATAGGTAGTAGGCACATACTTCCACATCCCCTAGCTGACCATCTCCAATCATCCCATTAATTAACTGTGATAATTAGACAGAGGAATTTGTGAGGAGACAACGTAAAAGTCCAAATTAAGTAACGGACAAATAAAAGTCATATACGTGCATCGCATTAGTCTTCTTTTTCTTCCATTGTCCATACTTTTTTTAATATAATTGTTGGGCGGTCATAACAGGCAGAAAAGGTCTACAACAAAGAAAATGGACAAGGGAGACAAATTGATGAAAGATGGCAAACCACATAGCTATAATAATTAAAATAACTGCGATAGCGATGAATGGAAGCAATGGCGAAATGGAGAGTTAGGTGAGAGCAAAGAAAAAGCCCCTTTACCCACTTACTCATTCCCGTTCCGTTTCCTCGCCTTATTCTTGTTCTTATAATCCTGTTCTTCTTCTTCTCCACCTCAATTTTCCCTTTTCTCACAAAAAGTGTAAACAAGAAATGATAAACACACGCGCGTCCGTCCATTAAATAAGAGATTTAAACGTACTCTTATATGTCATAAAAAATAAATAAAAAAGAGAAGTTTTCCAACGGGGAAACGTATTAGAAACTTCCGTTTAGAAAACACCATCACAAAACGCAATTTTCAACAGGAGAAAAAGCCGAAGACGGCCCATGTGAAAAGCGTATGTAATTCTCTCGCCTCTTTATCCTATCCACTGCCTGTAATTGCGTACGTGTGGATTCGGTTTCGTTTGGTCCAAATTAGAATTAGTGCTTCGCAAAATTTCTAGAACCCACGTCACTTGGGGTTGGAACATGTTTGGTTCCGTGGTTATAAAATAGTCTCGCCCTAGAATCCTTGAGGAGAATATGACTCATTGTACTTTCCTTTTGTGTGGGGAATTATGGTAATTGATTTCGAGGTTTGGACCCATGGATTCTGATCGTCCTAGAAAACCTTCCCAAAACTTAGTCCACTCTCGATTCTTCCGTTCTGGCTTCTATTGCTGGGATTGGGAGTTCTTGACCGCTCTCCTCCTTTTTAGTTTTGCCCCCTAAGCTTCCTCTTAAACAATTTTTTCCTTTTTTTTTTTTTTTTTTCTCTTTAGACGAATTACATCAGTTTGAACCAAAGGGTTGTTCTTTTTATCTTTGAATAATAGTAATAAGAAAAGATTTGTGAGATTGGTCGGGAAGAAATGTCGCAACGGTCGGTGCCGGCACCGTTCTTGACGAAGACGTACCAGTTGGTGGACGATCCGGGCACGGACGAGGTGATATCGTGGAGTGAGAGTGGCAACACTTTTGTGGTGTGGAAACACGCGGATTTTGCAAAGGATTTGCTTCCTAACTATTTTAAGCACAATAACTTCTCCAGCTTTGTTCGCCAGCTCAACACCTATGTATGTTTCCCTTTCCTTAAACGTCTCCTCTCTTTACATTTACTTGTATGGTTTGGTTGATTTCCATCATTCCATCCGAACCTGTGAGATCATTATTCCGTTTCATATTATTTTCTCCAGCAGGCATTCTTTTTGTCCCTTTTTTTTTTTTGTCTAAATAGGTAAATACTAAACAGAATGGGTAAGGTGGAAAAACTTGCCTGTTAGGGATAAAGTGGTGTGGTGTCACGATATATTTGTTTATAAAAAATATTTGAGTTTGTAGGGATTCCGAAAGATCGTGCCAGACAAATGGGAATTCGCGAACGAATATTTCAAGCGAGGGCAGAAGGAGCTTCTCTCCGAGATCAAACGCCGCAAGACCGTGCCCCAATCGTCGGCGCAACCACCGGAGGTTGGAAAATCCGGCGCCGACGGTAACTCTCCGTCGAACTCCGGCGGCGACGAGGCGGGCTCCACCTCAACCTCCTCCTCGTCCTCGTCCTCCGGTTCGAAGAACCCGGGATCGGAGGACACAAACACAACAACTTCTCATCAGTTATCGAGCGAGAACGAGAAACTGAAGAAGGATAACGAAACGCTGAGTTGGGAGCTCGCTCTTGCGAGGAAGCAGTGTGATGAGCTGGTGGCTTTCCTCAGGGACCGTCTGATGGTGGGTCCCGATCAGATCGATCGCATCATGCGGCAAGGAAGCATTGGATCGGACAACGCGGTAGGTGAAGGCGGAGGAGACTGTTTGAAACTGTTTGGTGTTTGGTTAAAAGACGATGCACTAACAGACAAAAGAAACAACCACAAGAGAGGCCGCGATGACCAAATGGGCTTCGGTGGGCCTCGCCTCAAGGAGTCCAAGCCTGTTGTTGACTTTGGAGCTGTAAATGTCATGATGAAGGGCAACAAGGTTTGCAACTGAGTGAGGACCTTAGCTCGCCACGCGATCTGTTCAGCAATTTCATTTTTTTTTTTAAAGCAATTAGAGAAATAATAGGATAATGAAAAAGGAAAAGGCTAAGCGAGGATCATGGTTGGGTAAAAAGACCAAATGCATGCGCTAGCCTCTGCTTCCTCCACATGTTGAGGTTGTGTAATTTTTAATGTAGGTCAATGCTTCTATGAATATTGATCGAAAAGCATGTATTAATAATCGATATATGGCTTTTTATATCAATTGATTGGCAGCATTCTGTTTGGTTTGATGATATAGTGGAGCTGCACGATCTGGTGCAACGGGGTTCTCTGCCTTCAATCTTCATTACCTATGGAGTCAGAAGGTTTTTATAATAATGAATATGCGCACCCCGTCGGGAATTCAATATAGTGGGATTTTCATGATAGGAGAAAGGATAATATAAATCATTATTTTTAAGAAATCGAAAAAAAATTATTTCCACAAAATTAGAGATGAGAGAGACATGATAGGTTTTTTTTTTTTTTTTAATAATAGGCAAGATAGTTAAAATGTAATAAGAGATAAAAGAATTTAATTTAAGTAAGCAAGAAAATAGTTTAAATCAATATGTATGTTAGAAAAGATAAGGATAATTTATTTTCAAGAAATCAAATAAAATCATCAAAAAATAAAGATGACAGATTACAAAGATGATTTTATAGACAATGGTTTAAGATAAGAAAATAGAGTAATAAATGAAAGAAGATAAGTTAATAATGTGGAAAAGGATTAGAAAATATGATATGAGATTTTTGTTGTTGATTTTGATGGGGAGAGCTTGGGAGAGGGTGGGAAAGCGGTTAGGAGTAGAAAGAATTGTACTGTGGGAGTGTGAATTACACCACTTCAGCATAAAAGAGTATTCAAACGAAAATAAAGATGAGAGAGTGGGGGAGTGAGCTTTTCTGGTGACAGATAAAAGTTTTCATTTAATATATAGGGTGGATTAGATAACAAATTAATGTACCATACAATAAAATAACACAAAGTAGCGCTCTCTCAAGTTTAAACTGGATACTATATATATATATATAAAATTATGTGCATGTAATAGCACCAAGGTTTCTCCAGCAAGTAATGAACGACGCGTCTAGTAGCAAAGTTGTGCTAAAGTTACTATAGTACAACCAAGGAGCAGGATTTCATTGCTTTTTATAATTTCTTCTAAACTAAAACTTTTTCCCCCCTTTATGATGCGTTTGAGATAAGGCTCTTAACTTCAACTTAATTCTGACTCATGTTGATTGAAGTTGTAATACCTTGTTTTTCCTAATGCATGATTAAGTGTTTTAATAACTAAAAAATGAAAACTAGATATGTAATCTAGGTGATTAAAAGAAAGAAATGAATTGTTGTTATGTATGATTTGTTGTATGTGATGATGGTTGTGTGTTGTTTGTTTGAAATTCGAATTTGAATTTAGGAAACTTGAGATATGTGCTTGAGCCAATGTGGGTGTGTTGTGAGTGTGATTTTGGGCTTTTGAAAGAAAACAGTTGAGTTAGACCAATTAGGGGTTATGGGGAGTGGTTTGATGAGATATGATCCTCAGATAGCCCAAAGTTTGTGTGAGAGCTTCGGGAAAGTCAAGTATATAATAGGGGGAGGGGGCTTTTATTCCTCATTCTCTTTCTCTCTCATCTCTTCATTCTCTCTCTAAGATTTTGAGTTTGTGAGGTTGTAAAAGGAGTTGTAAGCTTAGTTGAGTGATTATGGTGAGAAAAAGAACGGTTATTGGAAGATTTGGCTCAAGATAGAAGATTCTCAAGGAAGCTAAAAATTCAAATTTGGAGACTTTTAAAGGTAAGGAAAGCTTACTAATGCTTGATTTTGTATTTGTGGTTGTTGATTAAATGCTTTGGAATCAATTGATTTTAATGAAAATCTTGTGTATGTAAGTTTTGACACAAAATGGGTTTAGAAAAGAAAATTTGAGATTTGTGGATTAAATTGTTATACAATCGGCTAGAAAGGTATTAGAAGTGATTAAAACTGTTTTGAGATGCTTGTTGTTGATTCATTTGGTCAAAATTGGAAGTTGGTGTTGGATTTGCGAAGAAAACGAGCAAAAATCGCACCCAGCAATTTACAGCTCGCTTAGCGATAGATTTTTCAGTTGTTGGAAGCTTCGCTCGCTTAGCGACGGAAATGCTCGCTAAGCGAGAGAAAAACAGAGTTTTCTTTTCTTTCTTATTATTTTTCTTGGTTGTTGATGACTTCATTGATTCCTATGAATGTCAAATGTATATTTTAAGAAAATTGGATGTTCAAACGGTTTTCTAAACTAGTTTTTGGGTTTTCTTTATTATTATTGTTGAAGATCTGTTTGATAAGTTGTAAGTGTCTCATTGAGTGAGAATTCTATCTGAGACTTGGCTGCTCTTTGGAATTGAGTTCGCTGAGTGAGACTTATACTCACTGAGTGAGAACCTTCGAAAGGGAGAGCATGCTCTTTGCATGAAAGGTACTCGCTGAGGGAGCACATGGATCGCTGAGCGAGCATGTATTGCTATATGTTGTGTGAAAATTTGTGAGAAATTGATAGTTGAGTAGAAGGTTGCTCAGGTAGAACCTCCACTAGTTGTAGTGTGTTGTGATAGCAAGATATCTTACAGAGGATGTTGGTTGCTTAGATAGGATCTCACTTAAGACGTGTAAGATATTTCTTGAGACATGTGTTGATTGAGTAAAGTTTTACTTGTTGACCATGCAAAAGACCGAATTGGGCGTGCATGGGGTTGATGGTGATTGTTGGACCACAGGTGGTGTTGAGTAAGTCATATGGTGATATGTTAATACACACACACACACACACACACACACACACACACACACACACACATATATATATATATATGATTGTTGTGGTTGAGTTGATGGTTGTGTTGATATGTTTACATATATATGTGATATGATGATTGTTTGGTTGAATTGATTATTGTGGGGATACATGCATTAGCATGCATATGTTGTTGGCTGAAGTTGTGTGAGCCTCAAGCCGTGTGCGAGCAGGCATGTAAGGTGGATGGTGACTAGAGTTGGTACTCAGATAGGCCTCCAACCTAGTGTTTGGATAAGAAGTGGGGTCTTAAAGCTAGGCCTAGGAGATAAGTGGATGGGTAATCTCACAGGGGGCCAAGGCAATGCAGGCCTTGTGTCGCAATATACCACCACCACATACACTTATCCTAACAACCATAAGTTATCTAATTGATCAGAGTTTTGACAATCCCTGAATGGTGCTAGATGGCCATGGTAAGGAATAAGAGCTGGCTGATCGCCCAAAATATAAAAATCTCTTGAGAGTCGTGTTATTCATACATTGACATATGGGGTTGACAGCATGGTGTGTGATGTTGTGTGTGCTATACTGTAATGTATGTAAACCCATTTCTAGACAAATTTTACGAACCAAAATTTACTTGAGAAGACAACGTAGTGAAGAAAACGCTAATGAAAGAAAAGGTTGCAAGGGAAGGAAAAGATGAGAGAGGACATATTGAGAAAAAGGAAATGGGAAGGCAAGGGAGTGCCGGTGAAAGGCAAAGAGGGAAGGGGTGCCAATGAGAGGGAGAAGGGAGAGGGAAGGCACTACTAGAATTTCCCTTATTACCTACAAATTTTCCTGCAAATTTTAATCAATAGGTAAACCCTTCGTGGATAATTAGTTTCCTTCAAATTTTAAAATCCGCAGCAACTTTCCAACAATTTTTTTTTGCAGAAACATAACAAATATCTGCAAGAAATTTTTGGCAAGAAAATCAACCATTTTAGAAAATTTTCTACAAATTTTCCTACAGAAAAATATGCAGGAAACCTTTTCTATGAAAAAAATCACACGAAAATTCACAAGTAATGCTTTTGTGAATTAAATTTTGCAAGAAATTTCCTGTAGATTTTAAATTCACAAGAAAATCCACAAGAAATTATTTGCAAATTATATATATATATAAACATTTTAAATATTTTTTAAATATACTTAAATATCTATATTTATTTTGTAAAATTTAGAAAGTTTTATTTAGTTTATAAAATATTAATAAAATTATAAATTATTTAATTTTTTATTTAGTTATAAAAAATAAAATGTTTCTTTTACATTGACTAATAATATGCTTTCATTTGCGTTATTTTTTTGATATCTACTCTTTTGCCTGGTTTGAGCTTCAGACCCTACACGTGTCCGTTGAATGAAATCCTTGTTTTACACCCAAGCTAGTATGTCACATTGTACCTAAGCATAAACATCTTTTATCGATATGTTTAAACAAAAGAAACAAAGGTTAATAATAGAGGACACGTAAGTGGACCTCCCCGTTGGGGTAAGAGTTAACTATGTAGCAAACAAAAAATCACATTTAAAAACTGTGGAGACCCCATATATGTCAAACCAATATGTACGCTTTACTGGATACATGACCCCTAAGCCAGAGAGGAAGTATGGGCCAAATTATTAGATATGTGGGTTTGAATAATCACAGGTGTTGCATCGGCCAGTCTTGCCATTTCTGGATAACTCACATAGAATGGAGCCAGAATAAATTCCTGAAACATTCACAGCACAAGGTAAATGAAAACCTCCACAATATGCAAAAGGATAAATAACATCTATGTAATAAGTTTTCTAAAACCACAAAAGATGCAATTTTATAAATGGAAACAGGTGCACAATACAGAGTAAATTTTTATTTGCACAATGGTAAGAGCAAAGCTTGCTGGACGTGGAATATATGATAATCACATTTAGTAAGTAAAATAGAAAAATAAAACATGGAGGATAAAAAAATTATAGAAGGAAATGAATGCCCAGTTGCAGAGTATTCTGAACAAAAGAAGCCATGTTCGTAAGTTCAGACTGCTTGCAGAACGATATTATTATAATTTGGAAGTATGTGCACACATATAAGAAGATGGCATCAAAAGGAGAGCACTTCTGAAGCTGCATATGTTATTGAACTCAATTTTTTCTCCTCCTATTGGTCGCATCAATTTTTAACGCATTGGACAATCTGCTGATTTTTTAATGACTTAGCAGCATGAGTAATTGTAAATGCTTATGGTACAATAGAAAGTTGTTTCATACCTTATCTCCTGGGAACAAACTGCAAGCACTGCATGAACAACACTCTGCTTGGCCCCATTACTGACCACAATCTCATAAGAGTATATGTAATTCCATTCTCCTTTGCAAAAACAGTCTTGGGACATTGTCAAACTCCCAATCTCACACAATAATAACAAAACAAATTCAAAAATCAAGCACGCAAAGCATCTGAATTCTGAAGTAACCTTTTAGCTTATGACATATTGCTTGGCACAATTCTAATGTTCCAGCAGTACTAGAATCAGAGTAAGAAGGATCCTAAAGAATAGCTTTCACCTGTCATGATACATAAACAAATTGGTTTACTTCAATTGAGAGCTGATTCTAACTTTAATCATTTTTATTATTTAAAAATAATAACATGATGAAATGAAGGATTATTTAAAAATGCATTTCCCATATATTATCAAAAACCTTATAACACAATTCCTTAAGGAAATATGGATGAGTAGTGGGCTAGTGACAATTTTCTTCACTCTTTTCAATTAACGTACTGGATTTTAAATCAGAAAGCTTAGATAAGAAATAGGAAAATATCCTCCTTTCACTCCTATTCCATCATTCCATCTCAAAGGAAAGTTCGAATAACTAGAGACTCGACTATATATGACCAAGCTCCACAATGCCAGCAACTGCAGGGCTAAGCAATTACTTCGGATGAGGAAACTGTTGTTATTGCTCAATCCCTCAGAAAAGCATAATCAGAAGCTTCAACAACCAATAATTAGCCCACTAGGTAGGACATAAAGAAGCTAAGTGGACAAATCCTCGAAAATATATACAGTAGACAAGTAGTGTCTGGAATCAAGAAAGCAAATAGAAAGAAAATTTAAAGTCAGAAAACATTGTGAAGAGAATATAATTATAAAATACCAAGTATGAAACAAAACAGGACACTATCATGTATTCACAAATCTGGAGTTCTATTCACAAACATAATGACAAAGGAAATGATAAATGTAAACAACGAATAAACAAAAGTTTGGAAAAAGAAAAAGAAGAAACAACAAAAGCACCGAATAGAATCATCAAAATCATTTGCAATTTTATTCTTTAACAAAAAATAGAGAAAAGAGAAAGAGAATCACCGAATAGACAAAAAAGATTGAAGCGGCTAGGGTTTCATGGTTATAACAACCTTGCGGAGGCTCGTTTGCTACTCGATGCAGTCAAAGCAATCGAACAACCTATACACGAAACTTGCAGAGATTGAGCAAATCAAAATTGAAACAAGGAATAAATTTTGAAGTTTCAGTGAAATCACCTCTTAGTGGAATGCATGTGCAGATTTTAGATTGAGCAAACAACACGGTGCAATGCACGATTGGAATGTGCGATTCTATGCCAGCACTGTCTCCAATGTTCGCTTTGCATCCGCAAACACCTCTCGCACGAGTCCCTATCCATCGCCGAATGAATCACGAAAATTCGTCTCACGAAACTTAAATTTGGCACTGCTATTTCGTGAATTTTGGATTTTTAAGTCTGATAGAGTCAAAAGTGTGAAGAAGAAACGAAACCTATTTTATCCTTTGGGCTGAGTGGAAATACCGAAATGGCAAAGAGTCCGACTTAGAAGGACCAATCAGAGAGAGTAAAGATAAATATTAAATACTGTTATTTAATTAGTATCATTATTTTTTTTATTATATTGAGAAGAAATTATAATTTGATATTATTAATTAGATGTAATTTCATTTAAAAAATTATGCAAAATAAAAGTTACAAAGAAACAATTATTTTCAAAACCATTAAGTGTGACTTAAATATATAATTTGATTTTTTTTTTATTAAAATTGCATCTTTTTTCTTAAAAGTGATATAAACATTTTATTGTATTTTATTTTTCTTATGTTAAGTCATTTTTTCATTTATCAAATTAATTATTTTTACATCTTTATTTATGTTGACGAAATTTTTCATATTTTTTACATAATATATATATATATATTTCTTTTGGTCCTTAATATAAGACACTTGTAACAGAATTATATAAACCAATAAAAATAGTTAAATTAGTTGATTTATTATTATTTTTAAATATTATAACGTACCAATTTTATCCTTATTAATCATCATTAACTTATTGTGGGTGACGTGAAGACATTAACTCATTGTTTAAGTAGAAATTGAGAAGAGAGAAGTAGAGAAGAGAGAAGAGGGTAAGAAAAGGTAGTTTTATGTTGTTTGTTTGAAGAGAGAAGTGGAAAAGAGAGAAAATATACATGTGGGGCCCACTAAAAAAAATCTCTCCTTTGTTGAAAAAAGAAAGAAAAAGGTGAAATAAAAAATTGTGAAATCCACTCAAAATTACAATTCTAACCTTATTACTTCTTTCTATCTCATAAAATCTATATATACTAAGGGTAAACATGTATTTACAAGAAAAATTCATTCCTTCTCTCCACTTTTCTATCCAATCAAACAAGCAGAGAGAAAACTTAACTTTTCTTTCTCTTCTACCTCTCTCATACTTCTTTAAATCCAAACACCTTAAAAATCTACTTATTTTCTCTTCTCTACTTCTCTCTTTACCCAAACAAAGCATAAAGTCTAAAAGTAGTATGCATCATTATTAAATAAAGACACAGATACTCAAAGTCTTTAACAAGGGCAAGCAATGGAAAAAAAATTAAATACTTCATAAAAAATGTAAAACGCCTTATACAAAGGATCATTAATACCTTCTAAATAGTTCCTTATATTAAGGACCAAAGAGAATAATATATTTTTATTTTATTCATTTATTATAATTATTATAGATTATTTTATAAAGGATTTTTCCTGCAAATTTTTTTGTGGATTTAAATTTGCAGGAAATGTTTCTTGCAAATTTAAATTCGCAGGAAAATTTGCAGCTAATTTACTTGCGACTTTTCTACCGATTTTCTTAAAATAATATTAAATATTTCTTGCATAACTTTATTTTGCAAAAAAATCCATAGGAAACAAAAAAATTCTTGGGAATTTTGTTTGCGAATTTCAATCCGTAATAAATAATGCAGGAAAATCATGCTTTTCTAGTAGCAAGGGGAGAAGGAATATTTAGGTATTTTAAAATTTACAAAAAAAAGAGGGTGTGAAGAGAAAAAAAAAAAGGTGCAAAAAGAAAGGACCTTTATATTAAACTCAATTTTAATTCGACCTAACTATACTTGATATGCTTATCAAAAAGGAAAAAAAACCTATAGTTAATATCAATGTAAAGTCCTACATTCAATATAAGAGTTTGCATAAAGATTTGGTTGAATTATTCGGTAGGTCTTTAAACTATTTGATAATTTTTAAATTGGTCCCTAAACTATTTTTTTAATTGGATCCTTGATCATGTAAATTTTTTTTGATTGAGTCCCTAAAATTTTTAAAACTGCCATAAATTATCATTTTTTAATGGTTTCAAGCTACTAAAAACTAATCTAAGGACCCACTTTTTTAATTTAGGAAAGCAATTTTTTTTTTAAGTTTTGGGACCTATTTGAAAATTCTTAAAAAGTCTAGAGACTTACTTAGTAATTTAACCTAAAGGTTTTCTTTTTGGTATAGCTAATGCCAATTATTCATTTTTCCTTCTTCGTTTTATGTTGTGGTTATATTAATCTTGTGATTACATATTTATCTTTTAGTACAATGTCTTTATTTGATAGACATAGGAATTATAAACCAACTAGGAAAAATAGAAGCACTCTATGTCTCTCTATATTTTTTCAAAAATAAAAATAAAATAAAAAGGAAGAAAGGGGTGAAGGTTAAATAAAAGTAATTGGCATGAGAAATTGAAATGAATGTAATAGGGCAATTTGCAGCATTAATTAAGGGGCCAAAAGGTCTAAACAAATATGGAGACCAAATCAAGGTATCACCTTTATTAATAGTTATATATAACTTGTTTTGTTTAGGTATGTCACGTGTGGGAACTTTCAATTAAGGTTGTTCACAACTCGTCTTGTTTGATTTTGATGATTTCAACAATAAAGCAAACAATATAAAAAATTAAATTAAACAAGAAAAGTAAAATAAATAAATAAAAACTTTAAATAAACATATTCTAAAGTTATCCAAAAAGGTTGCCATGTGCTCCTTATAAGTAAGGGTGGAAATAAGTTAGGTTAAACTTTGGTAGGCCTAAGACTGACATTTGTTAAAAAGATAAAGCTTGAGTTTGGTTTATTTGCCTGTCTTAGGATTTTGTAAAGCTTGACCTGACTTGCATAAAAGTTTGGTCTGGTCTATAAGCCCATTTGAAAGCCTATTATGTTATAAGTCATATAAAAGACTGATAGGCTTATTGGTCTAAGTAGGTTTATCAACATAAAAAGGCCGATTAGTAATTATACATATTTCATATTATTGTGTGTAATACATGTATTTTGTATATGTATTATATATAATATAACTTCATAGTCACTATTCATGATCCTTTTTTAAGAAATTAAAGTTTCTTTGTCTCACTCCTTTAGAGAAGAGAATTAATGTCCATACTTTCTCGCGAGGATAGGCTCCTCTTCGGCTAAAGCTTTTTAGATCTTGATTTTCGCTCCTCATGCCATAAGCAAGTTGCTATTGGTTGACGCCATGGGTTTTTCTTATTTGCATTTGTAATTTCTTTCTGTTGATTTTTGTTATTTTTATCTCCATGAACCAAAAAATAATTGAAAGAGCAAAAACCGCACAAGAAGGAGGGGTTGAATTGTGCGTTTTTAAAACTTTTTAATTAATCAAAACTAGTTTGAAAAGCAGTTTAACGAAAGGATAAAGAAGGAACAAGAACACAAAGATTTTATACTGGTTCATTCAACTTTGAGCTATGTCCAGTCCTTTCAATCTGAAGGTATTCACTAACCAACCTTAGGTTATACAAGTATTCTTCACAGCCTCTTCAAGCTTTACAAAGCAATCAACCCAAATTGCTTAACCACCTAAGTATTTTTTCTCATTAAGACTGTTCAGGCTTTCGCAATAGAAAATAGTTGTTTACAAAGAAATCAACTCACAGCGTGAAGGTATGAAAGTTTAAGTACAGAAGATAAAATCTATTCAGAGAGTTTTCAAGGTCGTTCAATAAACGTAAGAAAGTAGTTGTTCTTTTTCGTATTGCTTTCTATCTGTTCTTCTTCTCTTCGAGCTAGAATATATAGCCTTTTCGAAGTAACCGTTGAGGATTTAGCTTCAAACTTAGCTCAGAGATAAAGTGCACATGTATCGAGCTTTTAGAGAAATTAGAAAAGTGGCTTTTGTTCTTGCACTAAAATGGAAAGTGCAGGATTGCGTTGGAGGGCTATTTTTCTGATCATTCTTTATCTGACTTGGTAGCTTGATAAGTTGACTTCTTTTTTTGCAACATTGCGCTTATAAACTTATATGTATCTGTCTTTCAATTAATGCTTAGATATATGAACGTTAGATCACTTTAATAGGTAAAGCATTAGTCTTGAGATATACATGTGAGAAATGCATAGATAATCTTTAAACACTTAGACGTTTGGAGATAGACTTATGCTTGGATGACATCATATATGACTCTATTGGACGCTCGTTAAAACTAGCGTGTTGGACGCCTTGATATATAATACGCATTGGATGCTGTAAGAAAACATTTTTCATAATAGAAACTTAAAACTTAATAAGTTTGTTCTCTTCAAAATTTGAAGGACTATACACTTCATACATCTTTGGTTCCAAAAATAATAATATAACATAACACAATATAATAATATTATATATCATATATGTGTATATAAATATGTTGACTTATTAGGCTTAATAAGCTTTTTATCATGCCTAAGGTTTGGCCTTTTTACTTAAACAAACTTTTTGAAATGCCTAAGCCTAAGCTTAATCTTTTTAATAAACGAGCTAAACCTTTGAAATAAATAAGGTAAACACAAGAAGGGGGATGAACTGTGTTTACTATAACTTTGAAAACTTTTTCAAAACATTTAACAGATATGGTTTTTAATTAGTTTATCAAAAAGCACTTTAGGACAAAACATATTTCTTAAGAAAAAGATTATGACCGTTAAACAAAAGGTTTAGAGAAGAGGAACACAATAGATTTATCTTAGTTCTCTTTTAAATTCAATAGCTATGTCCAGTCTCTTTACTAGAAGGATTCTTTTCACTAAATCACCAAACACATACACAAGTATTCTTATTGCCTCTTCAAGATACATAAACAGTAACCTTTAACACTTTAGGTTACAAAATAAATATTGTTTAACACTAAGTTTCTTCAACGTTTCACACTCAAACAAAGTCTTTAAGGTAACTCATTAAAGTGAGAATATGAAAATGAAGTGCAATATTTATCTCTTTACACAAAGTTACATGAAAATGAAAGCTTAGAGAATATGAGACATAGTTCAATCAGTTCTCACTCAAGTTGGTTGACACTTCTTTAACGTTGAAATCTTCTTTATATAGACTTGAGAAAAACATCTGTTGAGAAATAACAATCTCCTCGTTCTTATTTGCATTAAATGTCGTCACGGTTTTTCTTCACATCTTCGCGTGGTTTTGAAACGTCCTTTTCAAAGAGAAAAAGAAACAACATTGTTATTCTTGAATATTACCCAAAAGATGCATTGTTCTTTCTCTCAAAAAGAAAAAGTTCTTTTTTTGCTTATTTCGTTATTCATGTACTGCTACTGGCTTATTAGACGGATAAGTTGACTTGTAATATTGATAAGCTCGATATATACTAAGAAACAAAAGTATTGTGCTTTTGTTAATAAATGCCTTTGCCTTTTAATTTGAAATCTAGTTCGTATAACTTAGACAATTTTTGAAGACAAATGTGTTTAGTATCGTTTATTATGGAGTGAAACATAAAAGTCCAATAGAAAACATTTTTGAAAACATAGGATTGTCCAAAGAAGACTTATCCTTTGAAAAGGTAGATTGTTTAGTGGAGAGATTGGACACTTTTATTATAAGCTTATGTTGGACGCTTATGTTATAAAATATGATAAAGGACACTTATCTGTCATTGGACTCACTTAGTTTAAAAATGATATATGAAAGTTGTGATGTTCTTAACTTTGATCTTATGAAAACTTCATTTTTATGTAAGAAAGTAAAGTTCATAAGTAATTATAAATATATATTTGCACATAGAACACACTGTTAGGCGTAGTTACTCTTCGTTCATAAAATTGAATAATCTTTGTTATCATCAAAATTTCTTAATGATTAGATGTTTTATACGTTTTTGGTTCCAACAGCCTTATGCAGGTCAGGCCATAGGCCTTTGACAAGCTGCTTGATCTATTTTCACCTTTACTTACAAGCCTCCAAATTGGTCTCCAGGTGACTAGGCTTAGGACAGGTGCAATGTTTTGAAGTGATCCAAGAAGGTTGCCACGTGCTCTTCACTAGCTTCTAATCAGTCTCTAGGTGACTGGGCTTAGGAGAGGTGCTACAATGCCTTGACTCCTAGTCTGAATGACGTGGAACTGATGCTTAAGTCAGTATGAGTCTAAAATGAGGTGGCTAGGGATTAAACGTACCTGGATTTTAGAACTTTGTTGGTTTTTATATCCCTTTGGTGATTAGGTAGGTTGATATAATGAGATATTCTTCTTGGGGATAAGGTCTTTATCTTTCGGCAGATAATAAGTGTTATATTTGAACTATTTCCCAGTTGGTAGAGGGGTTACCTTTGATGCTATTGAGAGTCGTTGTGAACCTTATACCTGATTGAAATCCAAATAGGGAAATTAAACCTCATTGAACATAAGTTGAGCTAGATCCAAAACAAAACATAAAAGGCTAAAAATATTTATTAAAAAGTTATGTTTGTCATGTTTAATTAAATATTTACTTCAGAGTAGATTTAATTTTAGTTGAAAAAAATAAATATACATTTCATTTTGAAAATGCATATTTATTAAAAATTTAAAAGTTTTAATTCCCTCCAAATTATTTTACTTACAATAATATTTTGTAAAAGGTTAGCAACACAATTTTTGATATATTTTTTAATACACTTTCTACTAGTGATTAAAATTTATTAAAAAATAAAAAATTACAAAATTATACTCGTTAAATAAGATGTAAGACTTACATAATTTTATACCTTTTTTTGTCTCATTTTATTTATCCGTTAAAAAACAATTAATTGTATAAAGTTAATTTAACTAAAAAATAATTTTACAAACTCAATTTTACAAAATTAATTTAATTAAAAATCAATTTTGCAAACTCACCCAAGCACGCGGGTGGCATGAGCCTCTTTGAAGTTTGACTCTTCACCGAGGTTAGCCGAACGCTAACAGAGAAGGGTAAAGCATCTCCTCTTCTCGAGAATGGCGATCGATAGCGTTTATGCTTCGTCTCCACCGTTTCAGACCGGACCGTCCGGGTACTCTTCTTTTCATTCTCCTTCCTCTTTTCTTCTTTAGCCACCTATATACATATCCCCTCCTTCATTTTCAGCCACCCGCGCCATTTCTACCTCGCGGTCGACAGGCTTCAATTCAAAATGGTATTCTTCTTTCACGGATTTTGATTTCTGAAACCATTTCGGTTGTGATTTCGAATATCGAAAACGATTGATTGATTGATTGCAGCAAACGGTGGTTGAACTTGTGGATCTGGTGGCTCGACGTCCATGCTTGCCCATCGTGGTGTGCTGCAGCACGCGCGACGACCTCGACTCTCTCTGCTCCTCTCTCTCCGCTCTCCCCTTCGTTTCCTCTTCTGCTTTGGTCTCTCTCCTATTTTTCTATCACCAAATCCATTTTCTTCCTTGTAATTTTTCACGCGCTACAGTGTTTGTTTGCTAATTTCTTCCTGTTGTTGTTGTTTACGTTTTCCACGTGTCAGTACAGTGACCTTGCTGAAGATGAACGTGCTTTTGTTTTAGAGAAATTTCGACAGGTAGCAGCGAGGTGGAACCAGATGAATCACGGTGGAACGCCAAACGAAGATGAGGCGGGGAAAGATGAGAGATCTCATATGATAATTGTAACAGACGCTTGCCTCCCTCTCCTTGCTTCTGGGGAACTTCCCTTGAATGCTCATCTTCTCATTAACTATGAATTACCGGCAAAGAAGGTCTTGCTCTTTTGTTTTCTTTATTAAATTTTAATTTCTGTAGTTGATAGTTACGATGACTATCTGCATTCTTATGTGTTATGTTTACTACGCGAAGAATGCTAGTTTAGTGGTTTATGGGTTGTGAAATTGGTATCCGTGTATCTGTATTGTCTCTTCCTATTTTTCTCATCATTTTTGTGTTTCCTGCAGGAGACATATGGAAGACGTTCGGCGACTTGTTTAACAGCTGGTCCTTTCTTTGGTTCCTAGTTCTGTAGTTTGTTAAGTCATAGTTTGTGTTTTTGTGTTGTTGCTAAGATTCCTCACTGGTGTGCAGATGGAATTGTCATTAATATGGTTGTTGGTGGGGAAGTGGTAACTCTAAAAAGTATTGAAGAAAGCAGCAATATTGTCATGCAAGAGATGCCTATGCAAGTAAGTTTGCTTGCGTTGTTGGTTGAGTTTGACTACGCGAGGCTCACATGGCATTCATCTCACTCTCTGAATTGGTTTATGTTTATTCATATATGGAATTTTCTTTTTCAGAGCAAGAAAGTTGGTCTTATATATTATTGGATAAAACACTTATTTATTTATTTATTTTTATTAATATTGGTCCTCTTTCTTTCAGTTTGTACACTAGTATAAATGTCTTTTTTGGTTCTTTGCTTGGTCTTTTAAATAGATATGTTAACCATATTGCAGATTCTTGACATTTTATGAAGATGTTTTAGTCTTTGATGTTTCTTGAAGAAAGAAAAGAATTTGATCGCTTGCATTCGTAAATGGTTGAAGACTTGAAGCTCTCTCATTCGTTTGAATATTCTGTGAGTAGTCACTGCTACAAAGAAAATGTTTTTTTAATTACTATTTTGGATGTGTAGATTTTTATGCTAGATTACATCTTCTATTGGTTGTTTAAAATTAAAATACAGAAATTTGGTAGAAATGACAAACTTCTTGGTCTTCTCTGGTTTTTTGGAAATGTAAGAGTCATATCTTGTTCAACATTGTTCAACATTGTAAAAGGTATTTGAAGGTAGGAAGCAATTGAGGGCCAAATTTCTCTCTTTCTAAGAAAAGATTAATGGGAACAACTTTTGTAATTATGTTTTTGGGAGAAATTTAAAAATGAGGTGGAATGCCAAACTCATGGTAAAATTTAAAAGGAAACTTCTCATGTATCAACTAAGCATTTCGAATGCTTGACAAACAGTATTTGTGGTATAGATATTTCAATAGCGTGTTTGGAAACTCCTTGAGAAGGGATGAATCACGTTTGGGATGTGAAGGCTATAACTATTAGCTTTTGAAAATCACATTCAAAAGGTGGAACCAAACACGCTAGTAGACAGTGGAACACTAACATTGACATGTAAACTATGTCAAGGCAAAATTTACAAGTTAAATGTCCTGCACTCTGACAATGACATTTCTTATCTGGTAAGTTTTGCCAAAAAGCATAAAGGTGCCTGAAATCTTGGGGCCTTATATTTTACCTGACAATTACCTGGGAGAACACACAAGCAGTCGAAGCAGATTTAACAACTGCAGTGAACACTGAATACAGTTTTCATTGAGATCACCCTTGCTATAGGCTAGTTACCCTAGCTATTGGAGGGGAGGGGGTTGTTTAGCAGAAAGAAAAAATGTTACTTAGGGTGTGTATGGGAATCCGTTTGCACCCTTTTTAACAGAGATTTCCCTCATTCCAATGCACAAACATAGGAGGAAAGGGAAGGATGAATAGCTCAACTGAACATGTTTCCAAACACACACTTTTGGATGGTAAATTTTGTGTGTGATTTTCAATTAGGCTTCCATAAATTCAGACAATCTTGCTGGTTGCATGAAAATTCTTCCTTCTAGCATGCGTGTTTTTTAGTCTGGGCTCTTGGGTCCTTTGGTTCCCATGTAAACCAAAAGAGAAAGGAAAGTGAACGTCAAAACATAGAGAAACAAATATTAGGATATTTTTTATACATTAGAAAAGAAAACCCATGTATTAGGTTGATAACTTGATATTGCGAAGGACAGTTCTGTGATAGAGTCTGTGCTCCGATTAAAATTCTCACCGCAACATTTCCTATGCATAAAACATCAAAGGAAAAAAAAAAATGGTTGGTTAAACGTCCGGGCAGTGACATTCATCTTGTACAAACAGGCTCATAAATCATGATAATCTCGTATCTTCAAACTTCTTAGTGAAACGTCCAGGTAGTGACATTCATCTTATACAAACAAGCACTTGCACAGAACCACTGGAAGAAAATAGAAGAGAATGGGAAAACATCTCTTAACTGTTTTTGTTTTTAAGTTTTTAAAATACTTATTTTGGAAACAATTTTCAAAGTTTAATAGATTTTGGATGAAAAATTGATTGCTGACTAGTGTGGAATTATTTAAGAAAATAGTTTTTAAAACAGAAGTGGAAAGGGAATCAATCAGACCCTTAAGCTTTTATGTAAGAACAGGGATTCATTGTGTTCAGTAAAATTCGCAGATAAGTTAGATGGAAGTTAAAAACTGAAAAATTAGCTAGGTGAAAGATTGGTTATTAATTTAGCTGGTAAATGTAAAATGAAAGAGAATGACATAAATAATTACTTGTCCGTAATTTAAAATTTGGCAACTATATATTTTTAAATAATTATAAATTGCTATATTTTAATTTTTAAGTCATATATCTTCTTAAACTTAAGATAACAATTTTTTATAATTTTATTCTCATTTATAAATATTATTATTGAATGAAATGAATTAATACAAATATATTTATATTACTATTCTGATGATTTTATATTATAGAAAAATGAGATTTGATGATTTTGTTAAATCTTTCTCAACTCTCAATAGATTAGCGATCTATTACTTTTAGAAGTAATGAATGTCGGGATGTTTATTTGCGTTTTAATTTTTTTGACGTTTCTTTCTTTTTGAACAAAAAGTATATTAAAATTTAATTGAATAACTTTTATTTCTTTAAAATTAAAAATATTTGTTTTTTATTTTTGTACAAACATTTCTTTGAAAAAAGTAATTATTTTTTCTTTATAATTTTAAATTTTATCAATAAAGATCAAATTTGTTATTAAAAATTGACATAAACGATGCAATAATTAAAATAAATAACATGATATTAAAATGATAATATGAAAGTTGCTAAAATAATTTATTAAATTACAAATATTTGATAAAATTATTTGTTGAAGTAGTTAAGAAATGTAAAATGACAAGAACAAATGTTTATTTGATACTTTTATATAAATTTTCATTTTATTTTATTAATAAAAAGATATTTTGAGGTGTTTATAATTTAGTTTTAAATTAATTTTAAACTCTTGTAATTTTTTATTTCTAAATTAATTATTATTTTTTCATATTGTGTATTCTATTATTAATCTTATTATATATTTTAAAATATTTTCAATCAAGTTGAAAATAAAATACACTTAAGTAGACATTATATTTTCATTGTGCTAATTTAATGATTAAAATATCTTGATGTATAATATTAAAATAATAAATAAATAATATAAATAGTTTAATGGTTAGAATAAATGGTTTAATATAAAAAATTCAAAAATAATAGAAAAATAAAATAAAATAAATCTATCGTCTATTATTATCAATACCATGAAATATAATGTTAAGATAATAAAACAAATATTATAAATAGTATAATGGTTAAAATAAATAGTATAATATAAAAAATTATCCTAAAATAATAGCAAAAATAAAATAAAACCTTATTGTAAAAAAGAGGAAGAGAAACAAAAAACAAAAACCCCTATTTTACGAGAAATAGGATAAAAAAGGAATTTAATAAATATTTTAAGGATAAGAAGGAAATAAAATATAAAAAACTAAAAAATTAATAAAGTCAAACAAGTTTTTTAGCTAGTAAAAATAAATAAATTAGAAGTTAGTTGAAAATGCATCCTAAACATACACTTAAAAAAACACTATAAACTTCTAAAACAAGTTATTTTTCTAAACAAGCCTTTTACTTAAACAAACTTTTCAACTAATAAAATTAACTTTTAGTTAACTGAAAAGTATTATCAAACACACTCTGATCAAATGATGTTTTCATAATTATTATTTACAGCCAGTTTGTGTGACGATCAACATAACACGAGTTGAGTCAAAACCAATGTTCAAAACACGTATAGGTCGTGTAACATTTTCTTTCTTTTTCCTTCACCTAAAATGCATACTTACTTGTTTGTAAGCCTTTTTTCTCCGCAAATTACCAATTTAATTGTGTTACCAACTGAAACCACCAATTTGTTCCTATTTTGAAATTGGGGTTTTTGGGCCTTTGGATGGGCTTAGTGCAGCCCAATTAGCAAGTGCTGTTGTGTGGCAAATGAAATAAAACACGTTTGGATAGACAATATAATTAAGTTTTTATTAAATAAGTATTTATCATATAAACACTAATTTATTAATTGTTCCTATAATTGAAGATTAATTAAGGTTAAACTGTTGTCATAAAAGCTGTAATCTATTTTTATAAGTTATCTTGAAAATTTTATTGAAATAAATTGAAAACAACTTATAGACATTATAATTTGTTTTTTAAGTTTTTCTAATCACTTATACAAGTATTTACATCATAAGATAAATTTAAATAAACTCTTCTAAACACCCCTATACTCCTGTAGTAAATAGGAAAAAGATCTTATTAGATAAGAATTATCAAGAATTAGTTTAACAACTCGTTAGATATCAGGTCCCTTCATGGTCTTATTATTTTTTTCACTCCTTACATTTTCTCGGCCTTTCAGCTCTTCGCCCCTACTTGTTTGCACCTCATAGCTGACACTATCATATTCTTGTAAATTTGGATTGGGCCTAGGAGGAGGTTCTTGAATGCACTTGATCTTGCTCTACTGCTTTGCTGTTATATGTCAGTGTCATGCTTTACCTTTGATATTTGTAGGTACACAAGTTACCGACTTACTGGCTCAATGAAAAGGTCGGTTCATATACTCAAGAAAGTTTTCAATTGCATATGGTTTAGCTAGTGGTAAGGAGAATATGTTGGTGACCTTCCGACCATGTTGGTGTCATTCCGATTTTTAAAATATTACCATGTGAAAATAAGCCGTATAATTTTTCATTTCCAATTAAAGGAATGAAGAATCAATAACCGGTCCATAGAGTTGTAGTAAAAGAAAAATAGTACTTAGCACTTACAAGATAGGATTTTGATTTTTTTTTTTTTTCAATTTCCATTTCTATATTTTATTCTCTTCAAGGTTAAAGATAATAATAATAATATATATTTAAAGCCTTTCGAAATGGAAATTGAGCATCTGAATAAAGTGATTCAACGTTCAATTCACTTTCTCTGTGGTATTTTATACTTAAGAGTTGGGAATGAGTCTTTCTCCTATCATCAAAACCAAAAGAGGAAAACTATATATACATCACAACAAATTAACAAGTGACAAAAGAATGGGATTCATTCAACTCCGTGAGTGGGGTGTGGTGGCGAATACACGGTTTTACAAAAAGATCTAAAGGAATCGTTTAACAGATATACGCATTTCAACCTAACCCGCCATGCTAATTAAGTGAACTCTGATCAATCCCGTCCGCAAAAAATATTCTAATTTCACCAAACTAATATTTATTAATAAACAGCTTGATCGAGGAGCAACTCACTTTCCCAAAGAATGTAGCATAAAGCATATATCAACTTCAGTTTAAACTCTGGGCTATAGAACGAGTCTTTATTCAGATTCTACTACTTTTCCTTTAAACCATATCTTGAGCCTCGACCTCGAGGGAATCCAAAGGAGGAAGATTATCTATATAAACAAGCCATGATCTAGTAGTAGCACTCACAATCATACTAAAGCCTAATATTTGTGTATCTTTTGTATCCAAAACAAACCATATACATGTCGAATTTGAGTTTCCTCAAGTTCAATTATAGCTTCTCATGGAAGCCCTCCTCTTCACGCAAGAATGTAGCCAAGAAGAACAGCTTCAATTCAAGACAGACATCAAATGCAGAACAAAGCTTCCAGCCAAAAGAAGAGGAAATGAAATGGGTGTTCGAGAAATTTGACACCAACAAAGATGGCAAGGTTTCTCTTGAAGAGTACAAGGCTGCTGCAAGGGCCTTGGATAGGGGCATTGGGGACGCTGAAGCAGTCAAGGCATTTAGGGTCATGGACTCCGATGGAGATGGCTTCATTGACTTCAAAGAGTTCATGGAAATGTTCAATGGGGGTGGGATAAAAGAAACCGAGATCAAGAATGCTTTTCAAGTGTTTGATTTGAACGGTGATGGGAAGATTAGTGCTGAGGAGTTGTCCCAAGTTCTCAAAAGGCTAGGGGAGAGTTGCAGCCTTAGTGCATGTAAGAAAATGGTCAAAGGGGTGGATGGGAATGGAGATGGTTTTATTGACTTGAATGAGTTTACGAGGATGATGATGAGTGGCAATAAACTAGGCTAAGTGTTAGAACTTTGGGATATAGGATCATGACTTTGTTCGGTGTTTCCCAAGTTTGTGTTTTCCTTAAAATATTTAGTTGCTTTTTCTTTTTTTGAGTGCTAGATAGTCTTATAGATAGTTTGGTCAAATGTATGGTGATTAACTGAATAATATTCATCCTTTGTTAGTAACGGGTGTAATGTTTTGATATAAATATGTAGGGTAAATGTTATTTTGTCTTTGATTCCCTGTCCTGTTATTTTCTCACTCTAGATGATCTCCTATCATGCTAGGAAAAAGTTTAATTATGATGTGAATAAAAATGAAATCAGAGAACAGACCTTGAGACATAACAAGGCTATAACAATCATGAGGTTATGACAGAAAAATTGAGGTAGCTGTTTTAACTTTCATTACAATTAGAAAGAAACTCCTAAAGCACATAATCAACAAACAATTCTTAAGCTTTGTCTAATGAATTTCTTGTTCTTACCACGGAAGGACTAATCTATGAGAAATTATTGTATGAATCTAGACTGTTATGTGTTAATAGTCTTGGCTAATCTCCACGTGACATGTAATATTGTAGATTGAAGAACTTGATTACATGTTATGTAGAGATTGGCTGGGACCATGGACATGTTGTGGTCTTGAACTATACAATAATTTCTCTACCCTCTAGTTTATCTCAAGCCTTTTATTCTTGTACATAATTATGGCAAAAGTTTTAAACGTGATGATCACTCTAAATATTGAAATTGATACGTTTCTGTTTTCCTTTGCCTTCTCTTCATTCTTCTTTTCTTGTGGGGTGACCGGACTATAAAGAGTTGATACCATTGTAGCAAAGGCTCTAAACATTTTTTTTCCATTGAATTTGCTTGACATAACTCATGCGTCACATGAATTAGCATTAGGCAATTCCATTAAGTACTATAATTAGATAGAGAAAAGGATACCACAAAGATGATTAGCATTTGGCGATTAATGACATATAGTAAATAGACCTAAGGGGCCAACGTGAGTGCCAAGCATTCCAACTGCCTATTGTGGGAGAACTACACCACAAAAGCTAGTTTTGTGGCTGAGAGACATGGGGGAAGGCTCTGATACCAATTGGTAAGAATCTTGGGAGAACCATACCACAAAAGCTAGTTGCTGTAATTGGAGAGCCCAAGACCTTATAAATCCTATACTAGAATCCCACACTTTCAATGTGGGACTCAAGTTCCATACCTTGCAATTGGATCCTAACATCCCGCTACACTTTGCAACCCTAGCATCCAAGTGGGTTGGCTGTACACTAGCCCTTTGACTAGTCTTGAGTGAAAACTGTAATGCCAACATCACCAGGTTCTTATCACTTGGTATTAGAGCCTTCCACCATGTCTTTCAGTTGCAAACAAACAACGCGAGTGGTGAAGTCGACATTTAGTGTTCTCTTAGGACTAGTCAAAGGGCTAGTGCTTAGCCAACTCATGTGGGTGCTGGGGTTGTGAAGTGTAGTGGGATGTTAGGATCTAATTGCAAGGTTTGAGATTTGAGTCCCACATTGAAAGTATGAAATCTAGTGTGGGGCTTATGAGGTCATGGGCTCTCCAATTATAACAACTAACTCTTGTGGTGTGGTTTTTCGAAGATTCTTACCAACTTTTCTTTTATAATTACGAGAAAGATAAATAGAGAAGAGAGAGAAATACAAGATGAGTATTGTGATGTGAAATAGAGAAAATATAATGTTATAAAAAAGTATTGAATAAGTAACAACTCTTTTTATTTTTAGTTTTACCGCAAGTAACGGAGTTAGGAAAAGTGACTAAAATCTAAGCGAAACTTGAATTGTTAATAACACAACTCTCTTACACTTTGTTTGATTGGGAAAAGAAAGTGGAAGGAAAGAAAGTAAAAAAAAGAAAAAGAAGAGAAAATGAGATGATTTTTTGATTGTTTGGTAGGAGAGAAAATAGAAGAAAAGGAAGATAAAGATGTTCTCTTCTCTTGTTTGATTGGAAAGAAAGTGAAAGGGAAAAATGTATATTTATAAAATGATATAAATTATTCTTAAATAAAAATAAGATGTAATAAAAGAATAAAATGTAAAATATTAAAAAAGTATTCTTTTAACTTAATATTATATTATTATTTTAATAATATTAAATAAATTAATAAAGTCATTCTTTTAAATAATTATACATGTAAAAGCGTTTTTATTAACATTATTTAAACTATTTATAATGTTTAAATTATTTTTTAAATAAATGTTTCTTAATATAAATCCATTATTCAAAATATATTACACAAAAGTCTAAACATATACGGGCCAATCAAGGATAGAGTTATTAAAGCTCAAGCTTTAGACTCACTAATAAAAAAATATTTACTATTAGTTTTTATAAAATAAAAAGGCCACATATATTGATAAAAAAGCCCAATATATAGTTTCTTATTTAAAATAAAAAAGTTTCTCTAAAAATCTACTTTAGGTGTCACTTACTATTGAGCCAACCCTAAACATATATTATGCTAAAAGTTTAAGCAATTGATTACGTGAAAATTTTAATAGTTGAGCAAACCCTAAACATATATTATGAGTGAAGGGTGATTGTGTCTTTTTGACACAAATAAAAATACTTATCATTTATCTACTTTCTCTTCCACCTCATTTTCTCTCTAACTCTCTTTTTTATCACATTACCTATCACAATTACCACTTTTTATCTATTTTTTTTTCATTTCTCTTATGTCCACTCCATTTGGGATGGACAAATATCAGTGCTCAACACAAATTGATGTTTTCGTTTTTGTTTTCTTCTCAATTTGTGGGGAAGTACTTTTTGTGTGGAGCCGCTATTAGATACACATTCTTTCTCCTCTTTCAACTGAACTAGATGGAGGAACATATTATCTTTTTTCTTTTCTCTTCTTTTTATTCTCTCTATTTTCATGCTAACCAAACAAAGTGTTATAGTCTTTCAGAATTTATTATCAGATGGATGCATCCTCTATGGGAAATTTCATACAATATTTTATTATATATTCTCAGAATAATTTATTAAGCAGCAACAAATTGAGCACTAAATTCACTATTTTATTGAGTTCATATCAACACATAATAGCAGGGCTGTATTTAATCATTGATTACCGGGCTTGCAGGCATTTTTTTGGGGGAGAGCATAACCCTTAGTCAAAGGTAATTTAATAGGATAGACGTTCGTGTGACCTTGACATTTGCCTTTGCCCTCTCTAAAGGATGCATTGTGTTCTCGTTACAGTTTTTGAGGCAGAGAATTAACCAACAACGGAGTTGGAATTGCGTACGTACAACTCATGGTTACTCGTGAAGCCACTAAGAAATTTCACAAAAGCAACCATTCCAAAGGCCCAAAATTTATAAACAATATTCAGTTTGAAATAACATATGTTGACAATTATTTTATTTAAACTTATAACGTGGCAGTGCCAAAAATGAAATACGATAATATAAAAAAAATAAAAATAAAAGATGACATTGGTGTTCTGAACTTAAACAAAGTTATCTGTTTCCAGCTGCCCGTGTGAGTTTTGAAATTTGAAAGCATATCGCTTGTTGTGGCGCTTTATTCTATCAATGTACAAACCATGTATTCGGAAATAGAAAGGAAAGAACCGCACACAGATTCTGCATTTTGGTGATCGTATGTTTGATGTATATTGTTTTGGTTTGCTCCACGCAAATTGAATCTTCCTTAGCTAATTAAAATATTGATATATTTTCTTTGTAGTATTTTCTGAGTTTCTTGGATAGAGTTGCTAGATAATATTGCAATTAGCTAATGTGACAGTTACTAAATAACAAATGTAGTAAAGTTGAAGAGTTGCTTGTAATGTTTTTAAAATCGGACTGGTCGGTCAAGGTACTGATTCAAGGTTCAATAGTTCAACCGTAGTTAAACCACGGTCGAACCGCTATTAATAAAATACTAATAATAATTAAATAATACATAAAATAATATTAAAAAAATATAATATCATAAGTTTATAATATTAAAAATTAAAAATAAAACATGATTTTATAGGTTATTTACATTTACAATACCTACAAAAGTACAAATCAAATATGTCATGATACTTAAGTATAAATTTTAACTATACACATCAATATTTATTAATAAAAACAAATTTATATTTAAAATTAAAAAGAAAATGATAAATACTTTAAGTTGATTTTTATTTTTTTAAGAAAAAAATTAAAATAATGTTGTATTAAACATTTTTCATTGACCCACTGTGAACTGGTTTTGACTGATTTTTCTTCAGGTCGGTTTTGTGGTTTATTTAAACCGGTTAGGTAACCGGTTTTCATATGTTTCTCGTATAGAGTTACTAGATAATTTTTTTTTTTGAAAACTAGATAACAAATCTAGTAAAATGGAAGAGGAAGTACACTTCATTTCTAACATATGTGAGAGGTATCATCAGTGTGGGCACAATACCAGAAGTTGCGTCAGTCAACTAGTTTGTTTTCTAATAGGTGGAGATGTAAATATACATCTCAAAATATGCGGTCCATAGTCACACATTATGTTGGTAAAAATAGAGGTAAATTCAAGGAGTAAGGATGTGTCTCGACTCCCCTCAAATTTTTAAAAAAATTATATATAAAATTTAAATTTTAACATAAAAAATCTATAAAGAATGTTGCAAAGTAATGAAAAGAAACTTAATGGTTATATGATGGGTTTGTTTCTGTTGGTACTTTAATAGTATTGTTCATCATACTAATAAATAAATCTACCAGGGTCAACCTAGTGGTGAAATGTTTAGATAACGTTTGTACAAGATCATAAGTTCAAACTTTTTTTACTGTCATTGTATATATATATATAAAAAATCATACTAATAGACAAATCCATTGATATAGAAAATTGATATATATAATTTATGCTTCATCATCTTCGAGCCTAACCAGCATCAAAGACTCATGTTCATGTGTACTTGAATTGAAATTCTTTTTCAGTTGGTGGAAATTGGGAACCAACACTTTATCCATCCATTCATCAATGGTTGTTTGGCCCAACCATGCTCGACTAGTATTCTTGTCAAGAGTCTTTTCCTGCACTTCAATTGATACCCCATTCCAGTCAATGAGATCAAAATTCAAGGGCTTGAATGAGTTTGGTTACGTGTTTGGTGGCACATTTAACGTGATTTTTCACGTCTCAATAGAAGTTGCTACTTATAACTTCTGTATATCTTACCCATTTGACGTGATAAACTACATTTTCAACATATTACCAAACACTCACGAAGACAATAGCATTGTCTACAGCATCCAACCGTTTGCGCGGTATTGTTGACAGTGACTCTCTTCCATCGTGAATTTGTGGACTTCCAAAATCGATAAAGTCAGTATCAACTTCTATTTTTTAAAATTATTTTTTGAAAATGACAATGATATTATCAACTTTCAAAATTAAAAAAAAAATCATCAGTGATAAATGCTTGTATTTGACAAAAATAGCTAAAAAACTAACTGAAAGCCGAAAAGCTAGCTGGTAGTTAAAAGTTGGTAGCTAGTAGTTGAACGCTATTAAGCTAGCTTATTAAATTATAAGTGTTTGGTAAAATTATATGTTGAAGTAGCTGATAAATATAAAATGACAAAAGTGGACATGTTTGTATAATATTTTTATATAAATATTAATTTATTTTATTTATAAAAATATATTTTGAGATATTTATAATTTTAGTTTTTTAATTAATTTTAAACTCTTGTTATTTTTTATTTATAGATCAATTATTTTAATTATATATTTTTTAGTTTCAATTAGTATATTTTTTTTTTCATATTATGTATTCTATTATTAATCTTATACTATATCTTAAAATATTTTCAATCAAGTTTAAAATAAAGTAAAAATGACATACACTTAAGTAGACATTATACTTTTATTATGTTAATTAGTGTAATTGTTAAAACATCTTGAAGTATAATGTTAAAAAAATAATAAATAATCTAAATAGTGTAATAGTAAAAATAAATACTAAAATAGAAAAAAATTTGGTTTTTGCTAGCTGGTGGATTTTTGCTGCAAACATGTGAATTAGTGAAAAAAAGAAACCAAATAAATAATAAAATCTTACCTCTATTTAAAAAGGATAAAAAGAAAACTTAATAAATATTTTAAAGGTAAAAAGGGAATAAATATAAAAAGTTAGAAGCTAGAGTTTTAACGTTACTTGAAGTAGAGTCTTAAAAAACGCTTCAAGCTACTAAAAAAAATCTTGTTTACCAAACACTATTAATAAGGTTCAACAAACTTTTTAGTTAGTAAAAAAAAGTTAAAAACTAGCTGAAATGCCTTGTCAACTTTCAATATTAAAAAATAAATAAAAATAGAGAGAAGTTGACAATAATATTGTCAACTTTCCTAAATTAAAAAAATAAATTTATATACGTTGGACATATTAGCGAAAAATATAAATTAATAGGTAGAGAATGTGGTATGTGGTTGTAAATTTTTTCTATAAATTCAACAATGCCAATAAGGTTAATTGTGATGGTGCCTTTTGCCATCAGACAGGAATGGCTGCTGCTGGGGGAATTTTAAGAGATTATAACGGCTACTTTATCATTGTCTTTGCTTGCAAACTGGGGTATTGCTTTATAGTTAAAGTGGAGCTTTAGGTCATCTATCATGGTGTGATATTAGCATTTAGTAGGGACTTTACAAAAATTCATATTGAAAGTGATTTGCTCTTGGCTGTTAATATGTTGATGAAGGGTGTCCATTCTCACCATCTATGCTATAATTTGTTCAGGATCATCTCCTTTGTCAAACAACCCCTGAATTCGTTTCAATGCAACCATACCTATGGAGAGGCAAACTCTCCTGCAGACGCTCTAGCTAGCTATGGCATGTTTATGGACTTAAGCATTAAGATTTTTGACCATGTTCCTGCTTTCCTTCATTTACCTTTGTTAGCTGATAATTCAGCTATTGTTTTCTATCCGTAGTTGTTTGTTTGTTGGCCTCTAGGCCCTTTATTTATCAAAATAAAATAAAAATTACACTCTCACCTAATTATTTTTCACCTTACACTATTTGTGTAATTTGGGATGAGTTTACCCCCAAGTAAGTAAAAAAAGCCTAGGCAAGCCTAAAAAAGTCACGATAATTAATGACTAGATTCAACAAGACTGACTTGCCCTATTTTAACTTATATCACAGTGCAAGTACCGGCTGAAAGAAAGGCTCTTCATAGCATGAGGACTTTTGGAAGGTGTAATTTAAAATGTAGGCCTATATCTGTCTCCAAAAAATCATATACATTTTCTTTTCAAAAGAACTTCTCAGAAGGATCATTACTCTTCAGACATTTGTTTTATCTTGCCCCCGAGCATTCAGAACAGTAACGGATTTCAATGATACTAATGAAACAGTACTATATTACAACCTCGAGTTCACTTTGCATTAAATTTACATTGATTTTCCATGTACATTATATTACAATTAACAGAATTAGTTTCACAGCGGCCGTGCATTTTCGTACCCTAGTAATTGGTTAACTATGGCACCCAAAGGGTGGGAAATAACCTATCTCTTAAAAGCATTAAAGGAAGAGACACCCTACTAATGAGTTTTTGTTATTTACTACTTTCGGTTCTTTTTATGTGTCATTTAAAGTTTTTATACACAAATTAAGAAATATATTAAATTTTCTTGTTTTCTATAAAATAGTTTTGAAGTTTCTTATTATACCTTTTCTCATTTCTATTCCACAATAAATGCATACTGGTTGTAAATGTGTAAATTAATAAAAATTAGGTGGAAAGTAAGGAGATAATTGACAAATAAGTAATTAATGTTATCTTGAACTTTGAAAATAATAGATAAATAGAAACAAAAAATTTCTAAAAAACTGATAAATAAAAAGGAATGAAGGGAGTATTATTAATATTTTTTACATGAAATAATCTTCCTAATATTCAATAAAAATATTATGTTGAATATATTAAAAACATTAGTTTATAATGAGTTGGAAGAATGGTTACAATATGTTTGAGAATTTTGTTCTCACTTTCTAAAATTAGGTTCAATTGACACCGGCAGCCAAACGATAAACGTTAGAGAATCAACTAGCTAGTTGGTTCTTTGTTCTGATCTGACATTGGGAAAGGAGCATACACATTAAATACAAGAGCTAATGTGAAATTAACTTAGGTTTAGGTAGTGTCAGCCAATAGGATGCAAGCAGTTGCTAACAAGATGGGAGACCAAAACCGGGATCAGGCCAAATTCAACAGCCTTTTACTCTAACAAGAATTTGCCGATTGTGTTGACTGGTCCATGTTCGAAGGCTTTCAATTGTGGGAATCAGCCACATGTCATAACCCCATTAGGACAATCACTTGGCAAGGGTTGAACCACGTGAGTGACAACCATGTCCTTTGCTGCAAATTAATTTTTTTTTCCAGTACCCTGTGTCCTTTCATGCATGTTACCTGACTTTCCTGGTCCTGAAGACCGAGTACTTCTACTTTAATTCTAAACGCTAGTCCAAGAGTTAAAGATAATGACCCCTCCCCTTTTTCTCTCTCTGTGCCATTTGCAAAACAAATAATAATATATTATTATTTAGTAACAACATGCATGATTATATTTGTTGACTGATGGAGGCTAGCTAGCTGCGTTTGGTTCCTCCCTGTGATTGGCAAAATAGAAGTTGGGATGCAAAAGTATTTACATAATAAAGGTTCAAATAATTATATGAATTGGTGATTGGTGAAGACGACTTAGTGCATGAAAAAATTCAAAAGTATTTTTACTTTTAAAGTAATAATTTTTCTTTCTTTATTTATGTATTGAAATTCACAAATTTACATTAAAATTCACAAAAGTATTTTTATAACTTCAACATAACCTTAGACGAGAGGTGTCTAACTTGGAAGAGGGGAAGCGAATTCAAATGCCTCGTCATGGCCAATTAATGCAAGCGCTCCATTATGAACATGTACAAGATAAAGATACTGATAGATACAAGATTTGAATATGACATTACTAAGTTAAAATTTGGCATGGGAGATCCATTATCTAAGCAATATATATATATATACACACCTTAAACTTAACACCCCTTGTGTGTGGCTCTAGATGTTAAATTGAATGAACTTGGCTCACCTTGATTAACTCGTCATGAGTTGCTCAAAAAACAAGTCAAGTGAATCTGACTCACTTTTTTACGAGTTAAAAAATATGTAATTTGACTCAACTTACCATAGCTTGGTAGCTTAGCTCATGAGCTGACTCAACTTAAGAAAATAAAAAATACAAAAAATGCAAGGAAATATAGAAAAATATAAAATTATAAATACAAAATATTTAACATTCTAATTCATAATGGTTCAACAAAAAATCTAATTCATAATGACAAACTCAAAAAAATAAGAAAATAAAATAAAAATATCAAAGAAATCTACAACCAAAAAAGAAAAAATAAATTTAAAAATTAAAAAAAATAAAAACAGCTTAACACAGGTTGACCGTCCTAAATTCACGAGTTAAGTGAGTCAAATCATATCAACCCACAAATTTTTATAACCCATTTACTATATGTTTAATTACGCGTTTACAAATATTTAATTCACTTGAGGCAGAAGCCACAAAGATGAGCTTTTGTATTTTTCATCTACTTTGATGTGAAAACAATAGTAAATTTACTTATGTTGACAACGTGCTTTCAGACACACTATTAAACCAAGAATCACGTTAATTCATAGGCTGAAACTCACTTTAACACCTCTACCAAATATTAGTCTATTTCTATACTTTTTTTTTATCAATAAAGTCAGATATAATATTTTAGTGCCCTATATATTTCCATATTTGGATCCTTTTTTTAGCTAATAGTGTAGCAAAAAGAGAGAAAGATATACGGTTCAAGTGAGACTCATCACTTAAATCTTGGGTCTTCCTCACCTTGCAGCAGGAATGACTAGGGACTTATGAGCGAGACGGTAGAGTAAAATTGATTAATTTTTCACGTTAAAAATAAAGCAATTCATTGTCACTTTATGATTTCCAGATATTTTTTTTACGTGATTTTGGAAACATGCGCTATGTGAACCTATTGACGATTTAAGGTTTCAATTCGAATTAATAAATTATTGTCCTTAAACTGAATTTCATTATCTAATTCAAAGACAATCCCGGGTCACGTGGTCACTTTGATCCGTTAGTGTCGCCAGCTCATTCCCTGGTACGTTCATTTTGGAGTCAAAATTTGGTCAATTATCAGAGCATGCATGCCGGTCCTCTCTGTAAGCTGTAACTCTGCCACTGTGCCACTTTGGTGGGAGCCTTAAAACTTGGATCAATTGAAAAAAAATTCCAAGCATTTAACTCTTCCATAATCCCAATACCCCATTCCTTTAAATGTCACTGCTGTTGCTATTTGTACCACAAATTCTAACTGTTATCAACTCTCCTTCTCCATAACCTGTCTGCCTACTATTTTTAACACCCTTTGCTTGGTTCAGTCACGAGCTGAAGAGAACAAGAAACATGCAAAACTTTTTGTTTATGCATTGATGTTTGACCCCACCAGCTTCTCCAAGAGAACCGTAGAAGTTGGATCAAGAAAAGAAAAGGATGGATAATGCATAGTATGTTTTGTTATTACTATGCATTGGATGTTGAGATGACACAGTTAAAAGTGGAAGTTCTTCGAATCTTCCCAAAACTTTGTTTACTATACAACATGAAACAGCAGGGATTGGCCTAAAAAGGAGAGCTTTTGCATCAGTTACTAGTAGCCAATAGCCATGGGGTAAAAGGTAAGAAAAAGAATAAATAAATAGTTAAACACTTAATTTGTTGGCATTTCCATGCCATGGGGTTCACAATATTCACTTGTGTCCAAGGAGAGCAGTGTAAACTGGAGACAGTACATATCTTGAAGATTGACCGTCATTGAATGCCAAATTAACATGTCATGACAAAACATCATGTCACGGCATGCCATGCATGTAAATAATAGTATTTATTTGCAAAGATGGGAAGAAAAATCCAAAGGGAGATCCCTTCTGTGACATATATAAATACAAATATCTGCTGTAAGTGGGGTTGTAACAGTGGGAGGGAGGGGGTCCCAAGTGGAATTTATTGTTTCTACTTCTCGCATGCATCCATTTTGTTTTCCTTTTATTTTAGATGTTGTTGTGAAATGTGATGGCATGCTTAGACATGTACAACTCCGAGCAAAAGGGTCATCATCGTCACCATCATCATCACTGCGCTCCAATGAGCCCCAGAATCTCTTTCTCAAATGATTTTGTGGATGTCCAGCAAGCCATGAAGCAACAAGAACAAAGGGGCTCCAGATCAGACGCGCCAGTGTCCTCAGACTTCGAATTTTCAGTCACAAACTACTCCATGATGAGCGCTGATGAGCTTTTCTTCAAGGGAAGGTTGTTGTCGTACAATGACAATTGCAACAACCAGATGCAGCAGAGGGCCACCACCACTCTCAAGGAAGAGCTCCTTATGAATGATGATGAATATGATCAGGGTTTTTCTCTCAGGCCTCCCAAGGTCTCCTCAACAAGGTGGAAGGGACTTCTGGGTCTCAGAAAGTCTCACACTGGCTCCAAGAAGCCTCACAAGAGTGAGGGTTCTTCAGAAGCAAGGCCTGCATTGGTCAATGAGGGAGCTCCAATTAATATCACTTCTTCTCAGGTCATAAATCAATCTCTCTCTCTCTCTCTCTCTCTCTTTTTTTATCAATTTTTATTTATTTATTTATTTTAGTTCTTGAACCTGTACAAAGAAAGTCACTGGAAGCAACGACGAAAAGAGTAGATTGCATGAATTTTAATCATTTAAAAAAGAGAGAGGGAGACCATGGACATTTAGGAAAGTTGTTAAGAAGGATCTCATGTAAATAATATATATGAAGATCTGGTTTTTAACCAAGCCGATGCAGTGTGATTTATTTATATAGCCAACTTCGCCTCTTGGAATAAGGATTTTGTCGTTGTCCTTATTGTTGTATTTGTTTTGGTTTTTCTTTGATCTGACCACTAGCTAGGTGTTTGTCTGATTATTGGCTCTTTGTTTTTTGGTGTAATCCAGGAGCTGTTGAATGAAGGAGGCTCAAGTTGCAAAGATTTGGAGATTGGCATATAAGTAATGGTTGGTGGTAGTGTTGAATTTGTAGAGAAATGGAGCCGTTTTTTTTTTTTTTCTCCTTTATTTCTTTTTGTGTTCCTTGTCATGCTGACAAGGTGGAGGGAAAACAGAAAGGTCATGTTCTTTTTTGTTTTTCTCTTCTTCGTTGGGATGGGATAGGTAAGTCATGAATTTGTGTTAGGAATTTGCTTGTCAATTTCGATTCTTCTTTTCATCTCTTCTACTTTCTCCTGATCCCGTAGAATGTAGGATTTGGCTATTTGTTGTATAAATTATTTACTTCTTGCATTTCAGTATTTGACACTTGACGCCAGAAGAAAAATGTCTTTATCGTCCGAAATTTCACTTCAGGGTCGATTGGGTTTTTATACTTATAGCCTCATGCGCAAAAACAAAAAAAGAGAAATCAAGTTGGTTACTCCATCTATCAACATTGATTTTCCTAACCACTAGTCTTTTTCTTGAAGGAAAATAAATGCTGATCGCTACGAATTTTCTTTTGTAAAATTTTATGCGTGGTGTGTGTTGGTAAAATAGCTTGAAGGTGGTAGCGTATTCTGTTATTTTTTAACTCATTTCATGTTTTGACAACCTACTTATTTGTTCGAATTTTCTCTTGTTAAATATGTTTGATTATCTTCCCTGAAAAGTAACAATGTTCCTCTTCTTGAATGCTTGAATCTAATGTGAGCAACCACAATATGATGATGAGAAATGCTAGTTCTATAATAAATTTGTACTACATTTTATACAAAAAAGGGAGAGAGATCGAAGAGAAAAAGGAAAAAAGTCTATATGATAAGATGAATAATGTAATATAAGAGAGATAAGAAAATAGTGTTATAAAAAATGTTGTACAACAATATTAAGAATAATATAACTCCAATATGATTAGTGAGAATATAATTCGGGATCAAAGTTATTATTGTATCTGCCTGTCGTATTGCTCTTTTTTTTTTTTTCTTGTCTTGCTTCGGTTGATATGGGCATATGGCACTCTTTCCATTTTTTTACCTGTGGGCATGGGGGGAAAACTATACGTTTTTTAAAATGTACTTCGCAGAAGAAAAATGGTCTATCTATAAATTAACTCTAAGCAACTGTGAAGAAATAAAAATGCCAATAATTATGACAGTAAATTTACGAAGACATTAGTTCATCACCAAATTTTATTTCAATGTTTTTTTCCCATTTCTAGCTTCATGAAGATTCCGCATTGATAATAATGTCATACTTAAGGGATGAGATATGGGCGATTCAAACTTAGTTTGTATGTAGTTTGCTATGTGTTTTTAATTATTTAGAGTAAGCTTAAGTGATACTACATAGAAGAAAAAATGAAAGAAAGAAAAACCCTGTTTGTAAATTTACTCTTGCACATAAGAGTATGCCCCCGCTCCCCCTCCTTTTAATCACTTTGGAATAATGCTTTAAAAACATTGTTGGTGCAAGATTTTGTTATGTGTTTGGATGCCCGTTTGAGTGGAGATGTGCATAACATAGAAGAAAGTTTTATTTGAATAAGCCTTTCCATAAATACTTATAGAGAAAAAAAAAAGAAAAAATGAAATTAATTTCTCTCATAAACTAAAAATTAGCTTATACAAAGTTAAAACCAGCTTTTTTGGATAAAGTAAAACCATTTAGTTTCTCCAAAAAACTGATTTTAGCTTATTCATAAGTTAATTAACTTATGAGAGAAGCTAATTTTATTTTTCTTTCATAATTTCTTCTCTATAAATATTTACAGAAAATTTATTCAAATAGAGCCGAAGTCAATGTTAGCTTCTCCGTCATTTTTTCTTTTTTGAATTTGACGTAAATTTGAGGTAAAAATGTGGGTACCTAACACTAATCTAAACATATACTTAAGTTACATTAATATTGATTGTAGGTAGTGATTTTTATTTTAAATTTGAAAATTAAGTACGAGTAACGAATAAGTTTCACATTAGTTACGTTGAGCTTTAACATAATTTAATTAAAAAATTATTTAAGTGAAGTTAATTTAAGCAATTATAATCATATATTGTTAATAAGGAGTGTAGAGAGTATTAATAGACCCACCAATGAATCCATTCAATCAAAATTTAATAAATAATAATTGTTAAGTGAGGATAATAATGAAAAAATTACCATAATAAATTATTAGTAAGGAATGTAAATAGGAAAATGGGAGTTTAATAGTCTCACCCTTTTAGTAAAATTAGCATCCTGTATACTACTATTCTGATTAATTTATACAATTCTGAGCTTTTCTCAAAAGTAGGAAAGTACTTACAACTAAACATAATGTTTCTCTGTGTTTTTTATTCAAAAAAATATTTTAATTGAAAAGTTTTTTTTTTTAAATTATTTCTTGTTTTTTCAAAAATAGTTTTAATGGATTTTTTTTTCAAGTTGATAAAAGGTAGTTCCTAAAAAAAATTGAAACAAAACTATTATATATATATATATATATGAGTATAATTTTTATGAGTTGTTAGTGCATAAAATTTTATATTGTCAATAAAAAAAAATCATGTTAAGTTTAACTTTTAAGATAGTTATTTTAAAAACCAACAAAATTATCATTACTAATTTGTAATTAGATAACAATATAAAATTACGTTACACTTTTAATGTATATACTATTTCTCTCTCTCTCTCTCTATATATATATACCATCTCCGGCACTTTTTTCTTCTCGTTTTTCCATTACTTAGTAGAAGGTATAAGAACCTGGTTGTGATACGGAGAAAGATAATTAAGATGGAAGATCAACATCTTACGGTTTTAAGCTATCGTTGGCTTATCTTCCATTTGCTGAATTTTATTCTTTTAAGGGCAGGGGAGTTTAATTTAGCGGTGCGATTTAGGAATACAGGACTCAAATCCTGATCTTGAGATTTCATATCGTGCATAGCTCACATTGGGCTATCTCTGCAGGAACAAATGGTATCACCGCGAAACACAAATATGGGCAAAGTTTGGGTGGCCACTTCAGAACAAGCCCATTAAGAGCAAACTTTGACCAAAGAGTGTTAAGGCTTCAGCCGTAACGGGAGAGTAGGGCTTTTCCGCTTATTTGTAATGGAACAAGAAGAACGGGCCCATTGGTTAAAAAAGTTTTGTTTTAATTTTATTTCAATTTTTTACTTAAAATTCATTAAAAAATATCATTTTTCTTTCATATTTTTAATTTTATATTTAAAATATTTGTATAAAAAATGATGATAATAAAAAACTCTTATTTTCACCATTTTTATAAAAAAATTGTCAGAAAAATAAATTAAAATAAGTTGAAATATTTATAAGAGTTTGATGATTATGCACTATCAGTATAAAAATTTTACACTATCAATCAATAACAAATCACCGTTGGTATGACTTTTAAGATAGTTATTGTAAAAGTTAACAAACTTACCATACACGGTGGTTTGTGATTAGATGACAATGTAAAACTATTTTACATTGTCAGTGCATAACCTATTTTTCCTATTTATAATTATTAGTAAAAAAATGAAAACACATTTGACCTGGGCATTCTTAAGCCTAACATACCAGCTTTCCTTGTGGATATGGCAATTGTTGCTCAAGAATGCGAAAACGATGTAGGTTTGAATGCTAGTGACAGATGATGATGCAGACAAAAAATAAAATAAAATTCTTAAGCCTAACATAACTGAATCCTTAAGCATGTTGATTAATTTTTGATTCTTAACTGTGTGTATACGTACAAGACTTTGTTGAAAAAATTGTACCCATTCCTATTATTTATGTTCAGAAATGATTACTTCTTAAAACAAAAAGCCTTAACTTTCTTGCATAAAGAGTCTTAAAAAGAAAAAGCAAAATACAATATATAATGGCATGCAAACAATTTTTTAAATTAATATAAAGTAAATAATATTTTTAATTAACTTCTGCATTTATTGAAATTAAATTAAAAAAATTATAATAAGTATTAATTCATCAATAAGTTGGATGGTGTAGACTATAATATTAAGGGTTGACAATTTATTTCAAATTTCAATCTATAATAATAACATTTATTTATCATAAAACTTAAAACCTATCAAAATTATTAACCATTCATATTAAAATTTCTACATAAGTTAAAAATGGTTTTGAGTAAATTACACTGATATCCCTTGAGATTTTTTGAAATTGTACAAACACCCCTTGATTTTTTAACATTTACAACAACTTCCCTTATAAGGATACATAGTGTAATGTTTTTCAAACAATTAAGGGGGGGGGGGGGGTTAATGTAATATATAAGGGGTATTAGTGTAATATTTTTTAAACAATTAAGGAAGGTTAGTGTAAGGATAAAAAAAAAAAGGATATTGGGTGAAATTCGACAAAACCTTAGAAGGTGTCAGTGTAATTTACTCAATGGTTTTTTATATCGATTGCACGTTTGTTATAGATTCAGGAGATACAAATTGTGGCAACTTTTTACATTGGGTATTGAACCGATGTAAAGAATACTTTTTACAATAGTTATATTTATAATTGATGTAGAAAATAGCGCTTTCTACATCGATTATAACATAATCAATATAGAACGTGGTATCATTATTGACATCTTTCATTTGACAAACAAGTGGGGTCCCTTGGTTACATTATTGACATTTTTCATTTGAAGAGCCATTTTGTCAAATATGGCTTCAAGTTTAGCTCCCATAATGAGAATCGATTATGAATATAGTGCAGGAAAGCTAAATTAGAAGCTATACAAATTCATTATTAAGACAAAAGAAGCTGTAGTTTGCTTATTACTCACCAAAAGGGGAACATTGGATGACTAGAGATACAAATGCCAATCTAAAATAGTTCACACAGAGAAAGAATAATTAATGACTTAAACATAGAAAAACTTTTTGAGAAATGGAAATGAAAAGGGGAAACATTCTAACCATGTATGTACACGAGCAAAAAAATAACAACTGTGAACCACATCATAGGGTAGTTAAGGAACACACAAAACATATGATTAGATGAACATAACCCAACTTCTTCAATTTTGACAGTAGTAATTAATGCTCACTATGATTCGAAATCTTTCTCAAGCAATTATTCAATGTTATTTTGGAAATCAAAGTTGCTACCTCACCCTAACCCCCATTTGAGTGAATTGCACCTCAATCCCCATCACCTTCTGATCTGCCACCATGTGAACCCTAATAGGTGGCAAATTCACGAGTGATGGCAACGACGAAGTGGACCCAAATGACGTTGTCATCTCTAACATCGGCTAATTGAAAATGGGGTGAACATCCTGCTTCAAATTTCTTAAACAAAAGGGTTGGATCCAAAAAGGGGAGGGGGGGGGGGTGAATTGAAGCTTTCAAAAATTTTAAGAATCCCCAATTTCTTTTCAATAATGAATAACTAGATTTTTCAAAAACTTTGAATCTTAATGATTTGGTTATACGAATGAAATAGGATTGGATCAATTTATCTTGAAATTTTCTATACAAAGAGTCTTATGATTTTAAATGCTAGTGATCAAGATTCAATATGCTTAGCAAGAGGATAGAGGAAAGAAGAGAGCAAACAAGATTTATACTGGTTCGAGCACCACCACTGTGATTTACATCCAGTTTCCAATCAAACCGATTGGTGTTATCACTAAGTAATTCAAATGTTTACAAATACTATGCACAAACACAAGATATACAATCAAACAAATCACACAATCAAGTTTCTTGAACCCTATCAAGAAAAACTTGAATCTTTTCTTGTGGAACCTCACCACAAGGAAGGTATGAGAGACACCCTTTCAAGAACAAAAATCAAATTAAAAGAAGGTTAGATATCACCTTGGTTTGTGATAGATGGAAAACAATGAAGAACCAATCAACTTTACCCAAGAAAGGACATTTCTTTATCCTCAAGATTGATCCATAATGAGCTCTTTGACTTTGATTCAAAACTTGTAGTGATGAACAAGAATGATATGAATTTTTTTTCTAGAAAAGCTCTCTCTCAAATTTAGAAAAGTGAAGTTGTATTGAAGTATATTGAAAGACTCACTAAGGTTCACTTTATATAGAAAGTTCACTAGAATAACTAGTTATTTAGACTTGTAATCAGTTATTTTGTTATTTTAAATCTGGAAAATGAACTTTGAATGGGTTTAACTAGTTATTTTCGTTTATAACTAGTTAAAATAGAAGCTATACGTTTTAGTCTTGCTGGAATAACTAGTTACATAGCTTTGTAACTAGTTATTTTCGCATAGGACAAAAATAGTATTATATTACGTAACTGGTTACAGAATTATGTAATTAGTTACAACAGAAATAACTGATTACATAATGTTATAACTAGTTAAAACAGAAAACATGTAACTGATTACATATCAATTTAACTAGTTAAAACAATGTAGATTTCCACTGTTTACACGGATTTAAACGGATTTAATCGATTACAAAGCTAATTTAACCAATTAAATGGTTCTTAAACACAAGATTGAATTGTTCTAAAGCCTTAATATGTGGCTTTCACTTCCTATCAATTTAAAACTTAATTTTATCCAATTATTTCTCTTTAAACTCAATTTTAGACTTATAAAAATATGTTACCACTTTGTTAAACCTTTAAGTCTTAAACTTTAAGCTCATTACCATCAAACTATCAAGGATAAAGATAAATCGTGTAAGACTCACAACCATACACACATACATGCATAAACACACATTACAACTTTGCACTCATCAAGAGGCTAAATCATCAAAACTATATTGAATCTCGTTAAGGGCAAGAGTAATTCTCCTCTTGCTTCTTCAAAATTATTCTTCCCGTTAAAAGAACCACCTATGTGAAGCATCCAATCACATGAAATGACAATAGACCATAATGTTTAAGAAAAAATCGCAACATAATAAGTAATCGTATGAAAAAATGGAGGAACATACATCAGATCAAGAGAAAGTGATTCCGCGAGATTGAGTTGCAGACCATGGAGAAGTGACGAGGTTGTTAAGAGTGGAGGAAGCAGGGATTGGAGGGGAATGTGGGGGCGAAGAGGAGGAAGAGGCAATGGAAGATGTGTACATGACAAAGGTTTTTTAACCTAATGGCGATAAAGGCATTTTCGATGACATCAAACTCAAACATACTTATTGGTAGAGGCGAGAGTGTTCTTTTAACAGACTTTTTACATTGATTGTAAAGATAACTGATGTAAAAGATTTCACTTATTTACAAAAATGTCATTGCATTTTCTTTTACATCAGTTATTAAGAAACCAATGGACAAACTTGTTGTAAAAATCATTTTTTCCACTAGGTGACAAACTTGTGGTAGAAGTGTTTATGGATGACAAAAGGTTTATTGAGTTGGTAGGCACATTGGTATGATTGATGATCTTTGGTCGTCAAACTAGCAAATAAGATAAATAGGCTTTTATACTATGAAGTATAGACTCAAGAGAATATGAAAGCTTATTGGAGATTTTTACATTATGGTGTCACTATTGGTTTTATTATGATAAAGTTTAACTTGGTTTCATACAAAGATGTGATAGTCCTTGGATTATTTATACCCACTACCTTGCAATAATCTGGTTTAAAAATTATGTCTCTTGTTCTATTAAGGAGAATTTAAGACTAATTTGGATTAATATTATTTATAATGATGAGGGTTTTATTTTGGCTATTGCTTCTACAATTAGAAAACCTTTCAAAGTTGACACTAATTCTCCAAAGGTGCAGAAGGGGAGAATTGCTAGGGTTTGCAATGAGGTAGGCTTATTAAATCATTATGTTGTGAGAAAATAGTTGAAAGGTCATTAGTACAAGGTGGATTAGGCGTGTCGTCGTGTTATTTGCTTTAATTGTGGTTGTTATGGTTACATAGTTTGTGATTATTCAATAAAGGAAAAGTTGATGGTGCCTAAATTGTAGCCACCATAAGAGAGATAGGGAAGAACACAACAGTTACATAATGATTAGCTTGTAGTAACCATAAAAATAAACTAGAAGGTATCATTGATATCTTGTTGAAAAAGGGAAATGAACAAAGAAAATCAGACAAATTTAATATTCTTAATTAAGAATAATACGGCCAAAGTAACGCATAAGAAATGTCTAAAAAATTATCCCATCTATAACTACATTGTCTGAATATTCTTCTAAGGAGAACTTAATGAGAAGCAAACAAAAAAAGATCAAAGAATGATAATAAGATTGACAAGTATACTAATCATGTGTGCAATAACCAATTGATCTAGAATGTTATGGTTAAACCTGAAAAGAATAACTCCAAAAAAATCACTGTTTCATAGTTATCCACAACATAACAACATCAACATAGGACAATTCATGCAAAAGGGGAAGGCCAATTCTATACCTAACAAGTTGTATTGAATAGGTATTAAGATAACCATGCAAGTATTTATTTTCCAAAATTATCTTAGATTTATTGATGAATCTTACTACCTAAACCCTCATTTTAAGGTTAGGTTAAATAAAATTGAAACACTTAAGAGAAAGGACAACAAAAATATTGATAAAAAATTTAAAGTTATAAAAAAAAACATACATTTAATAAGTGAAGTGAAGATGATAGATACGTAGTGTTGGAGTAAGTCCTTTTAAATTGATCAACATTGGGATTTAGTTCTTTTTGCCATTGTTTATTTTTTAACTTGAAATAATGTGATAAATGCAAAATCTTTCTTGGAATATAATGAAAGCATACCGTGTTGCTAGAGAAAAACATGTCAAGAGATGTGTCGACACATCACTTAGGTCACTATAGTCTTCATAACAGGTTGATAAAAAATGAATGAACCTAATAAATTCATTTCAAAAAAGTTACTTAGACAACACTTCCTTGAAAGAGTGTTGTCTAAGTGCTTGTACTAAGACATCACTTTGTTGAGCAAGTATTTCTTGAGTATTTGTACTAAGACAATGCTTGCTTGAGGAAGTGCTGTTTGAATGCTTGTACCAAGACAACATTTTCTTTAAAAAGTGCTATATTTGAGTACAAACACTTAGACAATGCTTTCTTAAGGAAGTGTTGTTTAAGTGAAAGCACTCTGACAATACTTCTTCAAGTAAGTATTGTCTGAGTGCTTGTACATAGATAGAGCTTTTGAAGAACTATTTGAGTTTAGATAGCAAGAGCATAGATAGTCTTTAGAAAGTGCCATTTAAGTGAAAAATAAGCACTATCTATTACCTTTTTTGTTGTAGTGAATACATTTCTTGGGACATCATAATCTTCATAATACGTTTGAAAAAAAAAATGAATGAACAAGAGAAATTCGTTTAAAAAAAAAACTCAAATATTGCTTCCTTAAGAGAGTGTTGTTTGAGTACTTGTACTAAGACATTGCTTCATTGAGAAAGCACTATATGAGTTCTTGTACTAAGACAACACTTTCTTGAGGAAGTTTTGTTTGAGTGTTGTGTGACGCTTGATCGCTTTCAGGATCAATGACTGTCTCCACAAACTAACACAAGACTTTTCAACGTACTTTGTCCTTACTCACACGCTTCTTAGGAAATTTCCCAGGACATCACTCATCTTAGAATAACTCCTAGTCAAGCACGCTTAACTATGAAGTTCTTAAGTGATAGGCTATCGAAAAGTAGATGCATCTTGTTGGTATAGGTAACACTTATTAATTCCTTTAAGCTATCCTTAACTATATAGTCCCATACCTACACAGCCTCTGGATCCCTCTCATTCCAGTGTGTATTCGATTCATTTATGTGCTCTTCTCGCTAAAAGCCTGCCAGGAGTCGCTCCTTATTTGTGCCTCATCTCTTTTGCATTAGCGATCTCTCCCTACCCTTGTCAGTGCCCAAGATGTTACACTTGTACTAAGAAAATGTTGTCTACGTGCTTATACTTAAACAAAGCTTTCGAAGCGCTATTTGACTTTATATAGTAGGAGTGTAGATAATTTAAGTGAAAAGTAAGTGTTATCTATCGCTTTTTTTGGCATAGTGGACACATCTCTTAGGACACCAAAGCCTTCATAACAAGTTTGAAGAATGAACCAGAAAATCCGTTTAAAAAAAATTACTAAGACAATGCATCCTTGAGGAAGTTGTCTGAGTGCTTGTACTAAGATAGTATTTTCTTGAGGATGTTTTGTCTGAGTACAAGCACTCAGACAATGCTTGCATGAGTGAGTGGTGTCTGAGTGCTTGTACTTAAGGAAGTGCTATCTCAGTGCATGTACTTGGGCAGGGCTTTCAAAGCGCTGCTTGAGTTTAGATAGCAAAAGCATAAATAACGCTTTTAGGGGAAAAAAAAAAAGCACTATCTACTACCTTTATTTTTGCGTAATGCCAATTTTAAGCCTGTAAGACTCCCAAGATAGGGTGCCTCCTTATCATCTTATTTGTTTTATGCATGGAAAAAACTTTCTTTGGTCATTGTAGAAGAAATTTGATTAAACAAGTGGACATCTGTGAGATGCTCTAGAGATGATCCTTAAATATCTCATCTTTTTTTGTGGTAGATAATGTGTTTTTGTTTGTTATGGTAAAGGCTTCTTAGGTGAGATTTTTTTTTTTTTGAAAATTTCAATCATACGTCTAGTTTAAGGGTTAGTCTTTTCAAATCCAAAATCCTCTGTTCTATTGTGATTTCAAGACATAAACATGCAAAACTCAAGATAATATTGGCAATCAATTTCACATCTAATCCTAATCTTAGAAATTGCCTTGAATTCTCTATCCTGGAGGTAAAGTGAAAAATAATCAATTCAACTTTATTATTGATAAAATGAATTAACAATTGTCTACTTAGAAAACCAATCTTCTTAAAGCCGGGTGATTTACATTAGCTAATGCTAGTCTTAATTTTCCTCTCCTTACATATTGCATGCAAATCGCTTGGTTCCCTTATTTTGTTGCATCAACTTGAAAAGCTTGAGGTTCAATTTCTTACGCATAAATATGTGGATGGTGCAACACTTGTAAAGTAGAGAGCTTAATTATTTTCCTAAAGGCTTCCTAGAAGTTGAGAGTTTGATATTGAAATCTAGCATTAATGTTAAGTGAGAATATTGGCGTTTTTTTGTCTAGTTGCCACTTCTTTGCATCAGCTTAAGTGACAGCCTAACCGTTGCTTTTAAACAATGGCCTAGCTGTTGTTTTAAATGTCAACCTAGCCGTCGTTTTTAATCCTTAGCTTCTTTTGACAGACATAAACTAATTTGTGATAAGTGCAACAAGTTCATTAGCAATGGTTACAAGACCATCACTTATAGCCAATGATAAATGTAAAGAAAGTGGTGACTTTTGACCATTAGCAATGACTTTTAGCTATCGCTTATCAACAAAATTTGTTGTGGTAAACATGTGTGAAGGTTTAAAGCTAAGAATGGAAAATGGAGATTTTTTTTTTTTATTGATTTGATGCTTAGTCGAAGCTTGGGCTCTTACATAAGTTTGTGAATATGGTGGTCATCATGACTCTAGGGTGAAGTTGTGATTGAGAGAAAGCTAGGTTCTTAATAAATTTGTGACAAGATATCCTTCACTTCTTTCTAAAGTAGTTAAAAATAGCCAACTCTTCCTTGCTCAATGACCAGGTAGGAATGCCTCTATTTATAACCAAAATCTAAATGGTGTCTACATACTTAGACTGAAAGAAATAAAATAAGAAGAGAACGAGATTTTAAAATGTAATCTTTGCTTTGATATTTTTTAACAAACCCACCCCCCCCCCGGGCAAATTTCTTCATTCTCTTTTTTGTTCTTTCTTCCTCTATCTAAACTTAGATCAACATAAAGTAAGATATTTAAAATCTAACTAATTACTATTTTTTACATTGCACATTAAAGAAGAAACATGCGCACTTTATAAATTTCTAATATTTTTTGTGAATTTAAAAACTCCTAAATTTAAAAAATGAGAGCTATCGTATATAAATTCTCACCAAAGTTAAATAAATACTTAAGTGGAAGGATACTACTCTTGTATGATATTCTATTTACATTACCAATTGTCAAATCTATGTAACTAATAATTAATACAATTAATCACAATTTTCCTCATATAAGTTTTTAATTTAAGTTGTGATTAAGTATAGATAAATAAGTTTGGAAGGTAATTAATTAGTGATACTTAATACAAATATTTCCGCAGACATTACAGTCAGTACACCCAACCAACAAAACTGCGTTGGAAAGTGAGTGTGAAATAGAGTTACCATTGCGAGTAGCTAAAAATAATTAAAGACCACAGATTGAGAGGGTAGATGGTGAGGAATATTTTGGAGGAACACTTGGTAAGTCAATATTCCACGTGGGTAAGGAGTCACCAAAAGTAGCATGAAAATAAGTGAGAAGTGAAGGAATAGGGCACAAGATCCAAGAAGAATAGTGCCTTACCCAAGTGACGCCATCGTCGTAGCTCCCACTGCCATCACTTATTCAACTGCCACAAAAATAATAATGCTAGCTTCCATTTCTTCTTCTTCATCATCTTCTCCTTCTCCTTCTATTCACCTTATAGTTTGAGCCTATAACCGCCCCCAACCCGAAACAGATACTGCTCCTATTCTTTATCTTAACTTAGTCCCTGACACGCATTACACCATTTTAGAACGTTTCGCTATCAACCGTTGATATATCAAATCAGTATACAATTGAATGACAGGGCCCGCAAGCCTAACTCGTCTCTCTCTTCTTTATGATCCAGCATTGTGGGTTTTACTGCTTCTTCCCTTTTCCGGAGGTGGCTATTTCAAGTGTCCACATGCCCTTGTACCTTGAATCTTCGTTTTAGCTACGGATTACCATTTTAATCACACTTTGCATCTTTAGGTCGTACTTGCCCCTCTTGTTCCTTCTCCCCATCGACATATATTTCTTATTGGTGAGATCGAGTTGCAAAACATATGTAGTATTATATCTCTTAGGTTTTTATTAAAGGTGTGTTTCGATCGATTCAACTCAAACATAATGTTAACCCATATGGCATTGTCTCCTATGTCTTTTATATATAGGATCCTATGTAATGTAACCTCCCCCTTTTCATTAATAATATCAATATCTTAGTTTTGCCTACTACTGACCCCTATCTTTTGCCCACATCTGTGAATCGCACCAAATATTATTTCAACCAACGAGGGATATTGTCAAGATTATTTTCATACAGATGCCTTCTCTCGGCCACACTAAAGGCACCGAGACAAAAGAAAATAATTAGTAGCGATGAAATTCTTCAAAAAGAAAATTAGTACGAATTTGTGGATGTGAATCTCGACCGGTTTTACGTACATTGTACCTAAGGTTGCGAATTGTGCTGTTAATTATTGGTTAACACGGACTGCAGGGGGAAGGACAAAAATATGAGGTGTGAATATACGATACTATTTCATCTGTGAATTACATTTTGCATCATCAATTTGTCGTGACATGTGTCATATAAAAGAGTATCCGGGGGGGACCTACTTGATAATTAGAAGATATATGGAAGAACTTATATCTTGCATTAATTTGAATTGGGTTTCCTGTTTTCTTGTCTTACCCATTCCTAGTTAGTAATTAACAATGGCTTCGCTATTCAAAAATATATATGATGGGAGAAAATAAATATGCTCTGAAAGACACGCACGGGCACAACTTATGACCCAACAAAATGATAAATAAAAAGTGCCACACAGACCGATGTTCATACCATATTTACCCCACTGAAACTCCAACTTGCTTTATTTATATTTCCTTCTAATTAAAGAAGAGTTGAATGTGCTTCCTTTCTATACGTGCAAATGTTACTAGGGGTAAAAAGGGAGGTAAAGGTCCTTCGAAATTGAAAAGTTTCTAAGAATCAAGATCCTCCTGGCGAAGGATATCAGATATTCTGATATCTCACCCGAATCATACTCTTTGATTCGCAGTGCAATGATTATGGCATAACGGAAAGCAGCAGTAGAAGGGCACATCATGAAATCCACAGACTGCAGGGAATCTCAATATTCATACCATGTACTGCTGCGCTATCCCAGTGCAGTGCCTTAATAAGCCGCCTAGCTAGTACGACGTGACAAACACGTCCCCCCGCGCTACATGGCAAAATAATTTAAAATTGTAAAACTAAAACGACGGCCGAATAAGGTCACACTAGCTAGCTTCGATCTCTACAGCCCAATCTGACTATGCAGGAGCAGGACCACAACTTCACAAGTATATCTCCTCGATCCTTTATTTTCCTCTCATCTTGATCACCCCCACCCCCCATTCCTACCTCGTCTTCCTCTCTCCTTTATTTTCTATCTGTTTCAAATGCATCAATATTTGCCATAAATTATATTGATTAAACAAAACAACCGAACTAATAATGCGCGGGTGCATGTGTCACTTTATAAAAATTTATGGATTTGAAATTTTGATCAAGACCAAATACTTTCCGTTGTGTGTATTTGCGTATTTAATAGATAAGAAGCTAGAAAGCGGTACATGTGGAAACAACAACAACAATAATATTCCAATTTTTTCTCCGGGACCTATATTTGTTGTACTTGTGAAAGTGGAGTGGATTTTGTTCCAAGATTGGAAGGCTCTTCTCACACTGGGAGGGGGGGGTGTGGATAATAAGATCAGTTTTCTCACCCTCTCAAACACGTGCCCGTAACATTCACGGCATGGTGCTTGTCCCTGTTCCTTTTCACGCCCAACAATTAATTAAACAAAACCTTCACCTCCCCCTTCCTCCTCCTACTAGATACAGCCCAGCTCTTTCAGTTCTCCATTTTCGCAATAAGTTGGTCAATTAATCTTCTTCGTTGTGTTTTTTTGTTTGTTTTTTCTAAATTATTTTCAAAAATAAATTAACAAAAGAAAAAAGGATGACATAATCGTACATTCACTGACTTTGGTGTACTCTCTTTAAAAGCTAAGTTAAACAAAGAAAAGGCACGGATTTTAGGGGAGCGCTTAGAGCAAAAACGAGAGAGGTTGAAGTCAGTAATGGAGGCGTTTGTTCTTCACCAAGGGAATTTACAGATTTCTGCACAAGCTAGCTTTAAGCTGCTTGACTCGCACAGAGAACAAAGGAAGTTGAATTCCTGTTTACCTTAACCACACCCAAATATAAAAGCTGTACACCAGATAAAAGAGTCTTGCTGGCATAAAAGATAAGTTTGAAATCAAAGACCTAGACTAAACTTAAAGGGAGCAAAATGGCATGTTGACATCCATCTGAGTTTTTTTTTTCCTTCGGTGGCGAGACGGAGGGGATGCACACGTTCATGGCTTCAGCTGAACCCAGTCGTAGCGTCCTTCCAATGGCACGTCCTTAACAACATCATAATTGTACCTGCAAAAGAAAATTTTAAAAGGAATGATGGAACCATATGATATACTAATTATGATGTCAAAATTCAAAAAAGAAAAAGAGTGAGAGAGAAAGAAGAAAATTCTACTCATTTAATTTAACTTACTTGTCTTGAAATTGTTTCTGAATGTCTTTCTCGGCGGTAGCAAAGAATTCCTCGAGCTCCAACTCGGTAGGCATGGTTTGCGCCGTTGAAGAGGGACGGCGAGAATTGATCGCCATCGACACCAGCTCCTGCGAATTTTCTCGAAGCTCGCCAGAATGGTCCATCTTTCTCCTGCGCGAGACACCAACAATGCCGGACACAAAAATTAATATGGTTCAGAATTATAAATAGAATGCGCACGAATACACACAAGAGAGATCGAGTTAAGAGTTTTGAAACGGAACAAATTATGACTCTCGAGACACCATTTATTTCGTTCTTTTCCGAACTCAAGGGACTTGAATTATTGAAAATTTTGAAAAAAGAATGCTACGAGAGGAACCAGCTCGAAGCAAATTCAAATTCAAATTAAATGGTTAATTGAAATAAATAAATAAATAAATAAATATCCATTCCATTCAAAAACCTCTCAATTTCTTCACCGCCATTGCACGTCGACGTTTCAACTTGCGCGCTCTCCACCTGTAAAGAAACGTTGAACGCGGTGCATTAATTTCGGCGAAGGAAAATGAATGAGCGAAAAGGCTGGAAAGCGGTAAATTAATTAATTAAGGAGAGCAACAAAGCGAGTTTTCAATTACATAATCTATAAGAGCAATTAATAAACTATTCAGTGCAGAGAATTTAGAAAACGAAACAATACTTTAACATCTAAAATCCATTACCTCCAGATCTAACAGCTTGATCTCCTCGTCATGGAGGCCAGTGGATCCGTTGCTGGAACAGCAAGAAGCCGGAAAGTCACTGGAGGTAGGGCTCAGGCAGCGTTTCTTGGTCTCCGGCACCGGCGGAACATTCTCCGCCTCCGTCGCCGGTTTGGCGGCGGCGGAACTGGTTCTCGGAGTCTTGGAGGATTTTGACTCTTCCTCGCTGTTGCTGACGTTCTTTCTCTTGTGTGATGGCTCAGCTGAAGTGGCAGCTTCCATGGCTGCTAATGCGGCTCGGGCTCGTGTCCTGACACCGACCTGAGCAGACATTGATGTGCGCTCGCTCTTTAAGTAGTACGTGCTCTTGAGATTCTACACCTCACCTCACCTCACCCTTCCTTTTCAGGTGTTGGTGTGCTCGATGCTGTGCGTTTTTTCGGGGTTTGTTTTGCTAATGTAAGAGAGAGAATGGGAGAGGAAGGAAGAGTGGCGTGAGCGTAAGTTGGTGCGCGCGTGTAGTACGGAGACGACGAAAAATTGTGACAATGACGAAAGGGGTTCAACGGTTGGGATTGGGTAATTGCTTTTTCTTAGTGGTGCTGGCAAGGGTGTGAGTTATGCATCGTGGTGGTGGCCCAGTCCCTGTTAACAGTGACGGGGAATCTAGAAACGGGAAATTTGACGGCGCCGTTATATGCATCCGCTCCGGTTTCTAGCCTGCGCCGAAGCGTGGCCGAATGCACGAGTGACACCTCACGGAAACGGAGGGGATTAAGGTTAGGACAAATCACTGAGCTGGGCTTACACACCAAAACACGTTGGTTTTGCGGTGGAAAACAGGAATCATGCGGTTCTGATGAAAACCATCATCATGTATTTGCGTTCTGTTGCGGAATTCCGTTTGGTGGAGAACAGGTCTCACGCAAAATAATTGTGTTCAAAACCCAATTACGGATATATCCTTCCTGTCAACAGTGAAACGCGAAAATGCCATTCACTGCTCCCCACCATTATCCTGTTTCTCTGTCGTCACCACGCCAAGTACACTAGGATTTGGCGTTTCTCGTCCTTAACAATTAAGATGCACACTTCGTTTTTATCCTTCACTTTCTTTTTCCACTTGGCTTAGCCACTACTTCCCGTTTGACAATATGAAAAGAAATAGAGTAAAAAAAAATAGGTTAGAAAAAAATAAAATAGTAAAAAATAAAATAGAAATATAAGTTGTTTGATTGTGTAGAAATAAGGGTGAAATAAATTTGATTTAAGTGAAAAGAAAAGAAAGAAATTAGATTAATGTTATATTTTCATTTTTGCTCTTATTTACATGAAGTTGGTCGGGAGCATGGAAAGACTACAATAGTAGACTATTGTGTTTGGATAATAGCGAAATAAGGATAAAAATAGTTTACTATCTATTCCGAATAGTTTACTATCGCCAATATTGTTTGTTGCAGCTAATGATAGTTGACTATCAGACACAAACAACAACTCATTTTGTGCACGGTTGTCGCTGCAAACTAAATAGTCAACATTAAGCTCGTAACAATTGACTATCCCAACGTGAAACACACTTTTTTTAGGGTAAAACTGTCTTCATACATAATTCCCCTTCATTTCCACACTATTTCCACTCTAATTTGTGTGGGAATGAACAGTGTATGGGCCTATAAGGTTTTTTTTCTCTTTCCTCTCCATTTCCACTTTACCAAACATACATACTTATTTCTCACCCTCTTATTTCTTTCCTCCCATTTCTATTTCACCCCTGCCAAATAGAGGGTTAAGGACATGTAGGACTACTATGCTATAATAATTCTATGTACCAAAAAAATAAAAGTAAAACTCTAATATTATCTTTAGACCGTATGATGTAGAAACATTTATTCAGCGTGGTACTTGTCCAACTCAAATTAACACATTTTAATTAGACGTAATTAAATTTGACTTTAATCACAATATGATTCAAATTCATTCTTACACGGCTAAGTAAATTAAACATGGAAGTTAATTTGAGAAATCAACCACATACGGTAGTTTAACATTTTATTTACTACTGCGTACTAAGACTTCGTGATGAATACACTGCCTCCTGCTAATTTTTTTTTTTTATTCTATCAACCAACACTTCATATATTTGTGCTTTTGTCATTTTAAACTCTTCTAGGACAAATTAAATAGTTTGCTGATAAAAAAAGAATGTGACAAACTATATTGCGTAAAATCATTAAATTAACCTGGATTTTGCTAATAAAATTGAGATTGTTATAAATTATATGTACTTCTAATTATTTCCCTGCTGCGATATGTTTTTTGTTTCCTTGTGTTGGGAGGGAGGGAGGTTTTTTTATTTTCTTGCAGCTCGTATTTCCTTTCTAGTGCTACACGTACGTTCAATTGAATTTGATGACAATAAATTTTGAAATGGTGAAATTAATAGAACAAAGTGTAGGAGAAGAGAGCGGGGGGACATGACACACATGGTCATTTAATTTAGGACCATGACGATTTTACATGCGAGGTAAGTATAGATATTAAATGTAGAATAGGGTCAAATACGGTTGAGATACGCATGTTGCAATGTGCATCTACATACACGTGGGTCACATAGATCAATTGCCAGGAAGACATGACTTCCTTCTTAAGTAGTATATCATCCATACTTACATTACTTTTATGCTCATCCCAAAGTTTATACAACTTTTTCTCTTCCTTTAAACAAAAAGAGGATCGGTTAGAGACGTTAGTGAGATAAAAGATATAACAGCTTAAAATATAAATTGAATATCTGCACCAAGAAATATATAATTGAATGACTTGAGATGATTTTAATTTGATCATCAACCGGTTAAGCGAATTTGTTCTTGATTATTAAGTTACATTTTCTTTTGTATTAAAAAGTTGCTATTCTTATGGTACCAAGACTCTTCCTTTCTATAAATACTTTTTAGTGATTTCAAGCTTTTGATCGTAAAAGATATTCAATCACCACATTTAAATTAATTGACTTTATTACTTAAGCATCTTTTCATAGATTATTAAGTAACAATATATTAATCTTTACTCATTTTTTTCAACCGATATTTCAATTAATATATACATAAACATGAATATAATTTAGATTTTGTTTATGAAATAGAAAAAATACTAACTAGTGACTTAAGGACATTGGTTAAGGAATTAAAAATGAATTTCTTTATTGAAAAGTATAGCAATGCATTTTTCTGTATAATTTTAATATAATTTTTAATTAAAAAAATTTATGTGTTGATTTTTTTTAACCAATATTTTTAGAACATCGGTCGACAGGACCATAAAAAAATTACTATTGTTTCAAATTAATGCCTATGGAAACCTGTGCATGTTGGTGAGTGGGGAACGGATGTTAAGTTAAACCAAGCCCGCAAACCCACGGGAAGGAAAAGGAATGTGTCCTTTACCATTAGCTCATCACATTTTCCACAAAAATCAAAGCAAGCTTTTTTCTTTCTCCTCTCTTTTATTCTTGAAAACTTTTCAATTGATTTTTTTTTTTTTCTTGTTAATTTCTTCGCCCCTCTTCAATTTGGTTTGAACCTTGTTTGTTTTTGGATGGCCCCAGTTCCAGGGCCCCAGTCCATGCATTCTTTCATGTATAGACAGGCACAAAGTACCGTGAATTGCATGCAAGCAGGATCAGTTACAAAGCATAAGACGACAAATTCAAGAGAAATGAATAAATAAATTGTAAGAAATTGACAAAAAGGAAGCCTGGAAATCCGTCAAGCAGTTACTCCAGTGGGTAGAGGTAATGTGAGCAAATCTCTACAGGCAAATCTCTGCTGGCAATGTGCACGATTTGGATTTACAAAAAATAAAATAAAATTTATTTTTAAACTATGTATTATATGGAATTTTAAAAATAATTTGATTTTGGTGAAATCGATTTCAAACTAATTTCAAATCGGTTGTAAAATCAATTTTTGAAAATAAAAATTTAGTTAAAAATTAGTTTTAATTTGATTCAAAATTAGTTTTAAACATAAAAATTTTGCAAAAATATTAATCAATTTGAACACCAATCAAAGCATATCAAGTGAGAACTATTATTATAAGAAATGAAAATTATAAATCTAAGTCATGCAATTATATATGGATGATCAATATTAAAAGTTAGCTAATAGTCACTTGACCTCTGATAATTTTTTTTTATAATTTTTATTTCTTATAATAAAAGCTCTCACTTAATACATTATGTATGACTAATTATAAACTTATTTTTTTCAACAACAAATATATATATATATATATATATATATATATATATAAACTTATTTTAAAACTAATTTTTCACCAAAACCAATTTCAATTGAAACTGATTTTAAAATTGATTTTTATATATCTAAAATTGATTCTTGAAATTAGTTAACCAAATCGTTTATTAAGAAACATTTATATATATATATATATATATATATGTCGGGATTAAGTTACTCCACGAGTAACTCTTGGTAGAGTTACTTAATAATTTTTTATATGCATTAAATTTCAATGATTCAACCGTTGAATTAAAAGATTATATTGAGTAGATCAAATCTACAAATATATATATATATATATATATATATGTATGTATGTATGTATATTTACATATATATACATATACATATATACATGTATGTATGTGTGTGTGTATAAGGTGAGTATCAAGTTATTTCAAAAGTAACTGGTAGAGTTACTCCAATCAATAACTCTTGATATATATTAAATTTTAACAATCCAACCATTAAATATTTTGATATTATATCAATGATCATATACACCAAATTTTAGGTAAATCAAACATTTGTAGCTAGTTAATCTTATAGTCTACGTTTACTTATAATTTAGAAAAGTATATTATACGTCAAGTTGAATCTATTTAATGAAATATCAAATAGTTTTCAAACTTTATAAAAATTTGTAGATTTGATCTCCTCAATATAATCTTTTAATTCAACGGTTGAATTATTGAAATTTAATACATATCAAAAGTTATTAAGTGGAGTAACTTAATCCCCACTTATATATATATAACCCTCTCCTCAATTTTAATTACCTTCACAAGAATCACAACTTAAATATGAGGCTTCTTAAAGAAAAACCAACAAATTTCTCAGCTTAAATTAACAAATATTGATAAAAGTAAGGGTGCTTGTATAATTAAGAAGAGAAAATCTTAAAATTAGAAACTTAACAAATTCAACTTCATACATTGCATTTGTGTGACATTTTAATGCCAAACCTTGAGCTATCGCTAGGGGTGCAGGCATGAATTTTGTTCCTTTTCCTACATATCACCATTTGACCATGGAAGAAAGAAGTGTTATGACTTCTTAATCAAATCCATTTCTCCCTAAATTTTTAGAGCTAGTAGGTCTCCTCCTAAAAATAACAGTCCCTCAAACTCTTGCAACAATTTCTTCAAAAGATAGATTAGTTGAGTTGAATCAACATTCTCCCAAGCCCGTTAATACCTTTCAATTAATCTAGCTTCAAGCTTCTTCTTCCTTGCAAAAATGTTATCAAATATCTCACTAAAAATAATGGACTCTTGCATAACATTTTGGAGACTTGCTACCACATTTCCCATGTCTTTCTACTAAGCTTGTTGGACCAATGTCTGACAATCAACCTGAGTACACCAAGCTACCTGGAACTGAAAAGATTTGCCTTCCCTGCAAGCCATTCAGTCACTACAACATAATAATAGAGGGCTATTGTTTGAGCGCTTCATAACCAAAAGCTCTATTGTAGTTTTCAAAAAACTTAAACGCTAAATATAATTACAAGTACCCTTATCTATCCTCTGAGATACCAATTGACCAACCATGTGCCATTTTCCAAGTAAATTTACTACCAAAAGAACCCTATATCAACAAGTTCACAACTATTGAGTCTTTTGCAAACCATTTTGCTCTAACTTTAGAAAACACTCCCCCTGTTGCTCAGATGGAAGAGAAATATTGTTAAAGTCACCCACCAAAGCCCATGGCTAATAAATCCTCTTCCTTGAATCTGCCAAGTATTCCTATAAAATTTCCCACACTATAATCAACTCTATTTAAAATGTGGAAATTATTACTTTCAATTTGCTTCCTAATATTCCTCGTCTCATCATTAGCTTCGTTATCATTGGTACCAATTAATTGCTTGGATTTTTGTGGTCGTTTTCCTTTTGACACCACAATCCAATCTCCATATATATCATCTTGAACTTTATCGTTGCTATTTCTATTTTTGGCCTCAGGATCCTTAGGGTTTGCATGGATCTTATCAACATGAGCCTTACCAGTGTCTCCACCATCATTTGGAGTGGTTACTAGAACCTTTTATTGTTCGTCATTTTTCTCTAAGCAAGAACTTGCAATATGGTCGTATAAACCACATGTTTACACAATAAGTGGAGGTCTTCATATTCCACGTCAAACCAATGATTATGAAACCAAATTCTCACCATAATTGCTTGGTTCAAATTAATTTCAACACAAATTCGAGCAAACTTACCGTGAGAAGCATCGATAATCTTTATGTTAACTTTAATTGGCCTTCCCACTGCAACTACTAATCCCAAAAGAACACTTTAATCATAATATTCTATCTCCGAACTTGAAAATCATATCCATACCAAAGTATTATCAATTTTGATTGTAGATGAAACAAAATTTAGAATCTAGGGCCCGATGACAAGATAATGATAAAAAAGTCATCCATGGTCTCCTACAAATGACATTTTCTCGATCTTGTTGAAGATCAAACTTGACCATATAAAATCCATCCCCCACATCTACAACGTTAATACCCCAAATGGTTTCCACTCTTCGTTCCATCAATCCCTTATAATATAAAAATTCATTGTTTCTCCCAAAAGTTTGACAATAATCTCGTCCTTCCACAACACCCAAAGCTCTTGTAGAATATTCTCATCAGTAAAACACTTTGGTTTCAATCAATCTCCATTCTCAAACTCAATCTTGAACATGTTTTGCACTATCAAATCCACATAATCTCTCCTAGGAAGATCCTCTTGTTGACCCATCAGTTTATCACGAATGAAAACCTTCGTCTAACCATCTCCCTCCTCTCTGTCCAGAGGCTTTGGAGGAGGAAGAGAACACTGTCGTACATGAACACCCACAGAATTTTCCACTTTCTCTTTGGGTAGACAGGATTTGATCACGAGTCTCACATATAGTTGAATTTTTATTACATGATTTACTTTCAAAATATAAGGTTTTTTAGCTGTTTAAAAATAAGAAAATTTTGTGAAATTAAGTTTCATTAATATTTTGTTTATTAATTATATACAACTCATAATCACAGGAAATTTATTCAAAATAATTCATAGGCTTTTTGTTATAAGTTAAATATATTAAAAGAGTAAAAGGGGTATTTTAATTCATATATAAGTAAATGAGTTTGTATAACTCTTTTATTAACCTTGCTTTGATCAATCAATACGACGTACATAAATTAAAAAAAGAAAAAACTATCATGACTTAATTTTTATCAAATCTAGCGATTTAATAACAACTATTGATTCTTTTTTAGCTTGAATAATTCCATTAAGTTTAACTTTTAGGATTACGCATAGTATCTAGTATATACGGTATTTATATACATAAGACACGAGGTGTTCAAGACGCCATAATAGAAATAATAAATTTTAGATACCATGTATAGATATTGATAATCCTGAGTAAGGTAGTAGAATATTTATATATATATATATAAAAACTACACCCTATTTAGCCCATTAAATGAGTAATAATTAGTCTTAATATTCATGCACTAATATACACATACCCAATTGTTTATACATTTATATTTAGAATTAGATCTATCACTCAAGTTAAATGCAATACGCTTTACTTTAATATGTCTTATTTCTTTAATTTCACACAAACTAACTAAACTAAATATTATATATTCATATTTTTTTTATAAGGGTAAGCATGAGATAAAATTGGAAACTATAATCAATACAAGAAAAATAGTTTATAATAACACTATTGCATAAATGACATTTTAAATCGGTTAAAAACGATTTTTTTAATCAGTTCATGAACCGTTTTAGATACAAGCGATATAAAAGGTGGAGACTTTTTACATTGAATTTTGAACCGATTTAAAAAAGTCTTTTTACCTCAGTTGTTAGTGGAACCGATTTAAAAAGTTCACCACTTTTTAAATTGGTTATGTACATAACCGATCTAAATTACTTTGTAAAATACATAATCAAGAGAACCAAATTCAAAGAAAAGCGTAACAATCAAGAGAACAACATGATGCCTTGAAACCAAGAGAACAAACCCTTCCTCTCCAAAAACCTATCTAAATCCCCCATTATCAGGAGGATGGTTGAAATGCTTCCTAGTAAGATTTTGTCCCTTCAGCAATGAAGACCAATGCCATGCTATAGTCGTGGCACTGCAAAGAACACCAAAATCCCTCTTTGGCGTATTCCTTCCATCTACAACATAGCATTAAAGTCAATGAAACATAGCAAAAATTAAAAGTTTATTTATAATACTTTGAAAGACAATACAATAGTGAGTGATGGGGTAGAAAAGGAACCGTTGGAGACGTAGGTGAAGTGAACATCGGTGTACGCAAGTGCTTCCTAGTGGGCTCTTGAGAGTTGATGAACATCGTCAAAAGAGGGCCTTTAGTGAGGGCAAGTTTGGAAGCGTTGAACTCAGTGGGCACGTTGCAGTTCTTAAAGTCCCACCACACCCAAACCCTCACGTTTCGAGACTCCTCCTCCATAAGGGAAGATGATGGCTCGAGCATGTGAGCCACATGTCACTCCTCCTCATTCACATCCTCATGTCCTTTAACTTGAAGAGCCTCAACGTCTTCCTCCACTGATGTGCCTTCTCCGCCATCTCCATCACGCGCAACAAGTACTCTGGCAGAGCCATCTCGATGTGTTGGGAGACGAGCTACCATTTGAAGGGGACGCCATTGAAGGGTGGTGCTGTCTATAAGGAGGGAGATGTGGCAGGATTTCGGGGGCAAGGTTGTGCGTAAGCTCTTCGTGTTGGGGGCAGCGTGGGATTTGAAGTAGAGTTACGCAGCGATGAAGAAGGGGTTGAGTAAGAGCTATGTGTGATAGACGCCGGGAATGGATTGGGTTTTAAAAAGTGATTTTAAATCGATTAAAAAATTAACTAATTTAAAAACTATTTTTTAAATTGGTTAAACAATTAATCGATTTAAAATATGTTTTTTAAATCGGTTAAAATACAACTGATTTAAAAAGAGTTTAACATAATTACAAGTTTGCCACTGTATTTTTTTTAACTTGGCTCACGCATAATTAATTTAAAATACTGATGTAAAAACTCTTTTTTGCACTAGTGTAACCAAAGATTTTTTTAAGATTATATAGTTGTTGACGTGATTTAGATTTCTGACAGCAAGCATTTTTCGGTAACTGGCATTTACAATGGTCAATTACTACATCATAGATATTAACAACTAGTTTGTTGATAATTTGGCACCGTTTTGAGTGAAGCAATAGTATGCAATCAACTATTAACTTGTTTGTCGATAATGCTTTAAGAAAGATTTATTGACTACTTTGGCTATTGGTATAACAAGGCTTTTATGTTATATGTGACATCCTTCACATTGATGAGGGTGGAGAGTGATCATTAATGCAAAATAGACGAGGCATAAACAGGGAGTACTTACTTGCAACCCTGTAGTAGGAGGGACACATAAATGAATTGAGTACAAACTGAAGTGTAACGGATCTAGAAACTACAAGTATAAGACTATACAATTGAGTATAGCTTAAAGAAATTGATTAGTACTACCTATATTAACAAGATGTATCTTCTTTTCGATAGCCCGTGACTTAAGAACTTTAAGGTTAAATGTGTTTGACTTGAGTAATTTTGGAATGAGCGACCTCCTTGATAGTTTCCTAAAAATGTGAGTGAGGACAAAACATGTTAAAAAAATTATGTTGATTTGCGAAAATAATTGTGGATCCTGAAAGCAGCTCAATGTTACATTTTAAGTTATTTGTAGCATATTTGGTAAACTTTACTAAGAAAATTGTCCAAAAGAAAACTATTTTAGTTACTTTAATAAGTTTGTAGGTGAAACTTTTAATTTGAAATAAGTAATTTTGGTATCAGAATAAGCTATTTAGCCTACTTTGATAAACTTATTGGTAAAGTTTATGTGTGTGTGTGTGTGTGTAATTTCCCCCATTGCAATAATGATAGAGGAAATGAGGGGTTGTAATGAGTAACATAGGGAAAAACATTCGATATACACTAGTTTAAAATGTGTGTATTGTACTTCCATCTACACAACTTCAAGGACCATCACCATCTGCTAAGGTCATCATCAACAACATTTACACAAACATTAGCATTTATCTTTGTTACAACTGCTCCACCACCACCCCTCCAAACATAAGGTGTTGAGTTTACTCTGTTGTCACTGTTACCATCACCACATCTTATTACCCTTTTGTCATCGTAGGATGAATTATGACATTTTTATTAATAGGGATAATCAACACTCGAAGTTGGATCAATTCAACCATCAGATTTAGATGACTAAAAATGGTTAACCTACCATCTTTCATATTGGTAAGAGGTAAGAATATTTTGCTTAATTTTTTAATTATTTTACTTAATGAAATGATTTTATATTATTAACTGTATTTGTTAATTATTCATGTTTACATCGTGTAATAAATATAACTATTATCCTATCCAAGTTTCAATAATCGTACTCATAATGAAATCCCCACTAACGTGCTAAAAAATTGGTTCAACATTGTTTAGTTTAATTCAATAAATTTAAATTAATTATTTACTTAATTTTTTAATTTTTATATATGTATATATAAATGTACTTACTTCTTAATTTATTTTTTTTATTTAGTACCTTGTGGCATGGGTTTTGGAGAATAAGCCTTTAATTTAGAGGATATTCAACCACAGAGGCTCATGACACTTATATGATGTGTTGAGTGTTACCCATAACAAATAAAGAGGAATAAGGCACCAAAAAAATATGGATCCATTGTTGAGTATGCACATTGTATGGTATGTTTGAAGTTCTTTTAAATATTATTTAATTTATAAATTATTAAATATATTTTACCCAAACTAGCTTTATGTTACAACCGAGACAACTTGAGAGAAAGCATCTGAGGTCTTCTAGACCACTCGTTTTAGGAATGGTCAAGAAAGTTTATGGATGAACATTATTGTCAAACTATGGTAAGTTAACTTTAAACACATACAAACAAATAAAATTAACTTAATTTAATTGATGCTATTTAATTAATTTTATTTAACAACAATTGTAAACAAAGTTTAATGGTAGGTTGTCCGAGTCCTAACACTACTACAAAATTCGTTTTCTAGAATAAGATTTTAACTTGGTTTCTACTGAACCAATTTAAATGATGACGTGGTGACAATGTTGAAATTTTTTAGAACTTTTTTAACTCGGTTCTAGGTGAGCTGATTTAAAAACATGGACCCGGTGGTAGTTTTGAAATTTTTTACAATTTTTTTAATTGGATTTTTGGTGAACCAATTTAAAAACATAGACGCGGGTGTCAAATTTGAATTTTTTTTTACCACTTTTTTAACTCAGTTCTAGGTGAACTGATTTAAAAACTTACTTTTTAAATTGGTTCTTTGTTTAACAGATTTAGAAAGTAGTTTTTAAATCGGTTGTACCCTAACTGATTTAAAATCTTAAAGGGCTCAACTTTTTTATGTTTTTAACATGAATCACGCGAACATTAGCATTGTAACCCTTCACTCTATATTGTTGGTTACAATGGATTTCAACTAGCATTGCGCCTTAACCCTTCATTAGCTCAACCTTGAATTAGATCGAAGTTTGATCTATTTCTCTCTCTGAATGCTTCTTTCTGACTTCGCTTTTTGTTTTGTAGGTTTCGTTTCTTTCTCCGATCCGCAATGGCGCCGTAGACCCTTTCTTCATGCTCCTTCCCCTTTCACTTAATTCATTCATGGATTGAAGCCATGCCAGATCTCTCCTTTTACTTTATTGCCGCATGCGTCTTCTACTTTTATTTCATCGCTTTCACCATTAATTTTGAGTAATATTTGGTTTTTTTTCCTTCGATGACTCTATGCCAATAGCGTCTGGCATAGTGTTGTTTGTTTTTTCTAAATTGAAATTCGAAAATTGTGGTCACCAAAACTAATGCTTCCTCCAAATTTTTTTGTAAATGAATACAGGGAATTCAGACGCGCAGATAGAGCAATTGTTGAACATGGAGAAGCAAATGATGCAATGATTGTGGACGATTTTTGGTTGTTAGCATTTGTTGTTTTTATGTTTTTTGTTTAATTGGGGGGTTTAGTTGGGAATGAACTATTGCTCGTACTTGTACACTTTTTAACTTGGTTCCGAGTGAACTAAGTTATAAAATCCTTTTTAAATCGATTCAAAATCCGATTTAAAATCACTCATTTTTTATATCGCTTGTATCTAAATCGGTTCAAGAATCGATTTAAAAAGCCTTTTTCAACCGATTTAAAAAGTATTTTCTACAATAGTGTAGATAGTCTCAAATGAGATTGAGACTTCCTTAAGTCCTTAGTTGGTGGCAAGAGTGAGAGTGCTTTGAGATATGGGTGGACATGTCACCCAGTAGGAAGAGGAGGAGGAAAATCTATGATACTAATAGCCTTAGTACTAGTTACTACCCCAAAGTCCCCCATTAGTGGCAAGAGTCTCATGCTTCCCTTAGCCTCAAGTCTCATTTAGATTAGTCCTTAAAGATTGTAGAACTCAACATGTAGATAATATCCACTAAGCAGAGGGAGTAACACTTGCTGGAGATTTTACAAATAATGCAATAACAATTGTAATAGTTATGGCAGCAAAAACCACCACACTTATCCTCATCCAATCACAATCATGACTATTATTTATTGTTATTATTTTGTTTATATTGTACTAACATATTTTATTCATATATTCTGATTTCTTGTTGTTATTGTTATTTATAATTTTTATTTATTTAAATATATTTATTTTATTATAATGTAATATAATTTAAATTTGACAATTTTTTTTAAAAAAATATCAACTGAAAACTAGAGACTCGGTAATTCCTATAAATTTTTTTCACTCATTTATCAAATGCTAAGTCATAAATAAATACTACAACTTAATCTTTTAATATAGACTAACTCAATGACAACTTCACTTCTTTATCGAAATTTCTTTTTAACACTTTTTATTTTCAACAAAAATTTCACCGTCAATTCAGCTCCTACTCATTGGTAATATCAAAGTTTTTTATAGTAAATATCCAAACCCACATTCATACTCACCTATCTTTATGAATAGAATTTGAACCCAAAATCATGTAATAAATAAAGATTCTGATCATTGCAATTCATTTTTTCAGGTACACATTAATTTAAATTTAATTATCATTCCTAATTCCATAAAACAATTAGGTAGAAGGAAATTTAAGATTATCTAAATAGGAATTATCATACACAAAAGGAAGATGATTCACTTTGATAAGATTCAAAGTAACTGGCAAATAATTAACTTAAGTTTGAAATTTTAGTGAATGTTTGTACATCCTGGTTCAAATTAAAGGTCACCTAGCATTATAACAACTTTAAATCAAAGGTGAGATATGACAATAAAGTAAAATTCCCGCGAGGATAACGGACAAGAGCACATGATATCTAACCTTGATTTAAATAGCGGGCACGGAAAACTAGAACAGATTTGTTTTTTATTTTTTATTTTTTATTTTTGTATTTGGCTAAGGTTTTGGGCGCCACTCATTGTTGCCCTCATTATAACTTCAATCTGAAAGTGCTTTTTGTGCACTTTAATTAATTGAAACTGAGTGCGGTGATTGAATCATAATAGGCCTACCATTGGCCAATTAATTTGTACCGTAATTCCCTGCAAGAAAAATGCTCTTTGCTGCAGGTTTTTTCAGCATCGCCTGCACATTCCCATCATTTTTAAAACCTTTTTTTCTCCTTCAGAATTCACCCCCTTTTGTGCTTATCATGCCTGAGTGATCAATATTTGTTAATTTGAGACTATTTTGAAATATAATATTAAAGTGAAGCGATTAACAGTAAAAAATACTAGTTATACTAAAGTATTCAGTGTTATGTTAGTTTTGTTTTTTTTTTTCAAATTTTTAGTCAAAAATGTCACTTGTCATCCACGTGAGATATCCTAGTAGCAGTAGCATCTTTACTGGGGTATCCCAGGTGGACAATACATGATATCCGTAGTTGACAAGTGTGCAAAACGCTATCACTAATAGTGTTTTTAATTATTTTTTTAAATTGATGAAACTTGAAGTGATTAGTGTACAAAACTTTATCACTAATAGCATTTTTATTTTAATATTTAAAAAAAATGACAAAACGCTATTACCCTTGACGAGTCATGATGAACGCATGCATGTTGGCTCAGGGCACACATGCACTACTTTCTTGTGTCTTTGCTATTTTATTTTTTTTAACTTCCATGGCAAATATTTTGTAATTTTTTAGCTTCCATGGCTTGAGGCACATATACAATTTTTTTTTAAATTTAAAATAAAAACGCTATCAATGATAGTGTTTTGTATACTATGAGCGTTCAATCACTTCAAATTTCATTAGTTTTTTTAAAAAATAAAATTGAAAATGCTATAGTGATAGTGTTTTATACACTGTGAGTGTTCAATCACTTTAAGTTTTGCTAGTTTTAAAAAAAAAAAATGCTATTGATGATTAAATCTAAACCGATCCAAAAAAAAAAAATGGAAAACCAATCCAAATAACAGAAAGCCAAAGCAAATTGTTTTTTTTTGGGGGGATTTTATTGGATTGTTTTGCTGAGTAAACGATTGGTTCGGTTTGGTTTTTGTTTGGTGGCTTTGGAACCGAACCGAAATATAACTAGTAAACTAATGTAATGCTGTGCGAATATGTGTTTCATTACATAAATTTGCCATGTTATGCATTTTAATTGATACATTTTTTATTCTATTAATCAATTGTCCACGATCACGAAGCATAAAGAAAAATTCGATGAAGTGGATATGCAATCAAGATTTAGGCTTTCAACAATAATTCAACGAAAGAAGCGCCTAAATTCCTTTATGAAATGTCATTATGTATATTAGTGTGAGATAGAGGTTGAGAAGAGTATCTCTATATTAGTATCAGACTACTAGTGTATTAGGTTAAAAAAATCGGTTGTTATACGTCTAACTCAACATGTGCCTACTATTTTTTAGGGGGAGTTTTCGCAGCTAATGCTAGTAAATTTCACTTCCAGCAGTGAATTAAAATTCAATAACATGTACATGGCTTTTCATTCACCGCAATTTATTAACCCAAATATCTTCATAGGATGAGGATCAATTCATATTTGTGTATATAAAGAACAATCAAAAATCGAATCTACCAATCTAATTCAAACCACATAGTATTTTAAGTTTTGGATCAGATGACTTTTTAGTTCAAAACTTATCATAACCGATTCACAAACACCCCTATATTTGTACATTGTACACATTTAATTACTTCAAGTTTCATCAATTTTAAAAAAATTAAATTGAAAATGCTATTGGTGATAGCATTTTGTACACGTGTCAACTACGGATGCCACATGTTATCCACGTGGGATACTCTAGTGACAATAGCGTCTTCTGAAAATGCTACTGCCACTAGAATATTCCACATGGACGACATGTGACATTTTTGGATAATTTTTTAAAAAAAAAAAAAACCTAATGTGGCACTGAATACCCTAGTTTGACTAGCGTTTTTTACCATTGACCGCTTAAAAAAAAAAAAAAAAACCTAACGTGACACTAAATATCTCAATTTGACTAGCATTTTCTACCATTGACTATCACAGTTTAGTATTATGTTTCAAAATAATCCCAAATTGGTAAATACTTTATAAAAGTGACCTCTCAATCAATCTATTTATCATCCTCTCCTTGTTAGGCAATAGTGAAAGCAGATTTCTGACTTAAATTATGTTTTTCTCCCTAAATATGTATTATTCACGGGAATGGTGTACTTTTTTTTAGAAAGAAACGAAAGTTAAATATGTTAAGTAAATTATTATTAGTAGGAAGTTAACAAATAAATATTAAAAAAAATTAATTGCACGAAGTTATTGAATAAAAATAAAATCAAAAGATTATATGAATGCATGATGTTATAATTAATTGAATTAAACACCTAAAAACAATATAATTATCTTGATTTAAAATATTTTCATTATGTTAATCAATATTCTTTATTTTGTTAGCTATGACAGTACTAAATTAACCATAGTTAATAGTAAAAACTAAAAAATAGTATTAAAAAATTGTCACAGATATAAAAATAACTAAAAGCTACTTTTAAGTTTAAGTTAGAAATAAGAACTTAAAATAAAAAGTAGAAGCTGTTTGTAAATTTCATTTTTTTAAACTTAAAAAACTCCTGTTAAATTAAAAGTTGTTTGGGGAAAATTTTTAAAAGTCTTAATTTTATTTAAAACTAGTTATCTTATCCTATAAAAAATTATATTTATAAAATAAAAAATATTGCATAAAATTTATTTAATTTACATAAAATTATTTTAATAATAATAATAATAATAAAATATTACAATACAAATATTTAAAACAATAATTTTTAAAATATCAAAAATTACTTTAGCTAATAAAAATTTCTTTTAATTATAATTTGCAATTAATATATATATATTTAATGTAATCATATTTTTATCCAAATTTAAAAAAAAATAAACACAAAAAAAGGTACAATTGAGAATCAAATGCGGTAATTTGTACATAAGCTAGCAAAAGTTATAGATAAATTACTCTAGGGAGCTTATTTTTAAGCTCCTTTTTCTGTATCTTTTCTTTTATAAAAATAAGCTCCTTTTTATCTTAAGAGTTTTTGTGAATAAGTGTTTGGCCTAGTTTTTCCTTACAAGGAGGGAAAATGCTCAAAAAATACTAGGCCAAACATTACCTTAGTATATTTTCTTCTCACAAGTAAATGATATATAAACACACCTATAACAACTCTTTTTACAAAAGTGTTAAGAAAATATAAATTCTCTATTAGAGATTAAAATAATAATCAACTTATTTTAAATAATATTGGATTTAAATAGTTTTAAAATATTTTTTATAAATTTTAAATATTATAAAATTAATAAAATATTTCTATTTACAAAAACATTTAAATTTAATATAATTTAAATTTTTTTCAATTTTTTAAACATAAATTTCTCATACAATTATATAAATATTTTAAGTAAAATACAAAACATCAATAAGCATATAACTAAACATATAACTAAATATATTTCTCTTGTATAACATAGGTTAAACGCTTATCATGTATAAAGCGTGGACATAAATAAAAAAATTATAAATATGAAAAAAAGATACACATGTATGTCTATATTTTTTATTATTAATGTTCATCCAAGAAGAAGATGACCCTGGCTCCTATGTTTCTACACAAGGGAGGGATAGAGAAAGCTTTGAACAGGGATTTTACTTTGTGGTGACTTGTGCTTTGAGCTTTGGAGACTTAGAATGTGTTTAGTCTGGCTTTTTTTTAGCTTATTTTCTCCCTAAAAGGAGAAGTGGGGGCAAGCATATTTTATGAAAAGCTCTTAAAAAAATAAGCTACTTATTTTTATATAACAAATTTTGAAAAAAAGTAGCTTATAATTAAGTTGGTAAGGAGAGTTTTTTTCTGGTTTATAGGGAGCTAATCCATGCAGTTCCCTCTTCGAATCCTAACACGACCAAAAAGATCATCTTTTTTAATTTTTCATTATTTTTTCAATTTGAGTGCTTCACAGACTTTCCAATTAAATAATACTTTATTTTAATTATGTTTATTTAAGGTAAGGTTTCAATTTATTTTAAATTATTTATTTTATAAAATTAAAAAATATTTTTAAATATACTTTACATAAAATAAAAGAACATTAATAACATGAGTAAATAATATAGTTAAATAATTTTTTTAATTTTAAAATGTTTATAAGTTTTATTCTTTAAATTTAATTTAGATGCCATATTTTTTAAAAGTTTTTAATTTATAGTTAAGTTTTTGAATTCTTATTTACAACAATATATTTATTAAATAATTTTTACTATATTTATTAAATACTTTCTAATATATATTTACATTATTGAATTTTGTTTAAATAAGTTATATTTTATCTTCTAAAATATTATTAAAAAATAATATAAAAGTTTTTAAATATTATTTATTTTTTAAATAATCTTTATAAAAAATAAAAGAACATTAACAACATGAGTAAATAATACAAGTAAATAATTTTTTTATATTTAACATATTTATAATTTTTATTCTTTAAATTTAATTTAGATGCCATATTTTTTTAAAACTTTTTAATTTATAGTTAAGTTTTGGAATTCTTAATTACAACAATATATTTGTTAAATAATTTTTGAATTATTTATTAAATACTTTGTAATATATATTGACATTATTGAATTTTGTATAAATAAATTTTATTTTATCTTTTAAAAATATTATAAAACAATAATATAAAGTTTTTAAATATTTTAACTTTTGCATTTAATGCTTAAATTTATTAATTAATATTATATAATATTATAATTGTAAATTATCTATAAAATTAATTTTTTTAATTAAATTACTTTTTCACATTTTTAAAATAAAAATTTTAAATATATTTTTTTTATGAAATAAAGAAAAAATGTTACTAAATGTTTTTAAATAATATAGTTAAATGAAATATTTATATTTACAAATATTTATAATGTTTATTCTTTAAATTTAATTTAGATTTAAGATTTTTTTAATTTTTAATTTATAGTTTACTTTTAATTTTTAATTATAACAATATATTTATTCAATACTTTTTCAATTATTTGTTAAATACTTTTTAATATATATTGACATTATTGAATTCTATTTAAATAATTTATTTTTTTCTTTGAAAATATTATTGAACAACAATACAATTTTTTAAAAATATTTAATCTTTTGTAATAAATACTTTTGTAATTCGTATTATATATAATAAAATATTTATAAATCATATTTAAAATTAAATTTTATTAATTGAAATAGTTTTAACATTTTTAAAATTAACAATTTGAAATTTATGTATTTTAATATTTTTATGTATTTTTATTATCATTAAAATAAATTTATGTTGATTAAATTAATTTTACATAATTGTAAATCAAAATTAACTATACATAATATTTTTTTTATTTATCAATATATATATTATTCTGTTATGTGAGACAATTAGTTCTAAGTAAATGTAAAATTTTAAAATTTTTACCAAACAACTTTCATCTTAAAAGTAGTTTTAAATCTGAAAAAAAAAATTACCAAATAACTTCTACTTTATTTTTAAAGCTCTTATTTTAATTTAAGCTTTAAATTGAAAGTACCTTTTAAGCCAAAAAAAAAGTTGGGCCAAACATAACCTTAAGAGACCTATAATTATATATTATTAAATATATATTTTAAAATATATTAATTGTATATATTTCAAAATATAATTATATATTATTAAATATAAATATTTCAAAATATTATAAATATTATATGTTATTAAATATAAGTTTCTCAAATTGTATAAATAATAAATATTAAATAATATTTTATATTTCTAAATCAATTTAATATAAACTTAATATAATATTAAAATAACATAAAATTAAAAGGCTTAATTACACATTTTGCCACTCATCTTTGATGACTTTGCGCATTTTGCCACCCAACTATTTTTATTGCACATTTTGCCACTCAACTTTTAAAATTTGTGCATTTTGCCATCCAATTATTTTACTTGCACATTTTGCCACCCAACTTTCAAAATTTGCACATTTTGCCACCTTCCCTTTAGTTGACTGTTGACTAGCAATCAATAATTAGGGGTGACAAAATGCGCAAATTTTGAAAGTTGGGTGGCAAAATGTGCAAGTAAAATAAGTGGGTGGCAAAATACGCAAATTTTAAAAGTTTGGTGGCAAAATGTGCAATAAAAATAGTTGGGTGGCAAAATTTGCAAAATCATTAAAGATAGGTGTAAAAATGTGCAATTAAGCCAAATTAAAATTAACAATTATATGCTATTATGTGAAGAAAAACAAAATTTAAATTATTTATATAACTGATTTATTAAATTGTGATATTAATTATTATTTAAAATCAATTAAATATTGATATATTAATTGAAATATTGCACAACATAAATATTTATTTTTATATATTTAAATATTATAATAAATAAATATTTTCTAATATGTAAATACTAAAAAATTATAATTTGTTTCTTTTTTTTATATCATTTTTTTTTGTTTTTATAGATTTATTTTAGCGACCACTTCGTATTCAGTCGCTAAATATCATTGCCTTTAGCGACCGAAACTATTTTCAGTCGCTGTGTGGATATTAAATTAATATTTTGTAGCCACCGAATTTCTGTCGGTCACTATTTTCATCTATCATATGTAATTCGCGACCGAAATGAGTTTTGTTGCTAACTCAAAATTAAATTCGGTCACAGATCGGTCGCTAAATGGGTGCCAAAAATTTCTTTTGAAAAATAGAGATATAGCGACCCTATTAGCGACTGACTTTTTTGCCACGGAACGGATAGGTCGCTATAGTCGTCGCTAATTCAACTCAATGACCAATTGCCATTTCGGTCGCTGATAGCGACTATGTAATTTTGGTCGCTAAATTCGGTGGCTATTTTGCTTTTTTCTGGTAGTGTTAATAAATAGCCCATACAATCAAAAGGTAATACATAAAAGACTTAAATATAATTGTTTCATTGAAATTATGAATTTTTTATCCTTGTTTAATTTTTTTTTAATCCTAAAAAATTATTTACTTTTAGTCCTTTATGATGGACAAAAAATGCACGATGTCTATTAAATGTACAACAAAATATGACATATTTAAATAAAAATTAAAATAAAAATGTCACATTTTCCAGACCAAAAATATATTTAATCCTATATAAAATGAGTTATTTATAGTTGCAAATATTCAACAAAAACAATTATAGTTGCAAATAGTTTTATCTTTGTTTTAAAATTTCTTTTAATATACAATTTTTTATTTTATTTTGAGAAGTTATATGGATTTATATCAAGTTATGTATGCACAAGTTATATTCAATATAATGGTTTAGAAAAAATTATGATCACTCTTTAGCTCTTGATTAGACTATAATCTTAGTTAAAGTATAAAGTTGTTGTTCTTTTTCTTGTGTTGTATATTTGATTGTTCTAAGTTTATGAATGTTTTAAAGGTTAGATTGATCCTTAAATCAACAAGGATACTGATTTATGATTTATTAATTCAACTATGTTTAAACAGTAATTTAATTAATAAATGTTAAAATTTTACTTTTAATATTATATAAAATATTAAATAAAAAATTAACACAAATTGTTATGAAATTAAGTTAGGTAAAATTTTAAATTATCATAAAATGACTGTATTATATTTCTTGTAAGATAAAAAAAAATCAATAACTAGAGGATTAATAACAACAATTCATTTAACTGAATCTCATGCATGACCTTTGCAGAAATGAGTTTGGTTATTGTTTGGATGGAGGCGAGGTCTACGACTCTACTGTGAAGATATGCAAGTTTCGATTGTCGTGAATGAAGTTTAGTTTAGTGCTTAAGAGTCAAGGATGACGTATGTGATGGAGGTTTCAACATTTTTGTGATGATAGAGTTTGGTGGATGAAACTTTAGGTTTGGTGAGTGATGGAGGTCTTGGGTTAGTTTGTAGAGTTTGATGGAAATACTAGTTGTTGCAAGTGGAAATAGTGCGACATGGTTGTGGTGAACAAAGAACATACAATAAAGGAGGTTTAATGGTGATTGGTTGGTGTGAATCTAGTGGTGGTTGATGGCTTTGCCAAATTTGTGAATGGAGGAGACAAGATGATGGTGATCAAGTTATGGTTAGAGCACCTCTAACAGAAGCACTGGTTATTTAGAAAAGAATCCAAATTCTTTATATTTTTTAATACCTACCCCTTTTAAGAAAATAGCTTTTTTACTCTGGCTGATTTGGCATTAATTTATAAAGAATATAAAGAGTACATCAAAAAAGTGATATTAGACATTTTTTATATATATATAGAAATGATGAACATCTAAACCAAATGGTAATTGGTGTTTCATTTTTCTTTCTCATACCTGTTAAGTCAAATTCCTAGCCTGCTTAGTCAATGCTATCATTTTATTGATTAAAATACCTTTTCATACAAATTTGTTCAAAATTCAAACCAAATAAAAACAAAAATGATTTACACTGTGAACAAAAATAACAACAAATATTCAAGCTAAGTATCCAAGTGAAATAGAACACTTCTCTTAAAAAAAAATACTATATATACTTAGGGTTTAATTTCTATGCACTATTAGTGTATAAGCACTTATACCACCAATTAATCAAAATTATGATTAATATGACTTTTAAGATAATTATTATAAAAGTCAACAAACTTATCATATATATCAATTTGTGATTGAATAATAGTATAAATTTTTTTTACACTATTAGTGCTTGAATCATTTTCTCATATACTTAATATGACATGTATTAATGCTTCTTTGATATATTTTTTTTATTTCGTATTTTTATTTATTTATTGTAATATATTCTTTAAATATATTAGTATATTTAGACAACATATTAAGATAAATAAAAAAATAACAGAATAAAAAAGTATTTATTTAATATAAACGAAGTATTTATTATTTATAGGGTTAAATATACTTTTAGTCATTGTAAAATGAGTGAGTTTTGATTTTAACTCTTGTATTTATTTATTTTTATTTTTATCTCTTAAAAAGTTAAAATCATTGTTTTTGGTATCTATTATTATGTAACATTCATTAACTGCTTATTTGTTTAATGAAAGATCAAGTAACCATCTTAGGTAAAACACGAAACCCCAATGTCACCAATTAATGCTCCAAAAATTCTAAAGTCCCCAATTAATATTCCAGAAACCCTACAAAATCTTTCTTTTATTTATGTAAAGATAAAGATATAAAGATTACTATAATTGGATATTTTAAGGAATTAAAATATAAATTAAAAATTTTGGACGACATTTTAGCAGAAAAATATTCAATGTGGTGTATCTTGGTGATGTTTGCCTGCATGATAAAATATTCTTTTATAATAGTACAGTTGATAATTGATGATTAGCTAACCAATTCATTTTATTTAATTTAGATTTTTTCTATCTGAAAATCAAATCAAATCAATCCATGCCTATTTTCTAGTGTGAAAATAAAATTATAATCTCGAACCAATATCCATGAATCATGATCGATGCAAAAATAAAGAAATTACACCTTATAAATAAATAGTGTGAAAATGGGGGCAAAATTGATAAACTTTACCGTGATTGCCATCCAAAAGGATCAAAGAACTTTAAGTGCTGCCATCTCTTTGCGATGCTAGATAGTATAAAGATGTAAGTAGTTGAAATGCTAAAGGAGAAGGGGAAAAAGATGAAGAGAGAAAGTAGGGAGCAAAAGCAAATTGAAGAATCTCAAGATGTTGCAGCATTAATTTAATAGATAATGTCCGAAACAGGATAAGACAATTAGGGTGTATAAGGCTTCAGGGGAAGGATTCCTTTCATGTCAAGATATGTTTATGCTGTTAGTGCTCCACTGGTCCTCTTATTTTCTAAAAGCATCTACTTCACTTTCTATGGGTAGGAGAGGAGAGTCAGGACTGAAGTCTGAGGAGGATTGTTATTTTGTCGAGGACCCCTCCCTCCTATCAGTTAGAACTTTATAAAGCGAGGGACTTTTGTGGCTTACGCCTTTTCCTCCTTTTCTTTTAAAGTCATGTGAAAATTTTGAATGCATGCACAAATCACACTTCAGCTAGTGTCTCGTTGTTTACTCCTTTACGTTCCTGCAAATGAATTGAAAGTTGAAACCTTTTAATTTTAATCTTAACCCTATTGAATTTTATATCCATCGTATGATGCCATGTGTCACTCATGGAGTGGCATTTTTAAATAAAAAAATTACTTTTACTATAAAGAAATAAATAAATAATTAAGTAAATAAATAATCGTTGTATAGTCGCTGTTCCAAATTGAGAGTTTGAGATTAAGAAAAATCCAACTCAGAACATGTTTGGATAAGCTTCGACACAAACACTTATAAAAAAAGAAACTAAGAAAGAAAAATAAAATAATCTTCATCCATACGCTGATTTTAACTTCTCTAAAAGATTGATTTAAGTTATGCATAAGTTAATTTTAGCTTATGAGAGAAGTTTATTTCATTTTTTTCTTATTTTCTTCTCCTATAAGTGCTTATGAAGAAGTTTATCCAAATACGACCACAATGAGTTCGGCCTAATAGCAAGTCTTAACATCCTTTTAAGTCAAGGTTAGGGTTGACTCAAGGGTAAGACGATGCTAAAACCCAAGCCTAAGGCCCACCAACAAAATATTATTTGCTATTAGTTTTTATAAAGCAAAAAGTTCATATATGTTGACAAAAAGGCCTAACATATAGCTCTCTTGTTTAAAGTAAAAAAATGCTCTTTGAAAGTTTGTTTTATGTTTCAATCATTGTTGGGCTAACCTTGGTCAAGTTTGATTTCAGATATATCTAACTTAAACATAGTACAATGCTTCCAAGACCATTTCCTATATCTTGAGCTAGGTCATCAAACTAAGTTGTCAAGAAACTCAAAAACACCTCATCCTATCTCAATAGATGTACTGCCATTTGAGGAACATAATAAAATCTTATTAGTCAAATTCTACTGATAGCAAATGATCTAGAGAGCTCTCTAACCATCAATCCTACTCAAAGGTCACAGTCATTCATCTGACTTTGTTGCCAGAACTTAGCCTATACTTAGAAGACCACTTAACACAAGTAGGTACCTATCATGCACCCTATATCTCCTAAGCTTATAAATATCCACACTAGCCTTCTTCCAAGATACGAACCTAGACCCTTAATTACATTATTTCTACCATAAGTTTTTACTAATTTGAGCATAGGAATCTATACATATGTCACCACCTTAACCATTGAGATTCCCCACCTTCAACGAATTTACCATCTATAGTCACCTAGTAAACTACCAAGAGCATCACAAAAGCAAGAAATGGGTTAGGGGTGTTCATAGGTTGAATTGGTTCGAATTTAGGGTAAAATAAAATCCAAACCGATCATATTTAATTGGTTTGGTTTGAGTTTTGAATTTTTTTGGTTAATCTAAACCAAACAAATTCGATTAAAATTGGGTTGATTTAGTTTGGATTATCAAGTTATGATAACGATAAATAAATTATTATATTTTTCAAGTTTTTTTTTTCTCTAATTTTGGTCTATTTTATATAAATTTATAATTTTATATTAGTGTAAGGTAAGATTATTTCTTGTTCTTTAATGACTAAATATTTATTTTATTTAATATTTAATTTTCTACAATTATCACTTATATATCTCATTAATTTCTTTACTCAAAATATGATAAAAAATTACATAATAAATATGATCAAATTAAGACCCTTGACAATACTAGATAAGATCATAAGAAGATTAAAATGAATGAACAAGAAAGAAAGACAAAAATAGAAAAAAAAAACTAAACACTAAAGTATAAAATGTATTAATTTAAAGAAAAAAAATCATTGAATTATTGAGATGGTTCGGATTAGAAATAGATAAATCCAAAAATCAAATAAATAAATTAATCAAACCAACCGAACCAATTTAATTAATTTATTTTAAATTGTTGGATTTATCATGTCAAACCAATCCGACTAACACCCCAAAAATGTGCCCTCCAACCTTGACCTTGAAGTGCACTTTTGTTTTAAACCCACAACGCATCTGTCATTAATGCGCTTGCTGTAAATATATTATCATAAAAACAAACTTTTATTGTTTATGCATGTATATTTTATTATTATTTATCACATCGTGTAGGTGTTATTATTATGACTATTATTTTAAAGTCTAAGAAAACAATAAAATTGATTATAAATAAAAAAAAGGAATTTAACTCGATGTCATCAATATATCACTAAAAAAAATGATATACTAAGATTAAGTGTTAGGTTTCCCTGCATTGATATAGACATTACAGATTTATATTAAAAATATGATATATAATACTAATAAAAATTTCATTAATATAAAAAATTGATATATCAATTGGTATATCATATTATATTCAATAATATGTTGGGGATTCATTTATTCTAGGATTAAGCATTTATAGACCTTTTTTTTTTGGAGACCACATGTATTTTTTATGGGAGACAATTCTGCTCGAGTTGGATAGGGTCATTGTGGGCGGCAAATCTCCCTCTCCGAGTATTTAATACAAATGCATATCTAGGACTCAAATTTGAGAGAATTGGTTAAGCAAGAACAACCCTAGGCCAGTTGATCCATGCGCTTTGTAATCATTTATAGACATTTAGGATGTGTTTGATTTCATTTTATATTATTTTTTAGTTTTTAAAAGTTTTTTATAAAATAATTTTTAAAAATTGGTTTTTAGTGAATAGAAGTGAGAAAAGATGTGAAATTGAAAGAAAAAAACAGGAATAGTAGAAAATTGAAAATTGAAAATCAAAACAACTTAGAAATGTTTTAGTTTTCTGATTTTAAAAACTAAAAAAGAGATATTAGTTTTTAGTTATACTATAGGTATCCACAGAAAATCAGTATGTAGTATTCGATGATTCTCATCGATCCTCAGGGTCACATTTTATGTGCTTTCCTAGTAACAATCTAATACTCTCACAGATCGTACATTAGTAATTGTCTTTAATGAACGAGTGTTGGTTATTTAAACTAGTTTACGGGAAAATGGTTACAACGGGGAAGTGGTTAGTCATCATTGCTAGGTTGACAGACATCATGACTAGGATGGTCTACTGTACGAAATGCAACCCTGAGCGTCGAGCTTGGAAAGCGAAGGCAATCTAATATTTATGGTTCGTTTGGTAGAATGAAAAAAAAGAGGAAGAGGAAAAAAGAAAGTAAAAGTGAGAAAAAGTTGGTTGTTTAGTAGAGTGAAAATATGAAGAAATTTTTAAAAAATTTGTAAGACCTACCTTTCAATATTTTTCATTGTTTAGTGAAGAAAAAAGTGGAAGTTGTTGTACAAAATATGCATTGGTCTATTAATTGCAAGTAAATCGATTTACTTGCTATAAATCAATTTGCTTTGCTGCTATGTTTTATAATAATAATAATAATAATAATAATAATATTATTATTATTATTAAAATAATAAAAATAATAATAATAATAATAATAATAAAAATAAAATATTAGTAATAAAAATAAATAATATTAATAATAAAAATATTAATATTAATAATAAAAATAATAATAATATTAATAATAATAATGATTAAAATGAAAAATAATCTCAAAAAGTTAACCTTTTATCTATTTCTCTTTAACTAAACAAGCATAATTTCTATTCTATTTTTCACCTATTTATCTTATTTTCTCTTCTCTTCTCTTCTTTTCTTTCTATCTCTTTTTTCTCTACCAAACATACCCTTAGTATAATGGCCTTAGATGTGGCATTTAGAAGTTGGTTGTACATTGGTAGTGTGGAACAATTTGAAAACAATTTTCAAAAACTAATCTTACCAATTTTATTTTTTCTAAAAATATAAAACAGTTTTTATAAACAAGAAAACAAACATGTCCTTAATTTCATCAATTCAGCTCTTAGATTGGAAGCTTTCACTAATTAAATTAATTATACAAATTTTTATATAATTTTAGAATTAATTAATACTTCAACAATCAACTTCATTTTGACATTAATATATTTTTATAATACAAATGAATGTCAGTTATAAGATTATATATATATATTTTGGTTACACTTATAAGATTATATATTTATAAATATTTAATTTATCTAAAATTTAGTATGTATAATTATTAGGATGGCATCAACATGATTGAATGATTATATTTATTAAATTTATATTTTACAAAAAGTTATCAAATAGAATAAGTATCCAAGACTTACTCATTGGGTAAAAGAAATCTCTCCTTTATTAATGATATATATTTTACAATTATGGATTAATTGATACCAAGTTTTAAACCTTGTAAAATAATACATTTAACAATTTTTTACAGAAAATAAATTTTATCAATCTTACCCTGTTAAATTTAAAGTTCTCATAGGTTAGATCAATTTTTGTAATATTTTATATATTTTTTAATAAATAATCGATACGTCATTGTATTTACAGAATACTTGCAATGATCCTGACACTCAAGGTAGTATTTACAAGAAAATTAAAGTGAAGAGTGAAGTGTTAGAGAGATTTTTAACCTAAAGTTTGTAAGGGTTATTTATATGACTCTTGTTGAGTTTGACGAAATGTGAAAAATATCCTTGAGATTAGTCTCGTGATTTACCTACCCTTTTCGTTATTAACAAATTGCATTCATCATCCTATGCTTTGACCTACAACATATATACCGGGATATATATATATATATATATATATATATAAAGTTATAAAAGGAAACAAAAGTGTCAAGATTAGATGGTTTTTCATTTGTCTAATTGTCTTGATTAACTGGAGGAAGCTTTTTCCATTACTTATCACTGCCTTTCCCTTTTTCAACTGAATACTCAAGATAATTATATTTAATTTCACACAATTGGTCGCTTTTGACTTTTTGAGTAGGCCTAGGTTTTCTTAGGCTCGTTGCTTTTGTACCACAAGTGTTTTATGGATTTTATATTATTATTCTTTAGTTTTCAATAATGACAATGGTCTTACGATAGCGAAGTAGTATAACTTAGTTAATTCACTTATTCTTCCATTGATTTGTTCATTTACGGATTCACTTATTCTTCCATTGATTTGTTCATTTACGGAAAGCTTAGGGAAGCATAATTATATAAAGTTGGAGTCGAGAATGGCTTCTAGATCTTTACTCAATTTCAAAAGAAACCCACCTACCTAAAAATGTGGGTAAAATATATTTTTAGTCTCTTAAAATATCTCAAAATTCAGTTTTATTCCCTATAAAACTTTAATACGTTTTAGTCTCTGCATGTTAACATAAACACATGTTTTTGTCTTCAATGAATGACTAAAATCATATTACTTTTGATAAATGTAAGGACTGAAAATGTATTAAATTTTTATAGAGATTAAAACTGAATTTTGAGATATTTTGAGGAACAAAAACATATTTTATTCCTAAAAATGTTGAATAATACAAGAGTGTTGATTTTTTTTTCACCTTTTTCTAATATTCTATCTCCTTTTACATTTCACATTACTTATTCGATCATAATTTTTCAATTCCACTTATTTATAACAGTGTAAATTAAATAGCGACAGAATTAGATGGTTTTAATTGGAATAACTAAATCGATAAAATATAGAATATTATTAAAAAAATGATTAAATCGAAAAATAAGGTTAATTATATATTTTTATATCCTTCTATGATTATCATTGACTATTGTGTGACTTTTATTGTCCTCCAATAATATTTATCTCAAATTTGATTCTCTATTTTTTTTTTAATTATAACAATCAGGTACTTCCATTAGTTCTTTTTTAAAAAAATCCTCACATTCTTATTTTCTATTCCAACAATTGAGGGTTTATATGACATTTAAAATAAGAAATTATTTGAAAGGTTTTAAAGCTAGAAATTTGAATAACTTTGATGGATGTGAGGTTAGGGTTTTAAAAAGGATAAACATTTTGATTTTTTAAATTTTGAGGGAAATATAATATTTTTATAATTGATTTATGAGTGGAAAAGAATTTAAAATTAATAGGCTAATAAATTTAGCTCATGAAGAATTTCAAAGAAAATAAAAAGTTAAATTGATAGAAGGATTTTATTCTAGCATTTAAAAAAGTTAAGAGACTAAATTTGAATACAAAATCATTTAGAGATTAAAATTACACATAAAGCATGATAAAAGAATAAAAAAATTATTAAACCTAAAAAAAATTAAATTTTATATTTTATGTGCGTGTAAGGAAAGAGATATTATATTCATATAACAAAATTATACAACACTTCTTTTTTCTTTATCTCTTTCCATAATTATTCATCTTATCTCACATTTCTCTCTCTTCTCATCATATTTCTCTCTTATTTAGAAAAAATATATAAATCTTTTGTACAAAGGTAATGGGTAACAATCACCCTATTTTGAAGTGGATGAAATGTATGGAAGAGAGAGAAAGAGAAAAATAATATATAAAAAAAGAGAGATAGAGAAAAAAAAAATAAAGAGGGAGAAATGACAGAAGTGATGATTAATGTGATGGAAAAGAAAGAGATCAAAATATAAGAAGAAGAAAAAGATGGAAAAAAGTGTATGTATATTAATAATAATCCTTTGTATAAATAAAATTTTTCACTATAAAAAAGGTGTAGCTAAAAATTAAGAATGTCAAACACTTGTTGTCCATAACCAGGTGATGGATTTTTGTGAAGAGTTGTTAACTTTTTACATTAGTGTATGACTTTGGCCACATTAGTTTTTGAATTTATTAACTATGCACTGTCAGTGTAAAAAAATTTATATTGTCAACCAATCACAAATTATTGTTGTTATGACTTTTAAGGTAATTATTATAAAAGTCAACAAACTTACCATACATGGTAGTTTGTGATTGAATGACAGTGTAAAACAGTTTTACACTAATAATGCATAGTCTATTTTCTCTTAGTTTTTATTATACACGTCATTTATGGGCCCTTGAGAAATTATTTGGTTGTGTGGGTCTATCACATCTATGCTCCCAACTAATCTCTAGGTGTCAGTGTAAAAAAATTTATATTGTCAACCAATCACAAATTACCGTTGTTATGACTTTTAAGGTAATTATTATAAAAGTCAACAAACTTACCATACATGGTAGTTTGTAATTGAATGACAGTGTAAAACAGTTTTACACTAATAATGCATAGTCTATTTTCTCTTAGTTTTTATTATACACGTCATTTATGGGCCCTTGAGAAATTATTTGGTTGTGTGGGTCTATCACATCTATGCTCCCAACTAATCTCTAGGTGATATGTATTTAAATTTTTTAATTAATTACGAAAAAGAATTAAGAATTCTCTATTAAGTGTCATAGGAAAATTAGTGTGGACCGTGATGATTTCATACCACCTAATAATTTCTTTGTATCCCCCCTCCTCTCATTAGTGTATGTATGACTTTGGCCAACTATAGCATGATCTGAGTGTAAATAGAAGGGTAATAGCATGCATGTTTGGATAGCATCGTAAATTTAAGTAAAACTGGATTTTTCATATTTAAAGTGAGTAAAAACACAAATGTTACATGCAATAATTTTGTCGTGACGTGGATTTGTTACCTCAAAATGCAGATCTAAACAAGCGTCAGTTACTCTAAATTAATGTCAAATGAATATTTTTCTTTTGTGTGAAGTACATAGTTTGAGATTTTTTCTTTCTTTTTTCCTTTTTAGCTATCTTGGCATCTATAGAAGGGAAATATGTGGCAACGCTAGTATTACCCCAAACGGGTTTTAATATATTGCTTTCAATATTTTGTCTATTAAAAAAAAAAAAGATAGAATTCTTTCACTGAGTTATCATCATTCAATTAAAAGGTATGTCTTGGTGCATGTGACAGTTAGAATTGTTGTCATAAGATCAGAAAGTTAATGGTTTGAGTTGTGAAATTACCTTACTATAAATAATAAAATAATGTAATGGGACTGTCTTTTATAGACTCGCAAAGTAGGTCCGACCATTTCTTTCATCATGTGCATATATAATGGGAGCTATGTATTAGGAGATGAATAACAATAATAAAGAAAAAGGACGGAAGATTTCAATCCACCGTCATATATAGTATACAATACCAGACCTTTCCATATCCTCTAACGTTGGTAGATGAAGCACGTACACTTTCAATAGCTAGCTAGCACATGCCCAGTGCAGTGCTCCGTAGTCACGAAGAACTTTACAATACTATTTACACGGAGTGGTCCAAGCTCTGAATCATTGAAAACAAAAATGGAAAGATATGATGGAGAAAGCCAGAGCAGTCTTAGTCTTTTGATTGGATAAGTGAAGCAAACTGGCACGAAGAAGGAACATCTAAAAAGGTGAACCCTTCAGGACCATTAGCATTCTACCCAAGCTAAAGGGCTTAAGTCCCTGCTTTTTTCATGGTCTTCAAAGAACTTAAGTGTTCCCTTCTGATTAAAATTAATTTTAAATCAATGAATGAATTAGATTGATTTTATATTTAAATTAACTTTCACTATAAATTGTGTATTAAAATGTGCATATAATGTGGGGGATTGATTTCTTGTATAAAATAAATTGGCCCTAATATAATCGCTACTCTTAGTATTTTTTTTTTCCTTGTGTGTGTGTACAATGGTGACATTTAGGTTAAAAATTATAATTTTATGCATATTACTCAAATATCTCACTACTAGTAGGTTTATGTGTGGTTTATTTAGAGATCAAATAATTAAAAAAATAAAAAAAATGGAACGGACAAATACTTCATTGTCGTGACAAAAGTTGAAAATTTAAATATAAAATTTAAGAGTGTCCGGGTAAAGGAAAGGAATTTCCTTATATGATAAGGAAATTTTAAATAATTTACTCTTTTTAATAACTTCTTATAAAATATAAATTTAACAAATCTAACATTTAAATCATATGATATTATTTTGATAATTTTATAGATCAAATTTAAATATATTAATCAATTTATAGGTATATAATTTTATAATCAATATTTACTTTTATTTAAAAAAGTATATTATACATAAAAATGTTGATTGATGAAATATGAAGTAATTTATTTTTTACATTTTACGAAATTTTGTGGATTTATATACTAAATAAGAACTTTTTTATTTTGACAATTAAATTAATAAATTTAATATCCATAAAAAGTTATTACACAGAGTAATTTGATAACATTCAATCTTATAACTGAATCCGCACAGTAAAAAATACAATAATAAAGAGAGAATCATAAATTTATTATATAAGATGTGTTTTTAGATCATTTTATAATTTCTACTAAATTGCTTGAGGTCATCTATATGATATTTTAAGCTCTTTTAACACAACAAACATGGTCTAGCAAAGAGACAAAAGGTAAAGGGTATTTGTAAAGATATTCAAGTTAGAGTGTGTACCAATAAAGTGACAATATTTGGGACAAAAAATCTATCTAGTGGTATCAAAAGCACTTTATTTATAAGATAATCCTAATAGAGAGTAGATTCCTTAATCACTTAATATTCTCAAACTCCTGACATGAAGTGTGTGAACAAATGATAGAGATTTTCTGTCTTTAAGCAGATGGAACATGATATGATATAGACTTCAAATCATTATAAATAAATTTGAGAATCCATTCACAGGCTTGGATTACACATGGCGAATCAACAGTAACTTTCAATGTTTGGATGACACGTGTCATTTACAAAGAGGTTCAGATAACACGTGTCGTTATATGACGCTTCGTAAATATTTGGTTCAATTACAGACCATAATTATAATCATTATAATTATTGCATTAATGAGTTTTAAATAGTTATATTTGAATTTTGAATTTGAAAATTATAGTAAATACTTACCTTTTAAATAACTATCTTAATTATAATTAAAAATTCTATTGGTCATTTGACATAATTATTTGTTAATAACTACAAGTATTTTTGATTTTTTAAAAAATTATATACATAATCAATAACTTTTTACTTACATTCACCCTAATTTTATCCTAAATAGAAATCACATAATTTTTAAGTATATTGATTAACATTTCCAAGTATATGATATTTGTGTAGAATTTTTAAGTATAAATTTTTCATCAATTTGTAAGTATAATTATTATAAATTAATTTAAGATATTAATTTTTTTAAAATTACTGTCCTAAATAAAGGTCCACTAAACTGCTATTGAATTACTGTCCTAAATAAAATCCAATTTGAACTCTATTATGATTATCTATATTTTTTCTAATTAAATTATAATAATATTAATTAAATTTTTAAATAATTTATTTAGGGCATTAATGTTAAAAATGGATTTATTTATAACAATAATTTAATATAAGTTTCAAGGACCAAATTAATTATTATTATTATATATTTTAAGTATAATGTGAGAAGATAGTTGTGTATAATTTTTAAATTAATTTGTAAGCATAATTATTATAAATTAATTTAAGATATTTTTTTTAAATTAATCGTAATTATATAATTGATAGGTAGTGTAAAAGTGATAATTTAAGAAAGTAATCTCATATTATTTAGTTGCCTTTTTGCAAGACCATTATTTGTAGGTAGTGTAAATGTTATAATTTAAGAAAAAAATCTTTATTATTTATAATGATTCCAAATTTCCATAAATATATAAAGATCCATAAAACTATAATTAAATTATTGTCATAAATACTATCCAAATTCAATTCTATTATGATTATCAATACATTTTTCAATAAAATTTATTAATTAACATTGTTTTAATATAAAATTTATCAATACAAATATTGTTCTGCATTTATAATTAGCATTCAAATTAAATTATTTCTAAAAATAAATTTCATGACAATTAATTTCCGTAAATTATGGTAGAGAGTACCAGACCCCAATATTGTATAACATTAATTTGAATCTTATATGTCATGAAATTGGGGGTAAATATATTTAGGACAAAATTGTTTTCCTTTCTAAATCCTATATGTCACTAATTCTATACCTTTTCTAATTAAATTACAATAATGTTAATTAATCTTTGTAAATAATTTATTTAGGGCAAAAATTAATGTTAAAAGCATATTTTTTTTATGAAAATAGTTTAATATAAGTTTCAAGGGCAAAAATAATTATTATATATTTTAAGTATAATTTGGGAAGATATTTGGGAAGATATTTGTGAATAATTTTTAAGTTTGATTTTTAAATTAATTTGTGAGTATAATTATTATAAATTAATTTAAGATATTAAAATTTTTTTAATTTTCAAAAATTTATAACTGGTATTTTTTATATTAATTAGTTTCCTTTTTGCAAGACAATTATTTATAGATAGTGTAAATGTTATTTATAATGATTCCAAAGTGAAATGGAACACCCATTAACTTTTTCAAAAATTAATTAGAAAAGGTGTATCATTCCTTCAAATTCTTTGAACAAATGGCCCCAAAATATGACTTTATATCACAGATAACTCCCAAACATGATAATTTGCATATACTGGTAACGATTGTCCATATGTGGTTCGTGATCGATCCTGTCAATGAAAAAAATACATTCTCTTTAGAATTAGTCCTTATGGACAACAAGGTTTGTATTCTGGAACTAATTTTATTTTACTTTTATTTCACATTTTATTCATGTTTTATTCCTGTCAGTGAAAAAAATACATTCAATTTAGAATTAGTCCTTATGGACAACAAGGTTTGTATTCCGGAACTAATTTTATTTTACTTTTATTTCACGTTTTATTCATGTTTTGTTACCAAATATTAATTAGGAATTTTTTGGTTACGCAAGGAGATAGAATTGGCACAACAATTCGCCAGCAACTGATCTATATCTTCCAGTCTAAGTTGGAAGCTAGAAGGGGAGGTGTATGTGTTATCAAAGTTCGGTGTCTGTTCAAACGGAGGAGAGTATTGTAAACAAGACATGCATATAAATTGAGTTTCAATCTAAAAACAACCATTGCAAATCAAGCTCAAGCGGTTGTACCACAAAACATAATTAAGTTCACCTCCTATTGATTTGTTTCGTGACAATTTAATTTGTAATTACTAGGTTGGTTAGTATTTTTAGGTTAAGCAATATCATTTTTTTTGAAAATTCAATTGTGGTTGATCTATTGACTTACAACAAAATTAATGTGTTTAATTCCATATTTTTCAGATATAATGATGTAGGCATTGCTCCTAACATTTTACAATACATGACAATTTTTTATTTATCTTTTTTTTGTTCCACAGTTATCATTTCAAGGTCACTTTGTTTGAAGCTTTCATCAATGAGTTAAACTCATTTCTTGCAAGTGGAGAGACAACTAATGTTGTAGTTGTTGTGCTCTTCTACAAAGTGAAGACATAGAACGGTAAGGACATTTTAGAATAGTGAAATTCAGTTGCTATCTTAATTAGAACAAATGTTGCTATCTCAATCTTTTATACCAATTAAAGTTATTTGTGAAGTTTTATTTTATTTGTCTTAAGGGAATAAAAACATTAGCAGCACATTTACTTCACAATTGATTTTGAACCCAAACATTCCTGAGGCCGTTAAGTTTAAGTCAAAGATGACTGACACAATAGAAACTCCTATTAAAGGATTAAGCCAATTGCAAGATGAATCTAAGATGAGCTTGGATGAGAATTCCTCAAGTTTACACTAAAGGCTACTATTCAATCAATGAAAGAAGCCTACTAAAGAAATGATATGAAGGATTCTAAAGAGGTATTTGAAAGCTTTTGAATTCAGAATAAGATTTTTTTTTCACAACATATTTCTTTACTAATTCTTATTAAATGTATTTTTGCAGGATTTAAGTTTTGTCATACTAGCTACTATCAATTCTTTTGGTGATGAGGATAATTGGTATTACATTGCGTGTCGTTGCCATAAGAAGGTATCCCCAAACTTTGGAATGTACTATTGTGGTAGATGTAATAAGCACGTCATAAATGTCACCTTGAGGTAATTAATACATATTTTAGATTTTGTCTGTTTTTATTTATTTACCAACTCCAATAGTTCTTTGTTTTTATTTATTCATACAATAATGACAATTTATTAAGCACTAAACAAATATTGAGGTATACTTAATTGTATTGTAGGTTTTTTTTCTCAGATTACGTGTCAATGACGTGACTACTTCTGCCACATTTGTAATGTTTGATAGTGATGCATCTGTTTTGCTAAACCAAACTTGTGCGAAATTGCTTGAATCTGTCAACATGGTGGAAATATTTATTTTGTGTGCTATAAATCTACTAAATTAGTTTTAGCAATCTATTAACCATTCTCGTGCTCCATTTTTATTCTAACAAACAAATTTACAGAGAACTGATTCGCATGGTATCCTAAAGGAGTTGTATGATTTGCAGGATCAAACCTTTTTGTTCAAGGTTAGTTGTGATAAGGGGTCTAGATCGAGATTTGAGCCTTCCTATATGGTCAAGAAGGTTACAATCGATTCTAATTTAATCCAAAAGTTCAAAGATTCTAAGATTGTTGAGGTTATTATTTTTTAAAAAAAACTGTAATGACTGGATAAAACAAAAATAATTTATAGTAATTATTCATTTAGATTACATTAGACTTGATTAGATTAGATAAATTTGACTAATTTGACTTCAAATTTTAATATATCAAAATTTTGTTTTGTATTAAGGCTTCACACTAAGGTGTCTCATATTTGAATCCACAAGCTGGTGGCTCAAATGCAAGAACAACTAAGGAGGTTACACAGGTAATTATATTATTAACAAATTGTAAATAATTTATTTATTTAAGTATGAACAAATGCTCAACACACAATTAACACATGTGTTATATTATGTAAACAAGACCTAATCAAGAAATTTGATGAATCAATGGTTGACCCTACAGAGGAAAAGATTGAAGCGGATGTCGTGGACTTATGTTCAGATTCCCCAATGCTCTATTGTTGAAAAGGACTTATCCTACATGAGGGGATTTAGCACCGCTAAAGATTCATAAAAAAGATATCAAAATTGAGAAAAAACTAGAAGAGTTCAAGCTAAAGAGTTGTGAAATTTCTAAAGAGAAACTATTTTAGATTAGTTGTTATTTTTGTCTTATAGAATTTTCATTTTTATTCTAAGTTTCTACATTTTATGTTTAAATTTCAAATCAATTTGTTCAAGGTTTTACTGAATGCTATTGTTCAACTAAGTATTTTCAATTTTCATGATATAAAATTAACTATATTTTTCGGATTTATCAAACGATTGATAAAGTATAATTTTTTTATTATCACAATTTTATAATAACTTACCGTAAGACAAATTGAATAACAATTATTCTATTATTCTATACTATTGCCTTAATTAACTTAATTATGTGTTTATATATTATAATGATTATAATGATAATTATGATAATAAATTATTATATTATGTTAAATACAAATACTAATGTCATTGATTATTAATGGATTTTTTTTCCTATTATTTTTACATGTTTTGAAAATTCAAACTTTCTTTTTTTAAAAATTTATAGGTAGTATAAATAATTTATTTAGTGAATAAAAAGCTTTGTGATAGTTTTTTTGTGTATAAGTAAATGGGATATTATAATTAGCATAATTTTATGGATCTTGATTTTATGATTTTGATAATATCTTTATGGATCTTGATTTTATAATTAGTATAGTTTTTTATTATTACATTAAATATGAATAGTAAGTTATTATTTTTAAAGTAAATTATATTAATTTTGTTAATTTATTCAATGCCCAAATTCAACATACTTTTAATTATATATTTGTAAATAATTAATTTAGGTTAAAACAGATTTTATTTAGGGCCATAATTTAATTATAGTTTCATGGAACAAAATAAGTGTGATAATTAATTATTCTATATATAAATTTTGGTCCATTAAACTACAATTAAATTATTGCCTTAAACAAAATCCAATTTGAATTCTATTATGATTTGATTTTTTAGAATTTTATTTTGTCTATCAAAATAATATTAATTTATTTATGCGTAAAAATTCTATATTTAATCTCATTATGCCTAATTCGAATTTAATTTAAATTATTTCTAAAAATAAATTTCATGTTTATTAATTTGCGTAAATAATTTATTTAGTGCAATAATTCAATAATTATACTAGGCTTATCAATGATATTACGTACAAAATAAAATTCCCAAATAATTACATGAATTATTACAATAAATAATTTATTTATGAAAATTAATTGACATGAAATTTTTTTTAGATATAATTTTATTTGAATACTAAGTAGTCCTAATGATATTAAATGTGGAATTTATTTATCTGTATAAATTAATAGCATTTTTATGGACAAAATAAAATTTTGAAAATTCAAATCATAATAGAATTTGAATTGGACTTTACTTTGGGTAAGAATTTAATTACAGTTTAAAGGACCAAAATAAGTGTGATCAAAAGTTAGTTTTGTAAATATATTTTGATTCATTAAACTGTGATTAAATTTTTGTCCTAAAGAAAATCCAATTTAAATTCTATTATGATTATCTATACTATTTTAAATTAAGTTATAATAATTTTGTTACTTTATATAATGCCCAAGTTTAGTATACTATTAGTTTCTTTTCATAAATAATTAATTTAGGGCCTTAATTCATGTTAAAAACTTATTTTACCTAGAACAATAATTTAATTGCAGTTTCATACACCAAAATACTTAAGATAACATATGTTGATTTCTGTAAATAAATTTTGGTCCATTAAATTGCAATTAAATTATTGTCATAAATATAATCCAATTTGAATTATATTATGATTTTATTTCTTATAATTTTAATTTAACCATCAAAATGCTATTCATTTATTTTTATAAATTAATCCCAAATTTAATCTCATTATGAATTATTTTATTTCTCAAAATAAATTTAACTTTAATTAATTTTTTAAACTAATTTATTTAGGGCAATAATTCATGTTAAAAATAGATTTTATTTAGGGCAATAATTTATAATTAGGATAATTTTTTGTATTATCGCAATTTTATAATAACTTACCATAATACTATTATAATGAATAACAATCGTTATTACCTTAAATACTAATTGATTACATGTTAATTATTAACTCAATTACAATCATTCTTTTATTCTATAATATTATCTTAATTACCTTAATTATGTATTTATGTATTATAATAATTAATTAATTATAATAGTAATTATGATAATAAATTATTATGTTACATTATTATATTACATCAAATATGAACACTGATGTTATTGATTATTAATGAATATTTTTTTGTATTATTTTCACACAATTTGGGCATTCAAACTTTCCTTTTTGAAAAAGATTTATAAGTACTATAAATAATTTATTTTGTGAATAAAAAGCTTTGTGATGGTTATTTTATAAGTAAATGAGATATTATAATTAGGATAATTTTATAGATCTTGATTTTATTATTTTGATAATTTTTGTTATGGATCTTCATTTTATAATTAGTATAATATTTTTATTATTACATTATGAATAGTAAGTTATTATGTTTAAGGTAAATTATATTAATTTTGTTAATTTATTTAATGCCAAATTTTAGCATACTTTTAATTAATTTTCGTAAATAATTAATTTAGGTCAATAATTCGTGTGGAAAATGGATTTTGTTTAGGGAATATTTTAATTGTAATTTCATTGAACAAAATTCTGATTTGAAGTTATTTTTGTAAATAAATTTTGGTCCATTAAATTGCAATTAAATTATTGTCCTAAAAAAATCCAATTTAAATTCTATTATGATTTGATTTTTTAGAATTTTATTTTTCCCATCAAAGTGATATTAATTTATTTATATAAAAACTCCATATTTTTATCTTATTATGAGTAATTAGAATTTAATTTGAATTATTTATAAAAATAAATTTCAAGGAATTAAATTTTGTAAATTATTTATTTAGTGCAATAATTCAATAATTATACTAGGCTTATCAATAAGATTACATACAAAATAAAATTTCAAAATAATTACATGAATTATTACATTAAATAAATTGTTTATGAAAATTAATTAACATGAAATTTATTTTTAGAAATAATTTAATTTGAATAAAATGTGAAATTTATTTATATAAATAAATTAATAGCATTTTGATGAACAAAATAAAATTCCAAAAAATAAAACCATAATAGAATTCAAATTGGATTTTATTTAAGACAATATTTTATTGCAATTTAGAGGATCAAAATAAGTGTGATCAGAAGTTATTTTTGTAAATAACTAATAAATAAATTTAACTAAATTTCAACTCATTAATTTGCAATGTTTTAAGTAAACATTATGTTTTTCTTTAAGGGTTTGATTTCATACCTATCATCTCTTATAGAACTAGTAATTCTTGTAATTTATGATAAATTTAGGAGGTAAGAATAGTTAACAAATTAAATGATGGACTTGATTGTAACATAACATATGTCCCGTGCAAGGCATGGGTTATTACACTAGTAGTATATAATTTATAAGTCCTCGAAATAATCCCCGAGCCCTAAAAAGTATATGGACAGTTGAGATTTGATGCAAACACTGAACAATTTGCATGGCTTGGCTTTGTCCAACTCCAAACTCATAAAAGTAAAGCAAACAATTAATCCAATATTAGATGTGCATTCCATGTTCAACAAACTAGTGGAGATTACAAGGTAAAATTAAATTTAAAAAATATGAAATGTGTTAAATTATGTTTTTAAAATTTAATGGAGATTATATTACTATAAAAAAATCTAATGAAATATAAAATAAAAATACTTACAGTGAGAAAATAATTTTCCATAAATAGATATATGATAAGATAAAATGTAAGAATATTAATAATTATAACACAATTAATAAAAAAATTTATAATTATTGATTACTTTAGAATGAGTATTTTATGCCATGTTTTAACATGAAAATTTATAACATGATTTTTAACATAAAATTCAAGAAATTAATTTTTACTCCTGCCATAGATAAAATTCATTAATAATTTTTATTTTATACATCAAGTGTATAGGCTCAGTAAATAAAAACATATTTTTATTAAAAATAAACATTTATTATATTTTTAAATAATTAAAAGAATTTAAAAGTGTGTATTTAATGTCCGTAAACTTATGAACTAAATACACAAGACAAAAATAGTATGTATTAAATTAAATTAATTATATTTTATTTAAATATCTAATAAAAAAATTTCACTTTTCACGTATTCAATTATTGATGACACTTAAATTCGTATGTGTATAGTCAAAGTTATTTTTCTAATAAGTTCACCTGACTTAGTTTTATAACGTAATACTCATACATAATTTTCAAATTAAATAATGTAGTACGATTTTATTTCACAATACATTTGATAGGTTTGTACTTCTAAGTAATATCTAATGAATATATATATATATATATATATATATATATGGATTAGGATCTGTTGACACCAAATGTCAAAATCAATCAAATTACATATTCAATAACTTTTTGCACAATGTAAATTTAATAGATCTAACTGTTGAATTTCATATTCTTATTAATTAGATTAAGTATATGAAATTTCATACGATTTCAAAATTATTTAGTAATTCATCACATCACTTTATTTTAATGTATAATATGATATTAAAATATATGTAAATATTTGTTGCTAGATAACATATCTAGAAAAGTTTAAATTATGTGAAATTTGATATACATGATCATGAAAATAATATCACATAATTCAATGGTTGGATTGATTAAATTTACATTTTACAAAAAGTTATTAAATATATAATTTGATTAACTTTAACACATAGTGTCAATGGACCCTGACTTTATATATATACTATATAAGATTTCTATTTAATATATTGTCTTGTGTATGTATAAACTTTGACATATAAACTTAAGATATATTATTAATTAAAACATTCAAATTTTAAATTAAATAAATATTATTCAATTTTTTTGATTGAAATTTGTAAAAATGAAATTAAAAATAATTAAACCTATAATTATTGTATTTTAATAAAAACTATATGAATTATTTTAAGGAATATTATATTTTTTTAAAATATTCATCATATATGCATATAATTTTTATTATTTTATTATTAAATTTAACATTTATTTTGAAAGCTATTGCTAGAAAGATTAGAAAAAACTAATAAATCTACTTTAAATATTTAATGAAAATGAAAAAAAACAAATTTTAATATATTTTATGTGACCAATATTTAGTTTAATGTTAGGTAAATATCTTATTAAATTCTTAAACTATCTTTTTAAAAATTTAAAATGAATATACTATTATGAAACAAAAATAAATATAATTATCAATAATTGATTGTTAAATCAAAATATAATCGTAAATAAATTTTAGGATAATGATTTTTTTCATATTTTTTGAAGTGTATATATTATGAGAGAGAGACAGAGGGAGAAATATAAGAAGAGGGAAAGATAATACATATAATGAGTAATGTGATGAGAAAAAAAAAGGAAGAAACAAACTTTCAGAAGTATTTAGGAAAGAGATAAAAATAATAAATATAATAAGTACTAATTTTTACAAACACTAATGATATAATTAAAAATTTTGTGAACTCTTATCAAATAATACAATCAAAATTTACATAATAAAAAAATAAAATTTACATGATAAAAATACCAAACAATTCTTTTTATATATAATATGGATTACAAGAAATTAAAGCATGTTAGGAGCAAGGCTCGAAGGTACAGATACACATGCAATTCACCATAGATATACCTTTTTTTTTTTTTTTACTATATCATTCGTGTGAAATATTTATGAACTTTGCTGATGATTAATCTTTGCTTAAAAACTTGGCTAAACCCCTTTAATGAGCTTTCATTTCCAACCACATTTTTTCTATTCATAAGTCTCAAATCCTAAGATCTATTCCCAACCATATCTTAAGAAATCCGAGCTCAGTTCTATTCGAACCAACCTAATGTTGGTATGTATATATCTATATTAATTAGTTATGTAGGTTTGTTTTCTTAAATTATATTTGTCTATCCCATTCCTAAAAAAACAAGAAAAAGAAACGTAAACTCACTTGATTATTTTTTTTCGGCAAAAGAAATTTATTACATGAATGAGTACAATAGGCTAAGCAATAAATTAAATTTATAACATTCTCTCCTTCCTCATACAGCACTGACTCAAGAGGAAGTACTTACATCAATAAGTTAAGCAATAAATTGCAAAAAGTGAATATAACACGTATTTTACTTAAGAACCTAAATGATTAATATAAATATATATTCTTTGTCTAGATCGATTTCAATTAATGTAAAACTTCAAATTCGTACTTAAATTTCTAACAAAACAAAATATAAAAAAAAAAAAAATTTCTAACAAAAAAGTGCATGCTTTTTCTTAGTTCGCACAAAGTCGTTGATAGAATATAAATTTGTATCTGTATTTGCATATAAATATAAAACTTGTATAAAACATTATTGATAAAAAGAAAGATAAAAAACAAAAAATATAAGAAAATGAGAAAATATTCTATGCACTCCCAGTGAAATTTTTTTTCATACCGTCACCTAATAAAAAGTGGTTATGTGTGATAATTTTATTGTTCTTTTCAAAAATTACTTACAAGTCTTATCTTTGATTGATTACCAATATAAAAATTCTTTTTATTGTCAATACATAAAAAATAAATTCTAAAAAAATAAAGAAAATAGTATATGCATCGACAATGTAAAAATAATTTATACTGTTAATCAATCACAAATTCTTATGTATGATAATTTTATTAACTTGTATAGTAACTGTTCCGATCATAGAAAACCTTTGGAGAACGGCCCTAAAGGTCACTTATGATTAGAGCATTCAAAAGTGTGTTATTTATGCCTTTTAATTTTGAGAGGATTTTAAACTTGAGTTGGTTGACAGTTATTTGAATTATGAGGAATCTTTGTTGTTGTGAATCTTATCTTTTTAATCGTCAAAATCTTTAGATAATAGCTAGTGTATTTGCTCATGGACTGAGATTCTAAGAAACATTAGAAAATAAGCCTAATATTTGGTAGTAAATCGGTTTAGGACCACGAATCTAAGTCGGTCTAAAGCCAATAGGATCCATAAACCTCCAACCTCAAGCCGAAGAGGCAAACAAGACTCAAAAAACCGAATATGGATAATGTAATTGACATCTAACTTGGCCTAAAACTAGGAAAGTATACATTTAAGACACTTACAGCTTGACCTAAAATCAAGAAGGTTCAATAACTAACTTAAAAGTTATTTCTAACATGATTTATGATTAGTTGATTGATAGTTTTTTTTTTTTTGACCCTGTCATATTTTAAACTCAAAAATATCATTTACATTTATCGAATGAAATAATACAAGTTACGTTGACGGCTCAAATTGCACGACACCGCTATCTTACATGATGAAATGACTCAGGAGCAAGGGAATGGGTGCGTGGACTTTTGTGCACTCGCAGCCGAAAGCTCATTCATTGCAGGTTGCAAGTGCGTATTAATGAAGGCAGCCAGATGCTAACAAATAACAACAGTAGCTTCAAAACTCCAAACCCGCAATCCAACACCTGCAGCAGCCTTAGTTGCTGACTCGGTCATGGCTTCGGCCCCACCCATCTCCATCTTTTGTTTATGAGTAATGCTATATTCTTTTATATATATATTTTACTATTTTATAGTAAAAATATTAAATAAAAAATAAATATATTTAATATCTTAAAAATATAAAACACATTTAATATTTATTATATAAAAAAGGTAGACTATTTATAAGAAAATACTGTAAAAAAATTAGAATTATTCTTTATTATATATATATATATATATATTTATTTATTTATTAACGTCTATACACTTATTTTTTAGTTAGAGTATATTAGTAAGTTATAACTATAATATATCTTAAAATATATTATGATATAACTTATTAACATACGTCAACTAAAAAATAAGTGTGTGTATATTAACAAATGCTTGTAAAATTTGCTAACGTACATGTATTTGTTTTTTAGTTAGAGTACGTTAACAAGCTATAACTACAATGTATCTTAAAATACATCAATAGTGTAGCTTACTAATATACTTCAACTAAAAAATAAGTGAGTATACGTTAACAAATTCCATATACACACACATATATATACATACACACATATATATACATACATACATATATATATATATATATATACACACACACACATACACTATATGAGATATATTAGGTGAGAGTAGTGTTTGTATAAAAGGATGGGAAGAGTGAATTTTATTGTTTTAAGAACTGGATAGGACCGACTAATGCGACTCACGTTTTCGCAAAAAAATGACTCATTTTATAACCAGTTCAAAATCAATGCAGCAACCAGTTTAAACTGTTTTTTTTTCTTTCAATTTTTTTAGTCTTTTTATTGTTTTTAATATAATCTAAAATGTTTTTAAGATAAATAAAAGCACATATTTAAGAATTACATATAGGTATAAATTATTTTTCCAATTATTATTAATTTTTAATCTTATGAAACTTTTAATTTAGTCTTTTATATTTATATTAATTTACTATTTTATATCTTTATTTCTTATAGCTTTATATATTCCTTTCATTTTAAAGAAGTTTACGTTTAAAATTTTGTAATAAGTTGCAAAAATATTACATATCTTTAGTTTTATAAAGAAAAATAAAAGAACATTTGATTATATTATTTTCTCAATCTATTGATAATTTTTTATTTTACCAATGAATATATATAAGAAGAGAGTAAAGTTAAAAAAATAATCAATATTTTCTTAATATTTTTAAATTATAAAATAATTTGAAATAAATTAAAACTTAAAAATGACAACTATTTCGGAATGAAAGAGGTAACATATTAATTATTATAAAATTGAACTAGTATTCTACATGAAAAACTTAAAAACTAATCTGAATCTACATATAATTTAATAAGTGTGTATTATTTTAATTAATAATTATTTTTAAATCTTTAACATGATATTTTCTTTAGATACTTAAATTATAGTACTGTGATTGTGATTTGTGAACGTCAGAAGAAAAAGAAATAACGAGGAGAGAAGATGGAAGATACAAATCAGTTAGAAACATTTTGAAGTGCTCCATATGGTGTGTCAACATTACCGCAGGCATAAAAACTGTTAGCATAAGGACTGCAAGTTATGCGACACTCTCACTCTCACCTTCCATTCCGTGGTAGGGACCCTTCCAATGTTGGAAAGGGAAAGAAACCACAAAAATGGTATGATCTTTTTATCATTTCTAAACTAATTAACAAAATATATATTTTTTTTATAAAAAGAGTGAGATAGAAATGAGAAATCGGTTCAATATGGAGAAATGTAGCAGGACCCAACCCAAATAGATAGGTGTGTGGGGCCCACGCGATATCAAAGTGGGCATCGGATTCCAAAATTTGTCGCCAGCAAAGGAAACGAAGGGATTGGGAAAACGACTTGTCGTCGTTGTATGGGCTTGGCCGCATTTTGGGCGCGGGACCTTCAGTCACGAAGACACCAAGTTTTGCTTAACTCATAGTTCCTGGCAGCAGGTATTCAACCTTCGGAACATTGTCGGTTAGCGTTGCCATGCCACGCAATAATGCTTGCTGATTTGACGAGTGGAAGTTGATACTGAGAATTATACTCTTTCGTTTTCTATGTGAATTTGTCTTCGAGCCAACTATGTATGTGATTTGGCGCTTCTGTGATCTTCCAGACTTCTGCACACACTCTCCGTTAAATCTGCAGTTTAATCCGTTTCTCGTTTTGAGGTACTTTTTCAATTATTTCTTCCTTCTGTGTATAGATTATTAAAGGTTTAATTGATCATTTGATTGTTATACTTGTAATATTTTTAAGTTTGATATTTATACTTAGAAATTATTCGTTTTAGTCTTTATACATGTACTTTTAATATTGTTTTAGTCTCTGTCATTAAGTGTATCTTAATTTTGTTTGGTAAAACTACTACAAAATAATAATTGGGATGTAAAATTGTTATAAATTTTTGGGCGGTATAAAATCGTTACAAATTTTATGTGTTTTTTATTTTATGAGAATAATTTGTGATGATTTAATAACTCCAAATTTGTGGTTGTTTTACACCATCAATTTCTATTTTGTGATAATTTTATTTAATGAAGTTAAGATATATTTGACAATAAAAACCAAAACGATATAAAAAATACATATATGAGAACCAAAACAAATAGTTTTTAAATATAGTGACTAAAACATAAAACTGGTATAAGTATAGGACCAAATTAATAATTAAACTATTTTTAAATAAGTATTATCTTATTCTCATAGTAATTTCTTTAACAATGAGATAGATGGAAGAGAAATGTAGTGATGAGAGGAAAAGAAACGTAAAAAAGAAAATGTTGTGAAAATGTAAGGTGAAAATAATATTTTTTTAAAATTCATATCTTTTTCATATTACTTGTTAACATAAAGTACTATATTATAAAATCATTATTTAATAAGATTCATTATATTTAGTTTTATGTCTTTTATTTTTATTTAAATATGTTTTTAATAAATATTTTTAAAATAGACTTTATGATCGATGTAACATATCATATAAAAAATTATTATGAGATTATATGTGATAAAATATGTTTAAATACATGTCACATTATATCTATATGTGATGATAAAAAAACATTTTAAAAAATTCAAAATTTATGAGAATTAAATCAACCAAATTCTTTTATAAGACTAAAATCAAATTTAACCATATTTATAAGACTAAAATTATAATTTAACCATTTTTTTCATAATATATATTATCACGAAAGTAGCATGTAATATTCAAATTAATTTTTAAATTTTTTTTTCAGCGTGTGAAAAACGTGATTTTACTATATTTACTAGTTACTACTAATGGCATGTTTGGAAAATTGGAATGAGATAAAACAGTACATTGTTCAAAATAATTTGATCATAAATTTTTTAAACTTATCTGTGAAATAAATTTTTCACACCCTTAAACTGATAAAGCATGAGTCGTGTAATGCAAAGATTCTATGAGTTGAGATACATCCACGCATTCGGTGAAATATTCTATTCGAAAAAATTCATCAGGACAAACAAAAAGGGATGAGTTGTTAAGCCTTTTGCATGAACAACTTCTTTTTTGCTTCGAAATATGGATATCTTTATTTTGTTTAAGTCTCAGAAGTCTTTTCCATGAGGAAACTTTTTTCGTTGTTTATGTTATACATATTTTCCATTTTAAAATCAAGACATTAACATGCATAGTTAGTTTTTCTCCCTTTTTTCAAATATTTTAAAATGAAAAATACAAATATTTTTACAGTAGTTATTGTGTGAGATAGAATCAACGGGCCAGACAGGGTTGCGCACTGTCTGAAAGCATTAAATGGAAGTATCAAATGTAAATATTTTATTTTGAATAACTGTTTCTCTTTCCTCCGTGCAAATACAAGTCAGAAAGAAAATTAGAGAGTGAAAGTTTGACAGACTCTTTTAGTTAGCCCAACAGGCTTTCCTTATACATTTTGCACCAATGGGCCAGGCTCTAAAGAGTTAGGTATTGACAGGGTTGAACACTGTTTGGGCCTAGATGGAGATAGATCGACGAAGGTTCAGGTCCGGGCCCAGATATTTTGGTTTTAGGACTAACAAATATAACGGAAGAAAATGATGAAAAAAGAAAATTCAAGGAACGAAAAACATACACGAACGGATAGCAGATTGGAGTTGCAGCTAGCAGGAGGAGAAAGAAAGAAAGAAAGAAGAATGTCGAGCGTCGTGTCACCGCAACTGCAAATGAGGTTCAAATCCTCTTTCATCGGAGATCGTCTCTTACGCTGCTCAAGGCACCAACCTCTTCCTCAACAATTCCGTTACAACCCTGGTTCTTCTTTTTCCTCAACCTTCTGCTTCTTCTTCCCAATTATTTTCATTTTTGAACTTCTAGGTTTAATTGTTTTTTGTGACAGGAACCAAGCATGTTTCGATGCAGTTATCTCGAACGCTTTCTGGTTTGACCAATCTCTTTTTTAATAGAAGGTATCTGCCACGTCTTCTGCAAAAAGAATGAATGCAACTAATCATGTTTCTGCTGTAATATTACTTTATATTGTAACTTTACGGCAGTGCTATTTTGTTTTGTCTATTGCTGTTGTTGTTCGTTGTAGACTTCAAATAATAATTCCATTTAGAAGCTAATGCTAGTAAAATTGAGATTTAACTCTTGAATAAGGGGATTTTGTCATTTTGTACATCTCACAATGCATGCCTTTTGGTTATAATGTTTTGGGTGATGGCTTTGCAGAAATCTGGATGAATTGCCTAACAGCAAGCGTAAACGGCTGAGACCTGGGAAAGTTTCTCCGCGGCGACAAGTGCCGAAGAGTATAACGAGGCCTCCGTATGTGAATTCTATGATTCCTGCAGGGCTTGTGAGCGGACCTCAAGTGCATGATGAGAAAGGGATAGAATGCATGAGAGCTTCTGGAAGGCTTGCAGCACAGGTTCTTCAATATGCTGGCACCTTAGTCAAGGTGAGTTCCTTTCATCTTTTTGGCCATTCAGCCGCACATTCTCTGATGTATGTATCCTACATAAAATCTTGGCCGCTTACTATGAATTTCTTTTGTAAAAAAAACAATTTCTTCATAATTTGAACTTTGCCTTTTGCTCGTATTATGAGGGTTGGAAGTCCAAATTAGCTAAGGAAACACTGCAGGTTGTTATTGTAGGCTAATGCAGGATATGGCAACCATGATTTTTTAAAATAGTATAATATAAATTTATGAAATGTTAATAAACTTGTATAATTGTACTGATTTTATGTTTTTATTTAAAAAAGAAAAGGTTGTTTTTATGTTAGTTTTAACTTCTGTTGACAGCCAGGCATAACAACAGATGAAATTGACCAAGCAGTTCACCAAATGATAATTGATAATGGTGCATACCCATCTCCTCTCGGCTATGGTGGTTTTCCTAAGAGTGTTTGCACATCTGTAAATGAATGCATTTGCCATGGAATACCAGATTCCTGTGCCCTTGAGGTCCTTCTATACATGTTCTTTTGAAGTTAAACATCATGTGTGAAAAAAATTGTTGACACATTCTTTATTTGCAGGATGGTGATATAATCAACATTGATGTTACCGTTTATCTAAATGTAAGTCATTATTTGGGGATGATGGTGGCTGATTTTCTTTTTGTTAGGGTTAAGTACTTCGCATGTTTCCATTTCATTTTTTTTTTCTTGAGCCATCCTGATGATATTATCAATATTAACTTTCTGTTTATGATGTTGATGTCCTCTGCCATATTGCTTGAGGGGATGGAGGCTAGGAATTATTTATTATACACACATAATTCACTTTTTTTTTTTAACTTGGCACTACATTAATTTTTGTCTGAATTTTAATTCATCTAGCATCTTATTAATGGAGCAGTTGAGCATGCTGAATTAAAGATCAGTTGTTTCCCCATTCTTATTTGTTTTGCAATTACATCTTTTAATGTCTGTAAATTTTAGACTTTAATTTGGTGAATGAAGTGTAAAGATATGAGTTGCAGGGGTATCACGGGGACACGTCTGCAACTTTCTATTGTGGAGATGTTGATGATGAGGCTAAAAAACTAGTTCAGGTACCAATTTGTCTTCATGCCACTGATGACTGTGATCTGTTGTTTTTGTAACTTCATACTTCCACAGTCTTTACAATTCTTCACTTTAATCTGTTTCTCGTTATGATGTATTTTTTCAATTATTACTTATTTTCAATATTTTTTAGTAGAATCTTTCTATTCTTTCCCTCCAAGAGAGAAAAAAGCTACCTAACTGTACTATATTTACTATTGATGGTATGTGAAAAGCAACACAGGCTGTAGCTTGCTTGCTTCAACTTTGTTGCTGCTGCTTAGGTAGGAATTTCAATTTTGGATTACTTGGGTTGGAATGGAATGCTTATTGTTTTCTACGTTGGTATTCATTTGAAAAAGAAAGGACTGGCAATGAAGTGGTTGGATTTCCTTAGGCATTGATAACTGGTGAAATAATGTTTGGTTTTTTAGAACTTTGTAATATTGGCCAGATAAAGAAAGCTACTATGCTGGATTTGATGGCATTATAAATATTACCATAGCAGAGCAGTAACTACAGGTATAAACATGTAAAGCTATTATCCAGTAGAATATCCCATGGTATTAAATTTTGTATATTAATCAGAATGCATAAGGAAGAATATCCTGGTATTTGTTTTTGGCTTTATGTACCTCTTATTCTAATAAGTGGTATATTGATAGGGGCTTGGGTATTACGGGGTGTCTAAGTCCTACACCGAGTAATATGATATGCTCAGTGGAGTACTTAAGTGGCTTGATTCTCCCCTCTTGGCAGTTAGCTTTTAATGGAGGGTTCTCCAAGGGTTAGACACCCAAATTGCGAGAATAGGTAGAGAGAGAGAATAGAGAAAAAGAGAGAATTCAGTAATGCACTCAGGAGACAAGTCTCCGCAAAGGGCCTTTCCCTTCCACCAAGCCAATTGCTCAAGGTTACAATGATGTTTATTCACTCCTCCCCCATTACAGTTGTAACAAACTGTTTCTATACAGATTTAACTACTCTAACTAACTTTGTTCCTACAGGTGTAGACCCTTAAGGTGTTAGCCTTATGGGGTTGGGCCCTAACAATACTGCCCCCTTTGGAAACAACCATGTTCTCAAGTTTAAGATCGGGGAACTGATTAGAAAGTGCTCCAACATCCTCCCAAGTGGCCTGCTCTGATGGCTGATTAACCCACTTGACCAGCACTTGATCAACCTGCTCTCCGTGCACCTCCTCTGAACATTTTCCAAGTACTTGCTCAGGCTGACAGACAATATCTGTGGCTTCTAATTCATCAGGAATATTAGCCTCCACTGGAGCATTCCCCACTATTTTCTTTAGTTGGGACACATGAATTACCCTTACTGGGTTGGGCCCCAACACCAAGTGCTTGGGTGCTTATCATATATCCCCATAAAATTCATTATCTAACCTTTTGTCAACTATTGTGAATCTTATTTATACTTTGCTTTGACCACTTGTTTTTGTTATGCTTCTAGTTGAAGTACTGTTCTAGAAGTCTTATGTGGCTTTGATTTTGTGGAGTGGTTTTTTGTTGAGAATTGAGATATTGTCCTTGTCATTTGTATTCTGCTTATAGGAGTGGGTTTATATATTTATACAGGTAACTAAAGAATGCCTAGACAAGGCAATATCAATATGTGCACCAGGAGTAGAATTCAAGAAAATTGGCAAAACAATTCAGTAAGATGTCTATTTTTCCCCCCTTTTGTTCTCTCTCTTGTTCCCACATTTTCCCTATACTGCAGAAAGTCAGAAAAACATGTTTCATAAAAAAGCTTTCTGCTAGAAAATCAGAAGTGAGAAGTTTACTTACTCCATTCATGGTTCTCTCAAGCGTATCCACCTTGAACTGTTCCTCCCTTAGACCTTACATCTCCTTTGGAAGATGGGATTGATTTTTTTTTTTTATGAAATAATTTGATGGATATTACCTATTTCATATTAATATGGGTTAATAGTTGTTTTGATTCTTGATTATATAATGATTCATAATTGGTGCCTTCTCTTTTCTTTTTAGTGATCATGCAGATAAATATCGTTATGGTGTTGTCCAGCAGTTTGTTGGCCATGGAGTTGGATGTGTTTTTCATGCTGATCCAGTTATTCTTCACTATAGTAATTAACTAACCGTCTACTTCTGTCATTATTAGCTTTACTCCAATTCTATACAAGCAATGAAACCTCTGCTTACTGCTTAATTTAGTGAATATTATTATAGCTTAAGGAATATTGAAGTCATTGTGTCTGTCAATTTTAAAATTGATCATCATTAATCCTTTAGAAGTTAGTTTTAAATTTAGGGTTTATCAAATAATATTCTGTGTTGATTACTGTATTGAATAAGTCAGAAATTATTATTTTTTTCCTACAAAAATGTTTAGTCTAAACAATTTAACAATATTGCAAAACAGAAGGCCCTTGTTAACTTTCACGTAACTTCTATCATTATCTGCAAATATTACTTGATTTAGCTGTTCAGTTTTGAGCTACTTGTTTTATATTTAAATTTTAAAATGCTTCATATTCCTGTCATTGTATAATCACAGGTGTTTGTAACAATTAGTATTATTATCTGCAGGAAACAGTGAAGGTGGACGAATGACGCTAAATCAGACCTTTACAATTGGTAATTTTAGTTTGTACAATATAGAAAGTTATGAACTCATGATTTGTCGTTTGAGGAAGTAGAAACTGTGTATGCCTTTGCCCCTTGGTTATGTTGCATGGAACGGATTCTAGTATCCTCTATGATATGTCAGTACACCATTTTAAAAAAATTATGAGTATGGCATGGAGTATCAAAAGTTTCAAAATAATATTTAAATATGTAAAAAAATATTGTGTAATTCATATTCATTTCTAATGTCACAATTCAATATTAGCAAAATGTTGTCATTCATCATTTCTCCCTCCGTTGAAATTCTCACTTCCCCTTCCGACTTAAATTCCCCTCCTTGCTTAGCTTGAAAAACATGGTAGTTGAACATTTTCATGTATATTCCAAAACATGGCAGCTGCTGTATGATACTAGTATGCACATATGGATACAAAATATGATATGGCTACGCCCTGAGTTTTGGAGTATCGTTGTCATAGCCCTTGAATCTAACTAGGCTAAAGTATATTTAACTTGCTAATTTAGCACAGCAATGCAACAAACTCAAGGGGGGTGGGGGCATGTGGGATCCATATAAAGTTTCAACTCTTAATTGGTAATAATTTGAGTGTTGCTAACTGTTTTTGCTCTGCCTTGTGGAGGTGGATATATTGAGGTGGAAGAAGTACAGAGGGCAATGAAAATGGAGTGAGATGGAAAGCTTTTGATTTTGACTCCCTAGGGCTTGGTAGAGATAATGGAAAATGGAAATGACGAAGAATTTACTCTACTTTTGGTGGTGTAGGTTAACAGCAGGGAATGTAGACGTTGATGAAAAAACTATAGTTAAAGCACTGTCCTTTTTCAGATCAACATTATAGGACGAGTGGCCAGAAATTGTGGACCCTAAGTGAAATTGAGTTCACAACATTCCACTCTCAACCACCTCAGATGTTTTTCTGTTGCAATCACATATAAATTGATTTTTTACCCCAAATTTTCCAATCCCTCTTTCACTACCTCAGCTAAACTAGGCTCCAAGTCCAAGCATACCCTTAGTTATCTTAAATGTATATCCTGCTTAAACCTTTTGAAACTTTGTCAGTGGCTTATAATGTTTAAGTGAGGAAGTTACGTGCATACTGGTTATCTTTCCCTTCTTTTTTACATGTTTGTTCATTTCAAGATGAAACACATCACAGGTTCCCACACCATTAAGCTATGTTTCATCACAAGATTTATAAGAGAAAATTGTGATAGAGAATGATTTTCAAGTAATGAAGTATCACAAGTGCCTTTCAGGTCAATTTCATTGAGGTGCTATATATAATTGAACTGTAAAATTTCATTTCCATTTAACCTGCTAATATGATGAGAGTTCAGTAAGTGGAAATAGATGTCTTAATACGGTGGTAATACATTGTATACATACGACATGATTATCATGAGGCAGTCATGACTTTGTGATACACGTAACTATTGCCTTTAAATTTTATGTAAAAATCTCTTGGAAAGGTGTTGTTATATCACTAACAGTAACTATCTTTTTCTGTACCTGGTAAATTTTACAGAACCAATGCTGACTATTGGCAGCATCAAACCTGTGATGTGGAATGACAACTGGACAGTCGTAACGGAAGATGGCAGTCTTTCAGCACAGTTTGAACACACCATTCTGATAACCCCTGATGGGGCTGAGATTATGACTCAATGCTGACGGGTGCAACATTTAATATTTGTGGATAAGACTCAATGGAGAAACTTTATTATTTAGGTACAATTGATTTCTAATTTCTTCCAGTTCCAGATCAAATTTTTTTTGCTGGAGCATACTCGGGGGGGGAAGGAGGAACTCTCTCATTTTTGTTATGCAATCTCTTCTGCCTCTTATATTGTGTCTGTAACATAGTTTATACTGTCTTCCGTGCTCCAATTGATAATTGATACGTATTCTTTCATTTTTCTTATGGGGAGAAAATAAGTAGGGATTGTTTGAGATGAAGAATAGTTGTGTGTATATGGTTAGTTCTTAGTAATGGCAGCTTTACATGTTGGAAAGGCGGAAAAAATATAAAATTGTCTGTTTGAGAGATGCAGTTTCTTCAGTTGAGGCGTTGCCGGATAGGAAATGCCTGTTATATAGAGTCGTGCACATGATTGGTGCAATACCCGAGGGTCACGCATGGGGTTTCACTGTATCCATCAGCTGCAAGTGACTATCATAGGAACCGCAACAGGTGTAGTGCGTGAACTTTAAGCGGGGCCAATTGCACCGCACCAATTATAGGAACCATGGGTGCCAAAAGAAAATTGGTTTTGTTCTCCTTGTAGTCTTTTTTTAATGCTGTTCTCCTCCTTTTATTTTTTACCCGTCAGGGTCTTGTTACCAAGATATTTTAACTGAACTTTGGTGCAATACACGAGTCACGCATGGGGTTTCACTGTATAAATCAGCTACAAGTGACTATCATAGGAACCGCAATCAGGTGTAGTGGATGAACTTCACGCGGGGCCAATTGCACCGCACTAATTATAGGTACTGTTGGTGCCAAAAGAAAATTGGTTTTGTTCTCCTTAGTCCTTTTTATAATGCTGTTCTCCTTTTAGTTGTTACCCGTGAGGGTCTTGTTACCAAGATATTTTAACTGAACTTTAATGACGCTTTTTTATTCGTTTTCTATTGTTTTCCGACTTCGAGAACTATTATTGACATCCCTCGTATATCGGAAACCTTGTACTGCGTCCTACCCCGCATTTTGAATTTTTCAATCACGTGTTAGCACGTATTCACAAAAACAACTAAGCATAATTATTCACGAAACTTACAAAAAAATGTGTTGGAGAAAAATGCGAAAAGGAGAAATGTTATGTGTGTGTGGATTGGCTTATCATATGTGTCTTTTATTTTTAATTTTCAAAATTTGCATTTTAAGGACTAAACAAGTAAAACAAACAGATACTACATCTAAATAAATGTTGTAAGATAATTGACTGTATATTAGTTAAGTGTCAAATAAATAATATTTGTTTTGGTTAGAATAAATAGAAAGACTGTTTTAGGAAAATAGAAAATAAAATTTAGGGAGGAGACCGTACTTGAATTGTAACATTAGATACACAGTATGTGCGTGTGCGCACATCTATATGTAAGAGATTTTTTTATACTTTATTTTTATTATTTAAATAATTAAATTAAATGAGTAACTAATATTGGTAATTGTGAAAATTAAAAATTAGACACCAAAGTAGAGATAATGATTAAAGACGGAGGGAAGGGGGCTGGCGAGGGCCATGGATAGGGCCGTCCAGAAAAAATCAATTCTTTATTGATTATGTATAGGTCTCACATAAAATATTTGTCAACTTTTAATTCGGTCCCTCAAGTATTTTATAAATTCTTTAATGTTACTTTTTAATAACTTCAATTGTTATGAACTTATTTTTATATATTCTTTAAAAAGAGTTAATTTAACTTTTATATTTCTTTTTTCTTAATTCCATTGCGTTATGTTGTGTATGAAGGGTGTGCAGCGAAATTGTCATGAGCCTTGTTTTCTTTCTTGGCTTGTGGCCCTATTTTATGATGTTTAGACTTTTTTCGGGTCTCCACTTTGTAATTGTCTTGAGTGCTGCACAACTTGTGCTGTAGCTTTTGGTTATTAATTCAATTTGGCTTATTAAAAAAATGTTGTGTGTGAAGGTGCGTAATGTGTCCATCCCCATTCTTTATTTATTTATTTTTTAAATTTCTTTTAACTTCTTCTGACTTGTAATCTTTTTCTATAACGAAAGTTGTCAAGACCTAACTTCATAGCAAAATGAAAGATGACTTATAAAATTTTCAATTGTATACATTGAGAGGAAAATTACTAAAAGGTTCACTGTTGATACAGTAATAAATAAATTTAGCACTATAAAAGATGAAGAGTTTTATTTAAATAGTTTTTTTCTTATTTAAAATTTATTTAATACTTTGAATATACGTTTTCAATATTTTCTTCTGCTCATCTAGTAAAAAAACCATGACTTCATCACTGAGGAGAGACATAACACAAGACTATACAACTTTCTATTTAGTAAAATATACACAAAACATGTTAACTGAAAAAGAAACATGTGAAAATAATTTAATTCACAAAACTAGTCTATTTAGTAAAAAAAAAAACTTTATAACTTAAATATTATATTAAGTTTCTTACTCTGCTCAATTTTAATTCATAATATAATCCCTGCCATTGAGAAATTCCAACGGACAGCAACCCAGAATTTGGTGATGGCAATTTGATGTCGATCATTACGCATGTCGTAAAACTAGTTTAACATTAAATAATAAATTTTGCCTTTATTTTTAACTTTGAAAATCGGCAACAATTATTTTATTCACGTTTAAGATAGTAGAAAATATTACACTTGTGTTGTGATCGTACAGGAATTATTAAGCAAATATATGAAGGGCTTCAACCATGGATATCATGCTTTCTGGCGGTCATTTACTTCCCATCTTTTGAGTTGGACTTTCTCAGCTTTCTTGCCTCCGAGAGTGATTTTGCCAACCTGCAAGCATAAATAGATTTTTATTTGAGAGATGTTGAAGCTTTTTTTTTTTTTTTTCTTGGTTACTGCTACAAAATAAATTAAATAGGTGATAAATAAAATGAACCTTTTGAGTTCTTCCTCATTGGTGCCTTTATCTGGAACCGGTTCATACAAACCCGTATCTAGATTCACTCGCGTAACTGCTTTCTTCAATAACTTTTCGCCCACTTTGACCAGATTATCCATATTCTCTTTAGTAGCAACATCCACAGATGCTAAATCCCCCTCTAATTTATTGTCCTGATTGAAGCAACCATTGCAAGTTTTTTAACAAATTAATTACGACGATTATTAATTTGACGACAATAGAACCACACAAATTAAAAAATGTAGTAACTGTTTCAAATCTTTTTTTTTTTTAAGACCACATGTATGACTTCGAGTCAGATACGATCATCATGTATCTGAGCATTTAAATACCCACAACTCGAATTTGATATAACTAATTAAGTTAAAACAATCTCACACCAATTAATTAGGAATATTCATAATATTCATAAACACGAGCCACATTAGTTGATATCATGTGCTCAGAGAAGCTAATCAAGTGGTAAACAATTTGTATAAGTATGTTTTTCAAATGTCCTATTAGAGTCATGTGTTTAGTGTAGTGCCTGATTTTATTTGTAATGACTTGAGAGCAGATGTAGCTAGTATTAACTTTCCTAGAGGATTTTCGCCTTGCTTGCATTTTCTTTCCATCACCAAAAAAAATCCCACGCCAATTGTTTCATACCGTCAGTGGTATTTCAAATCTGCTTATCCATTATATACATACTATTGTCTATCTATACATCTATATATGTAAAGAAAAGTAATGTTGACCCGGCTACAAAAAATTAACCATAACTTAGGTATGACAAAAAGCTAAAGGTTGGCTAGAGATGGCACACAATGTTGAAGACCACCTATGTATTCAAGTTTAATATGAATACCAATTTATTCGGTAAAAAATCATGACAAAAAGATATTTAACTGGCATTTTTTTAAAATGAAAAACTCGGTCATCGATTTAGAAAATGCCCTCCGGTTCATCCATTTGCATGGGTTGGTCATGCGTGTGACGCAAGGAGAGGGAACTCGAGACGCGAGCTCTTTCCTGATTGCATAGAAATCAACAGAATATATAGGAAGAAAACGTCAGGTGTTAATAAACCGTAAAGAATTAATTTAGGTAGTGTTTGCACGTAGAATTTCAAAAATTTATGGAATTTGAAATAAATGGGAATTTAATTGTGTAATTATTTTTTTCATTTTAAAAATATTTTATTTAGGCAAAATAATTTAAATTCTTACATTTTAAATTTTTTATTCAGATAAAATAGTTCAAAATAAACATTAATCAAATTTTAAATAATAGTTGAAAATCAGAAAATTGTATAAAAATTAAAAATTAATTATATCATTTTCCAAAGATAATCAATGACTAAAATAGATATTAAATACTTAATATTTTCATTTAAACATAATTTGTAACTATAAAAATATCATTTAACAAGAACAAAAAAATATTGATAACCTTTTATTATTCAAAGAAGCGCGCACGATCTTATATTTTATCAGTAAAAATATATATATGTATTAATAGATAAAGACGAAGAAAGGTGTGCAAAATAAAGAGAGGTGTGAAAGAAAGAGAAAAATAGAGAGGTGTAAGAGAAAGCGAGATGTATAAGAGAGGGGGAAGAGATGAAAAAAGACAGAGAACACATCAAAAATTCAAGATAAAAAAGTTCACAAGATAGCAGAAGGGAGAAAAATATTAAATTATTTTATTATAAGTATTATTTAAAATTTCTTCATTTTACTTGAAAAAAAATATTTCCTATAAAATTTCATCATTTTAAAAATTCTTAAGTTAATTTCTAAACAAGTCATTCTAATATCTGGTATTTTAAATTAACTTAAAAGTTAAAATTCTCTCCCAAAATTCTCCATTTAATAATATTTGATCCTCTTCGTGATTTATTTATTTTAGGTTAATTTACTTTTGTACTGCCTTAAGTTTTAAAGAAAACCAATGACCACAGAATTTCGCCTACCTAGTAATGCAAGGTACTTACTTGAATCCGGAGGTAGTTGTCTTCAGATTGAAGCGCACTAAAAACCACAGTGTTGTGGTAGTCAACCATATCAGTGCTCGCTTCACTAAAACAATCTATAATGGGAGTTGACCCAGAGTTGAATAACCAAGTTAAAATTCCCCATTTGGAAACCATCTGAGCGTTGTATTTTTGCTCGCTCTTGTTTGATCCAGTCCCTATTGAGAGAACAAGAAAACGTGTAAAGTCCAAAGGGTTAATGCTTCTCTCGTCTGGGTTCCTTATGAGTTGCTTGGCCACTTCTCTAATTGCAACCAAAGTCTGCAGATATAAGAAGAAGCGAATTAAGTCTTTTAACGTCAATTAAAAATGGTTGAATATTCTCCGCAATATCTCCCTTTTGTTTTTGTCTCAAGAATCTTACCGGATTATTAGCAGCCACACCACCATCAATGAGGTTGAATTCTTTTATGACTTTCCCTTGTTCATCTTGTTTTGTAAAATAATGAGCCGGCAAAAAAGTTGGAGCAGCCGAAGTGGCTATGCAAATATCTGACAGTGGTACATCTAAAGCTGGCTCCATTGCCATCTGCACAGCACGATTCAATTCACAACAATTTCGGTGACCAATCAAAACAGTAGAAATGTCTTAGCCACCATCCTCTCGGGGGAAAAAAAGGAAAAAAGTCAACTGCGTATAAGAAAAAGAATTAATTAATGACCTGATACGAGGAAAAGATGGTAGGTTGAAGTTTCTTGACATCAAAAGTTGGAATAACAACGTTTGTCAAGGTTTGGTGCAACTTTGTGTCCCCTAACTTCTTTCTTATCACCTCATGGAGATACTTCCCGTCATACTTAGGTCCTGTCAAAGCCTTCCCTATTTTTATGAGCGGAGCGAATATTCCCCTACGTGAAATTCAAGAGTAACCAAAAGATATATAGATACCATATAATTGGTTAGTTATATATATTTATAATTTTCGATGTGATTTTTTACATCTTGGATCTAATTTTAAGAAGTTAATAGTTATAATTTTCACATCTTAAATGTAATTTTTTACTTTTCAACGAATTTTCAAACACGTTAATTGCTCTAAACACAAGGAATGTGTATATATAAAGCATATAGTACTCTTATGTATGTGATTGATAACAATAACAATAATGTTAATGTAATAGTAGACCATGTCTGGGGGAAAATTTGTGGAGAGTTTTCGAGGTAAAATGGCACTATTTCTTTGGCAGCAAATAAAGGGCGATCATTGGCCTTTGGATTGGGAGCTGCTAACATGGAAGCAATAAGACCCCCTGTACTTGTCCCAGCTATTACATCAAAGTAATCTGCAAGCCTTGCATCCTCTCCGTCTAACTCCTACAAACATACATACATACACCTCAAAAGCATTAGGATCTATTTTATAAAAATACGTGTGTGCTCAGTACAATTTTTGCTTCTATATTATATTATATATATTAATTAATTAACCTGAAGTTGAGACTCAAGGTAGGCAAGAATAACACCGGGAATAATTCCTCGGATACCACCACCATCAATGCTAAGAACTGTAATGAGATTCTCATATTTTGGAGCCGGAATTTCGGGAGAAGATGGATTTTCCATGGATGTTTGAAAACTAAAATCAACTCAATGATTAACAAGCGTGTGGGTGTGGATGGAGAAGTTTTGAGGCACCCTCCAAAACTATGTACACTATATATATTATTTCACGCAAAGTCGCAAACCAAGAGATAGCTCGTGGAAATTAAAGAACTTCGCAATTGGTTGTGCTTTATTTTTTTTTATTTTTTTTCCTACAACTTCGTTTTTCAGTTTTAATTTAATCGTTGAGCCAGAGATTTTTCTTGAAATATAAGTTATATATGTTTACGTGAAACAATAAGAAAAGACTAACGTGGTAAATGATAATCAAAAAAAGAACAAGACTCAACAATCAACATCAGATTAATGATGAATGAAGTCATTGACGTGGGATTTAAAAGCTTATCCGGCAAAAAAACTGATAACATTCACAGGTCTCTAGCTAGACGGGGTCTCTGTTTTATATTATATATATACACGCTATCCACTACGGTACAATATCACAGCTAGCTGTTGCTTAATTGGTGTTAAAATATCTTTCTTATGAGTTTAATGGCGGCCTGCTCCCTTAATTTATAATATCTCGGGTTCAGTCAACTAGGTCCAAATCTTTGGGAAAGATTACTGAAATTGCTTTGAGTAATGATAAAATAGATATGCCTCCTTCAGAAATCTCACAAACATCGGAGTGAATGATCACAGGAGATTTTTCATCTAGACAAATGCTATGATGCCGGAAAGTTATAATACCCGGATATGCCTGGATAACATCTGTTATTTGTATATAACTAGGATTTTAGTTTGTATATTTCACATTAATTATAAATGTTTACTTTCAGATAATTAAAATATATAAAAATAAATATTTTACATTTACAATAAACAATTTAAATTGTGATATAAAATTATTTTTAATTAACCATTTATAATTCTTTAAAAAATTAAAACTATTAAATTTTAATTTGGAATTAGAGATGAAAGAGAATGAATTGAAAAAAAATAATAAATTATGAAAATTAAATATATAGATAAATATAAAAGAAAAATAGTTTGAGATAATTGCAAAAAAAAATTAACTAGTTACAGAGATAGTGTATGAAATGCATCTTCAAAACAAAGAAGAAAAAATATTAAAAATGTTTAATTAAGAGAATAAAAAGAGTTTGAGTCTCATTCTCTAAATTATATATTCTAATTTATAACATAATAGTACATATAATGATTTTTATTATTTTTTTGGAATCTTAATAAAACTAAAAAATGTAGGTATAGCCACGACAACACTATTTAATTTTTAACCATATCCGAATCTTAATCAACAACTCTCATAAAATCTTGGCCAATTCAAATTATTTTTCTTCAATGATTTTTGGTTTTGTACTTCATTATGAGAAGAATTTAAACCAGTGTTTTAAAAACTAGATTGGATTAACCAATTTGATTGGTTTGACTGGGAATCAGTCCGTTGATTGGTTTGTTGATGTCAAACTACCGGCTTACATCTTAAAACCAATTAAGATCAATGAATACCAAGAAAAAAATTGATGCAAAAAATCAGTTTAAATTGATATTCTTCCAAATTTTCTATTTTTTTAATCTTTTGATTTTTTTAAATTTAATCTAAAACATTTTTAAGATAAATAAAAATATATATTTAAGGATTATACATAGGTATAAATTATTTTTTTAATAATTATTAATTTTTATCTTATAAATCATATAATTTAGTCATTTATATTAATTTACAATTTTTTATATCTTTATTTTTATAATTTTATATTATTTTATTACTTAAAATATTATGTAATATTAAAGAAATATATAAATTTAATTACTACCAATTTAACCATCATTTAATTAACCGCAATTGCGAACCAGTGCTTTCATTGGTTTAATTATTAGTCTAGTTTTTAAAACATTGGTTTAGCTGTAAAGAATATGTTGGCATAATAATTTTTAAAATTTAAAATTTGTAAAATAAAATAAAATAACAACATGCAAAAAAACCCAAGGAATTGGCCAAGTGAAGCAAGACAAAGTTTTGCATCCGACAAATCGTAGGTTTGAGCTCCTACTCGTTTCTTTGGGATGAAGTTTCATTTATGTTACAAATGTTTATTTTTGTATAATTAACTTTCATAATAAATAATTTTTAATATATAATTCTATTATAATTAAAATTCTAATTACAATTTATAATAAATAAATATCTTTAAATAAAGAAAAATATATTTTATATTTATAATAAACAATTTAAATTGTAATATCAGGTTATTTTTAATTATTGACAATTTTTTTAAAAAGTTATTGAAATTCAATTTAGAAATAGAGATAAAAGAGGATAGATTGAAAAAAATAAACAGTGAAGATAATCAAATATATAGACAAAGGTAAAATGAATGTGGTTTAAGATGAAGAGAAAATTTTATCGATTAATTGCATGAGTAATGTATGAGGTGCACATCCAAAGAAAAGATCGAAAAGGAAAAAATATTGAAAATATCTAATTGAGATAATTGAAAAAGTAAAAGTCTCACATTCCAAGTCACATATTGTAATTTATAATATAATATAGGAGTGAACAATGCTTTTAATTTATAAGTTTTATTTTGTTTAAATATAGGTATTTCCATGGTTGGAAGCCATACAACTAATTCCCTAAGAAAGTAAAATATTAGTACGGAGCATCTCCTCTCCCCACAAGTGCTACTATGTTTGCATAGCTAGAAATTGAACCCCTATCATACACTTAAAAGATCCAAGCTACTAGTCATAGGGGTGTTCATGACCTGTTCCGTTCCACTAACACAGCTCGACCCGAAGGGACTTTTGATGAGTTTGGGTTTAAGAAATTGGACCCGGTGTATTTTTAGGACAGATTTGGGTTATACTTCAGGTTGTCTCAACCTAGTCCAATGTATATATTATTTTAAAAAGTCTAATTTTTAAAACAATTATGTATTAATAACACAATTTCTTCACTTAATAAATAATCTTTTGTCTAACATGATATTATATTGATATTATTTACCTTAAAATATTTATTGTAAAATATACCTTAATTGTAGTTAAATATTACTTTATTTTTACGATTTAACTTTATATAATGTTAAGATTGATATATTATGACAATAAGCCGAGTTGACCCCAGTCTTGTCTGATGACTTATCGGGTTTTAATCGAGTTTGGTTTGGATAACCTTATGAAAATTTCGGGTCGAGTAGGGACACAGGTTAACTCGGCCCAACCCGTCCCACAAATACCCCTAACTAGCCATTTGTGTCATACTTTTTTATTATCCTTTTTCATTTTTAAAAAAAATAGGGTTACTTAGTTGGCATATGTTAATCAGTATTTTAAGTGTACTAATTAAGAAATTAAAAATTAAAAACTATTAAACAATATTATTAATATACTCTTATTGTAATTTTAAATAGGTTTAAATATGTTTTAAGTCCCTACAAATATGATTTTGTCTGGTTTTACTTCTTGCAAAAAAAATTGTTAATTTTAAATCCTTCACATTTTGTTAGTGTTCTTTTTTAGTCCTTCCTACTAACTCTAGTTAGTTTAGTGCTAACATGACTAACAAAATGAAAATTAATTAAGATAATTAAGGTAATAAGGAATATTCTAAATTAAGATAATAAGATTATTTTAAGGACATATTTTAATTAAGTTATGTATTTATTATTTATATAGAAAGCTAATTGCATATAATTTTTTTATAATTTATTTTTAATTTTTAATATATTGTGAAATGTTATTTTTATTGCTTTTAATATTATTCTTACTTTTTAGTTCACTAATTTACTTTTAACATTGTACTTTTAAAAAAATGATAATTTAATTAGACGATTATAATTTACTTTTAATATATTACTTTTGTCTTTGGAGACAAAATAATTGCTTGTGACATATTAAAAAAATAAAATACATTACAATCGGTCAAAATTAATGAATTAAATTGTAAAAAAATCAAAATTAATATATTAAAAGTAAATTAAAAGCATCTAAGTAAATTATAATTCTTTTTAAAAAAGTACAATGTTAAAAGTAAATTAGTGAATTAAAAAGTAAGAACAATATTAAAAATAATAAAAATCATTGTTCATAATATATTAAAAATTAAAAATAAATTATAAAAGTAAATTATATATAATTACCATATTTATATAAACAATAAATACATTATTTAATTGAATTACGCATATAAAATAATCTAATTATCTTAATTTAAAATATTCTTCATTACCTTAATTATTTTAATTAATATTATTCAATTTGGTAGCCATGTCAGCACTAAACCAACTAGAGTTAATGACAAAGATTAAAAAAGAACATTAAGAAAATGTCAAGGATCTAAAAGTAACAGAAAAATTTGTAAGGACTAAAATCAAATAGAGTCATATTTGCAAGGACTTGAAACATATAAAAGCCTTTTAAATATATTCCTAACATGACTTTTAATAAAACATATTATTATTTCTTTAACCAAACAAGGTCCTATTTATTTTACAATTTTGTTAACATTAATAGTTAGAGCTGATTTTAAACATCTCAACGTGATAAAATTTTATTAGAAAGGAAAATATTTATTATATCAAATCGTATAATAAATATTTTTTTAATAAAAACTTATCACTTTTCAATATTTAAAATCAATCATAAAAGTTAATGGAACATAGGGTGATTGTTATTTGAATAGTACATAGAATAATTTTTATTTGATTGATAATGTACAAAAACATATACTGGCAATGCATGAAAAATAATCATTCCTATATCTTATTTTCGAGCTATTCAGACTTAATATAGTTACAGCGATTCATTACTTTGTATGGAATATGATTTTAAAAAAATTTAGCTTATTTTTAAAACTTTGTATGGTTCTGTAAAGGAAAAACAGAAGAATTATTTTCTTCTGTCAATTTTCAAGCATAATAAATATTAAAAATTGATCAAATGGGCAAGATATTAGATCGAAATATACAAGTATTATTGTGAGAAGATACTAAGGCATGTACCACCGACCATAAATACTCAAATTGATGGTATCTATCATATAAAATATCACCTATAGTAGTTTTATTTAGGGTCAATTTAACGTACATGATGTTTTGAAGTTTTCTCCTTGTTGACTTTGTAGACAGATATTCTTATATTTTTAACGACAGTTAGAAAGGAATTAATTCATATAAAACTAATAAATTACTTCTACAATGCATCTTTGATTTTTTTTCCCCCCTCTAATAACTTAACTTCCAAATTGAATAACATCCAAATCAGTCCAAATTAAAAAAAAAATCGATAAAAATAAAATTAATTCCCGAGTACTCTAAAATCTGAAATTTTTAGTGGATATAGTGTGATAGTAAAGGAGATACCCGTTGATCTTTTTATGGGGTGAGAATCTCATTTTAGTAGAAAGAGGATTATTCTTAATTCTATAATAAGTTGTTGGTGAAACCTTGACAATGAATTTAAGAGTGAATTATGTATCATAAAATTCAATAAAATGAATTTTGAGTATTTAGACAATTGATGTCTCGGTCCTTAACTAAAAGAAAAACTAAAATATTAAGTATTTAGTTTTTATTCCTATGGGGTCAAACTTTCCTCAATACAAAAAAATTCCAAGGTGTAGGTGTTGTTAAAAAAAAAAAAAGATATTAGAATGTGAGGAGAAATTTTATAAATCTCAAAACATGATCTTCTTTAAATAGAAGGAAAAAAAACCATTGGAAAAAATTTAAGCAGCACTTGAAATTCTGAATCTAAATAGATTTATCTTAAATTGAATGGAGTTTAATAATCCTAAATTGGTTTCCGTCCATTTTTGAAGGAATTAATTTGGATTGATTTCCTCTTATCAAAATAATTTGGTGAACGATAAATTGGAAAAAAATGCTATATGAAAAATAGGAAAATAATGAGGAATTATAGGTTAATACATCTTAATTGCAATATTTAGAAGAGATATAATGCTTCATATTTGAAAATTAAAAATAAAAACAGAAACAAAGTGATTGAGTGGCGTGATTCAAGAATAGAATAAACTTTCTTTTCAAAATTTCATGTGTTCTCCTTACAAGTAGTATTAGTATTTTGTATTATAATGGTGATTGTCTATTATTAGAATTCTGTTATTTGGGCAAAAATTATGAGGAAATTGTATTTATGTTGCTGCTACTTTCATTGCATCCCAAGTGTTTGATTGTGGTGATTTCAATTGCTATTTATAAGCATTCCTTTCCACATGTTATATAAGTATTTCTTTTTTGGTAACCATATTATAGGTATGAAGTATTCATTGACTTTAACGATGACTAATTCCTGTCAGAAACCCTGGTTAGTTATTTTTAGTGAGGTCTCCCTCCCCCCACCATAATTTTTTTCATCCACAATATATAAATATTTCTTAATACATTAAGAATAAATTTTTCTTGTTAATATAGAATTCACATTTCTAACACTAAAAGAAAGGAAAACTCAAGAAATTTGCATAATGAGTACATGATGATACTATTACATCACTAATAAATGTTATTTTGAGAAAAAGGAAAATATGTATGTGGATTTTATTATGCCTTCAAAATATATAATGTTGTTTGAATGAATATGTTATCTTATTTCCTATATAAAATGGACAACAAGAGATTTATGAAAGATTTTATATCATATATACATGAAAATGTATTTAAAGGTTGAACATTGACAAAATGCTTAGGTTATTATACATCATGTTACAAGTAAGATGTTTGTGGATTGATCCTTTGGCATTGAATTTAAGTTCTCACAATATATTGATGATAAAACCACTAAATTGTTGTGGAAATAATATTCTATTTCAATTTTCTAAAAATATGGGTTATTTTGTTAATATAAATGATATAGGTGTTAAAATGTTACTTATAAACTTATATTCAAGGGGTGAATATTGGAATACACTTCATCTTGTTGAAACGGCATTATGAATGGATGTTTGCATATTTCAATTTTTTTTTTCTATTTAAGAAGGATTTTTTTTTTTGCAAAATAAGTTTAGAATAATGACCAGGTAAGTTCCACTAGCATGTATATATTTATCTTAAGAGGTGGCATTGTTTCTTAGAATCGGTTTTAAGGCAAACATGTACAACCATATTTATAATGAAATTAAGATTGATGACTCTTGAACTTAATTACAAGTCAAAAAACATGATGATTGAGAGGCTTAATTGCTGATATATCATTGTGATAGGAAAAATACAACTCTTGTATTTCTCCATTATGATTCACAAGCTACAATTAATGTGGCTAATAGTAGTGCTTATAATGACAAGAAAAGGCACATAAGTATGAGGCATAGTGTAGGTTGTGCTATATTTTTTTTATTGGAAAGAGACAATAGCTTGATTTCCTACGCAAATTGGCAAATGTAGGTTTAGATACTTCTGTGTGGTGAACAACGGTTACATACATTGGCAACATTATGCAATAGATATAGGAGTTCATCCCTAACCATTTTCAACCAGGTAATAGATTTCTTGCTCCAAATGATGAAAAACCACAAAGAGGTTAGAGATATTTGCTCCATATTTGAATGTGTACATGTTCTTAAGCTTAGTGAAAGACTCTAACATCAACACCTTTGTCCCTGCCTCCTTTGCTATCGTCAAAGTTTAACTTTGGCATATATACAAGCTTGGCTCCAATAGACTGGGATTTTATATATTTAATCATCACGAGCTTACATGCACTTTGACAATTGGTTGAAGACGTGTTCTTTCCAATATGCTACTAAAGTCTTTACGGTGAATATGGGTTATCTGTGACATGTTATTGTCGTCATATCCATATATATAATCTATATTTTGACTAAACATACATGATTTCTTTTTTATTTTCTTCAACTAGTGACAAGTTCAAGTATTAATTAACTTGAGTTCTTATCCTCCTAGCATAATCCATGCACGAGGGGGAGGGACAACAAGAGAAAGAGAAGTTGAAGGTTCATGCAAAGAGGTTTTGGAGATAGAGAACAAATGGGTGGGTTTGTATAAAGTGGTTGCTATGGGAGAGAGAAAAAGTGTGACAATAAGAAGACATGGACAAAGAGACAACACCAGACAAAGGTCCATAAAATTGTCATTTTAGTCATCCTTAAATTAGTAACTTTGGTCCTTCAAGCTAAAGTGTTATCGCTAGTGGAAATCACTATAAAAAAACATTCTTGAAATTATCATTTTGGTCCCTGTTGATGTGTGTTATGTGTACGTCTGGATGCCACATGTTAGCACAAGTGGTTGCCAAAATGATAAGTAACATGTCATATCAAGTGTTTGCTAACAAAGTTTGTGGATGACTAACGACAAAGACTAACTTGATTAACAAAATTCAATTTCAAATATTTATTTGTCATTTTTTTATTTTAGGGATTATTGTGAACACCTAATTTTGTCGAGATAAATGAAAATAAAATATAAAAAAAGGGTGAAAAAAATGAGAGTTTTTTTCTTGAAGGAAAATAGCTCATTTTTTTATGATGAATATCATGAAAACACAATATTATATCTTGAACTATACTTGTTCGTTTGAGGTGTTATTTGCATTGTTGGAAAGCTTGTGAAAAGATCTACAACTCATGTTTTTACCTCAAAAATCAAAATCAACTTCTATCCTAATGAAAACTAACCTTAAAGTGAACCATTTAACCATAAAAAGCTCAAGTCCCACATTCCTTCACTCTCATTTTCCCTTCACTTAGAAGTCTCACATTGGGCAATCTACACTTATGCATCTTCCCTTATATAAAGAGAAGACTATCAAGTAATGAAAAGGAGAAAGAAAATTCAAAAAAATGGTTTAATGCAAAGCATGAAACCTATAAAATTTTAATTTTTTCATTATTATCTTTTTTCTTTTCCTCTTTTAGAACTTTTACTAAAGGCGCGTAGTGGATTGTTTAATGTGTTGTGCCTACGACAAGATAAATTTACCTATCTTATCATTTTTTTCCCTATGCTTTACTATCTTTTTATCATTGTTATTGCTGTTAATTTTATTCTTTGTATATCTTTTTTCAAATTAGGAATATTTATTTTTAATTTTTTTTAGAGAATGGATTGATTAGATGTGACATCTTCTTAATCCCTAGGTTTGGAGGCATAAGTTGAGACAATTTAATGTCTTTAAACTCCTTTCTAAAATTAAAAATGTTAAATCAAAATTAAATTACCACAAAAATAAAAAAAATGTTATTATTATTGTTATTATTACTTTTTTTCTATGTTTTTATTATCGTTGTTATTTTTTATTCCTTTTTTTTTTAATTGAGAATATTTTATTTTTTAAATATCTTTATTAGAGAAAAGATTAATTGGATGTGACATCTTTTTAATTCTGAGATTTTGGGATGCAAGCTATGATAGATTGATGTCTTAAAATTGTTCTCTAAGGCAACAATAAAACATGTTAAACCAAAATTAAATTATTACAAAATAAAAATGTTAAATCAAAATTAAAATTTTCTATTGGATTGACTTGGATGTACAACTCTATTAATTCTATCTTTGGGATGTATGAGTTTGACGATTTAGAAATTCTAAAATTTAATAAACAAAATTAAAAAATGACAACATATAGATATTTTCTACCAAAGAAATGAGTCTGATTCCCTATTGCATCGAGAGATACGTAGGAGCAAAGGTTCACTCTTGTTGATCTCAAAACATAAAATTTAACTATTTAAAGATAAAATAAAAACAAAATTTTTAATACATAAAATCCACCTTTTCATTGTACTTATTAATGGGTGTGACAAATATTTTAAAAGTTATTAATAATTTGCTTAATTAATTAGAGGTAATCATTTTTATGATGGACGTTATATGATACTGACACCTTTCCTATACGTAATCGACTCTCAAATCCAAATTTAGTTTTCGTGGACTATTTTATTTTTAAGGATTTTTCCAATATTTTTCTTTAATGAATATTGGTGGTGACTCCCTGTTTTTAAACTTATTTTTTGTCATCTCGCTACGACCCTAATTACGACAACTATTATGACAACATTCCACAATTATGTAATTTTAAAAAAAGTTCACATCACTTGTGTGTTTTTATTTTAATCATTCATAATATGATCTAATGTTCAATATTTTTTTTTTCTCTCACATAAAAAAAATATGAAAAAAAGAGCAACATACACCTGAGAATTATACACTAGGTGTGCACACGGATACATGGTTAACTATGTGTATAAATATGATTAATTTTGTTTCACAAGTTGTTAAATATAAATGAACATGATTGTATATAATTATCAATATGCGGTTAATAGTTCATGAGTTATTAAAATATTTAATGGTGGTTAACTTTATCTCACAAGTGATTAATAGTGTCATAAAGTTATTGATTGTCACATGTGGTTAACATCATGTGTAATTATGATTAACTTTATCTCATAAAGGATTAAGAGTAAATGAAAATGATTATATACAATTATCAATATATGGTTAATAGTGTCATGTGATTATTGAAATGTCTAATAATGATTAATTTTGCCTCATAAGATTTTAACAATGTCATGAGAATATTGATTGTCACATGTAGTTATTTACATGTGTAAATATGATTAATTTTGTTTTTAAAATGGTTAAGGAAAATGAACATGATTGTATATAATTATCGATATGTGATTAATAGTATCATGAGGTTATTAAAATATCTAATAACTAGTACATGTACCCATGCGATGCACGGGACAAATTATGAATTGGGAAGTAATATTTGATATTGTTTTAAAAAGATTTAAATTTAAATTTTGGAAAGAATATCATGTTACAAAAATTAATATGGCATGATGACAAAAAATTGTTTTAGCTTGCCATTATTAAGTATAAACATGCTCCAAAGTTAAAGAAAAAAGAGAGCAAATTATGAAGAAAAGAGGATACAAATAAATTAAGAATACATTATTGAAGAAGTAGATGAAACAAATATAAAACAATAATCAAAATAACAGGGTATTACTAACATCTATACTTATACCAACTCATAATAAAAAAGATAAAATAATAGTCAAAACAATAGAGCACCACCAAAAGGACATCACCAACAATATATATTTAAACTTTATGAACATGATTATCTTAATCCATTTTTATTAAATACCAATATATATTATTCTTAATGCTTTTTTATTGAATTAAATATCCCTTCTTTTAAATTAATTATATTTTTATAATCTGCCATAATTAATATGCTGAATTACCATTTATTTTACCAATCATAATAATCAAATTTTGAAAATTAAATTATTATAGTTGATTTGAATTCTTTATTCTAACATTAATATATTTATATATGTCTTAATTTATTTTACATGATTTTTGTAATTAATATGTTGAATTACCCTTTATTTTGTCATCATCATAATCAAATTTCAAAAGTTAAAATATTAAAGTTGATTTGAATTCTTTATTTTGCCATTAATGTATCATTTAATATATAAAGTTGATGATTATTTTCCTTTCTAATTAAATTACTTTTCATTTTACTCTGTCAGTAACATGGCACACCCATTGTTAAGATATTTGCATGCCTTATATTTACATAATTATATAAATATTATGCTAGATTACTCTTTTTATTATGTCAATCATAATAATCAAATTTTAGAAGTTAAAATATTAGAGTTGATAATTTGTTTCTTTTTTTTTATTAAATTACTTTTTCAAATTTTTATGGAAGGTTTTCTGCTAAATGTAGTAATTTTGTATGCAATTCTTTGAAAGGTTTCTGACGACTTCAAAACAATTTATGACAATTTTAAAATTCTTACAGACCAAATTAAACAAATGATTAAATATCCAATTAAAATTTTAATTTTAAAACCTATTTAAAAATTGGTAAATAATTCATAAATAATCATATAATTTGAAAACAATTTACTATATTGTTTGTTTTAAACTCCAGCTATACTTTGAATAATTTATCATCTTAATATATTTTTATTAAAGACTAATATATATTATCCTTAACGTTATTTTTAATAAATTAAATATTTCCTCTTTTAAATTGATAATATTTTTATAATTTGCCATAATTAATATGTTGAATTGCCCTTTATTCTTCCAATCATAATAATCAATTTTGAAAGTTAAAATATTATAGTTAATTTGAATTCTTTACTCTGCCATTAATATATTAATATACTTCTTAATTTATTTTACTTGATCTTTGTAATTAATATGCTGGATTACCCTTTATTCTACCAATCATAATAATCAAATTTCGAAAGTTAAATTTTGGAATTGATCTGAATTCTTTACTTTGTCATTAAGTATCTTTTTAATATATAAAATTGTTTTTCCTTTCTAATTAATTAGAGCTAATGATTATTTCAAATTAATATATATATATACATATATATATATATATACATACATATATATATGTATGTATATATATATATATGTATGTATATATATATATATAAGAGGTAATATTTAAATTACTTTACACTTTACTCTACCATTAATATGACACACCCATTGATAAGATATTTACATGCCTTATATTTACATAAGTTTATATTTATATATATTATGTTGGATTTATTTTGCCAATCATGATAATCAAAATTTGAAAGTTAAAATATTAGAGTTGGTAATTTTTTTATTATTAAATTACTTCAAAAAAATTATGTGGAAGATTTCATGTTAAATGTAATAATTTTGTGTGCAATTATTTGAAAGGTTTCTGATGATTTCAAAACAATTTATAACAGTTTTAAAATTCTTAGAGACTGAATTAAAAAAGAAATGATTAAATACTCAATTAAAAAAATTAATTTTACGACATATTTAAAAATTGATAAATAATTTGTAAATAATAATATAATTTGAAAACAATTTAATATATTGTTTATTTTAAACATCAGCTATACTTTGAATAATTTATCATCTTAATCTATTTTTATTAAAGACCAATATATATTATTCTTAATGTTATTTTTAATAAATTAATTATCTACTCTTTTAAATTAATTATATTTTTATAATTTTCCATAATTAATATGCAGAATTATCCTTTATTTTGCCAATCATAGTAATCAAATTTTGAAAGTTAAAATATTATAGTTAATTTGAACTAATTCTTTACTTTACCCTTAATATATTAATATATCTCTTAATTTATTTTACATGATTTTGGCAAATAATATGCTACATTATCCTTTATTCTGTCCATCATAATAATCAAATTTTGAAAGTTAAAATATTAGAATTGCTTTGAATTCTCTACTCTGCTATTAATATATCTTTTAACATATAAAGTTGATGTTTATTTTTTCTTTCTAATTAAATTACTTTGCACTTTTCTCTACCATTAATATGGCACACCCATTGATAAAATATTTTACATAATTTTTTTATATATTATGTTGGATTGTCTTTTTTTTTGCCAAAATATTTAATCAAATTTTGAAAGTTAAAATATTAGAGTTGATAATTTGTGTCCTTTTTTATTAAATTACTTTAGAAAAATTCTTTGGAAGGTTTCTTGCTAAATGTCATAATTTCATATGCAATTCTTTGAAAGGTTTCAAACAACTTCAAATTGTCAAAAATCATTACAATTTAAATTAGATTAAAAATCTTAGAGATTGATTTAAAAAAATGATTAAATATCCAATTAAAAAAATAATTTCAAAACCTACTTAAAAATTTGTAAATAAATAATCATATAATTTGAAAACAATTTAAAGTCACACACACACACGCGCACATACATACATACATACATACGTACATATATATATATATATATATATATATATGAGTCAGGATCCATTGATACCAGGTGTTAAAGTTAGTCAAATTACACTTTCAATAACTTTTTGTAGAATGCAAATTTAACCAATCCAACCATTGAATTTAATGTTCTTATTAATTAGATTAAGTATACAAAATTTCATAAAATTTCAAAATTATTTAATAATTCATCACATCACTTTATTTTAACGTATAATATGATATTAAAATATATGTAAATATTTAATGTTAGATAGCATATCTAACAAAGTCCAAATGATGTGAAATTTGACATACATATTCATGAAGATAATATCACTTAATTCAATGGTTGGATTAGTTAAATTTGCATTCAACAAAAAGTTATTGAAGGTGTAATTTGACTAACTTTGACACCTGGTGTCAACGAATCCTGACCCTATATATATATATATATATATATATATATATATATATATATATATGTATGTATGTATGGTATTTAAACATTAAATTTTTATTTTTATATATTTTAGGTGAATGCAACTATTAAATATATTAAAATATATATTTATTATTTTATATATTTTGAAAATAATTTAATATATATATTTTGTTTTAAACTTAAGTTGTTCTTTAAATAATTTATTATCTTAATCTATATTTATTAAAGACCAATATATATTATTCTTAAAGCTGATTTTAAAAACTTAAATTTGAGTCCTTTTAAATTAATTATAATTAAGTGCTATAAATTCTAATTAAATGTAATTGGACAATCATATGTATTAAAATCTATTTGCAAAGTATTACCTGAAATGCTAATTGAAGATAGATGATTCCAATATTTAGATATTTACCATTAGCACATAAACATTTTAGTAAAGAGATATTCTTTATGGCATTTGATATTAAAACAATGTTAGACTTTTTTCTTTTCTTATTCTCATTAGTAGTAAGCGTGGAAGATTAAAGTAGACAACACCAGTCAAATAAAGTTTGCCAAATTATCATTGATTGTTGACAACACCGTTGTTCTAGCATAATTCAGCATTGCTGCAAATTATATTATAAAAATCTAAATTAAACATGATAAAAAATATATATTCTTAATCATTATAACTTCAATTGCAATTGAAACCTAATAAAAATCAAAAGAAGAATTAAAATTGTTTTAACACCATAAATGTTTAAACATCAATTGAAAAAAACTATATGAATAAATAATAATAAGAAGAAAAAGTAAGAATAACAAAAACAAAAATGCCTAAAACACATCCTTTGTTGAGATGATTAAGGCCAACAAATTTATTGATTACAATTAGTCAATTCTTTGATTTCAAATTATAATTTCAAATTTCAAATAATTATTAGTAACAGATGTTCAAATATTTATATAAATAGTTTGAATATAAATGATTAGAATTAGCCACTTATTAGTTGATTCAAATTATTTGATTTCAAATTATAATTTCAAATTTCAAATACTTAGGGTTTATTGATTATAATCAACCAATTATTTGATTTCAAATTATAATTTCTAATTTTAAACAATTATTAGTAATAGATTGTTTGAATCTTCATATAAATAATTTCAATATAAATGATTGGAATCAGCCAATTATTAGTATATTAATATATTATATATTATGTAAATATAAATAATTTATTTGTTTAATTTGTTATATATTATATTACAAAATTAATTTATTATTTCTTTAATTATATAATATTATATATTATATTATTTATTACTAAAATAGGGATGTTTGGTAATAATGTGGATGTTATAATATTTCTCTAATGTCGCCAATTAATGTCCCGAAAACTCTAATGTCGCCAATTAATATCTTGGAAACTCTAATGTCGCCAATTAATATTTCAAAAACCCTACAAAATCTTTCTTTTACATATACAAAATTTCTCTATTATTATTACTAAAATAGGGTCATTTAGTAATAATGTGGACGTTTATTGATTATTTATTTATTCAAATTGATTCTTTCAAATTGAATCAATTCTACTTACCTAATAATATTTCCCTAATGTCGCCATTAATGTCTTAGAAACCCTAATGTTACCAATTAATACTCTAGAAACCCTACAAACCTTTCTTTTATATGTATAAAGATATTAATACTTATAACATTACGTTAACTATATTTACACATGTAGTTAACTATAGGAGCGGACATGAGTCGATTCAAATTTGTGGTATATTTAGATCTGAATTGATCAATTGTTGTCAGTTTGGATCGATTTGGCTTTTAAAAATAAATAAATTGCAACTCGAACTAAACCAACCAGATTATATTTGGGTCGGGTCACCGAATCACCTGATTAAAAAGATGAGAAAATAGAAAAAATAGAAAAAATAAGAAATTGTAATAAAATAAAAGAAAATTGATGAATAATCTCGAAATATAGAATTACACAATATAAAAAAGTATAGAATTATAAACATAAGATTATGAAATTATACAACATAAAAATTTATTTATTTTTAAATAGTATAGGTCTGGATTGGTTTGAATTCTACATCTCAAGTTCGATATTCGAACTGATGTCATCGAATTTGTAATCTTAAAATTCTAACCAATCCGATGATCTGAACTAATCCGAAATTTTCTTTTTAAATTGGTTCACATTAATCGAATCATTGGATCGACCCAAACCTGTGTCCCTCCTAATCACATGTGCTGAGCCAAAATTGGCTGTATGATTTCCAGAGCGTAAAAATTCCTCTTACTACATACATCTCCTTTGTCTCGTTCTTATAAACAATTTACACAAGCCTCCTTGCATTAAAAAAATAAAAATTCACACGCCTCCACTTATCTGTAATTCTATGATTCTATCTTTCTAACGTTATTCTCTGTTGTAAATTTCACCCGTGCATCTTTTCCCAGGGACGGCATTAGTGAGAGCTTCGTGGTCACATCCAAGCACCCTTTTAGTGTATCTATCGTCACGCCTTTACGCCTTCGTAAAGTATGTCTCCATATAAGGAATGAAGCCAAATATATTTTAGCTCATCTCGTATCCAACCCTCCGTGTGTTTCAATGTTTAAGCACTTTTTCATTTCTTCACTGTAGACTTTTGATTTTGAATGAGACACCTGTATTGGAGCTTGACAACCAGCGCTAGTTGGGTGGCGGTTTTCTCGACCAGACCCGTCATTTACTCTTTTCATTAATTATTTGAAATTTGTTTTGTTCTCTTACAATTTTTCAAATAATTTTTTAATATTAAATAAATAAAATATATATTTAATACCATAAAATTTTAAAAATATTTGATGCTTTTTCTTACTTAATAATTAAAAAATATTATTGAAAAGAAATTATAAAAGGATAAAGAATTATTCTAGTAAATTTACTACCTTTTCATTCACCTTATTTCTTTTATTTCGTAGAAGTTAAATATTAAATAAATATATATATTGCAATACTTGTCGCTTAATCAAGAATTCAGGGAATGGTTAAACGCAATTTTGATTAAATTTATTTTAAATAGATGATTATTTTGTGTAACTTTGTATGTAATATAACTTTAAAAAATAATTATTTTTCAAAATTAGATAAAAATATGCATAACTCATATTTATTTAACTTCTATAGCTAACATAAGTAGGAGTGTAAACAAGTTGAGCCGAGTTGAGCACAGAGATTTTAGGCTAAGTTTGAAAAAAAAAAAAAAGTTACTCAAGCTTGACTTATTTATTCAAATGAGTCTAATGTAAAGCTTGAGCTTAACTTGTTAAAAGAAAAATAAAACTTAAGCTTGACTTATTTAGCTCATTTATGCTCAATTATTTTTCTTTTATGAAAATTTCCCTTAAATTATTTTTTAATTAATTCAATATTTAATAAACATTTTAATACTAATAGAAACATGTGCTCAACATAGGTATGTAAAATTCAAAAATTCTAGAATATTAAAATTTCATAACCCAGTTTATAAAAAATTCATAACTTCTTAATTACTACAAAAGTATTTTCATATAAGTAGTAGAATCTATATAGTTTTAATATTTCTATGATATATATATATATATATATATAATCAAGCTATTCACGAGTTGTTAAAATTGAGCTTGTAAAGTTTGAGTTTGACTTATTCAAATAGTCGAAATCAATCTTAAGCTTGAATTTATTTATTTAATGAAACAAATGAGTTGATTGAACATTTAATGAGTCAAACTTGGATTGTTTACAAATAGCTCAGTTCATTTACACCCTAAACATAGGGTATGATAAATTATTGTCACAATTAGATAATTAAGTAAAAAAAAAAACAGCTTTATTAACTCACAGAAAAAAAAATTAATGCCAAAAAAAATTGCAAAAGTCCTATTTAAATAAACTTCTTAATAAACAATTATAATAAAAGAAAATAAAAAATAAAATGAATTAAATTTTTTTATAAGCTAAAATTAACTCAAACATAAGTTAACATCAATTTTTGGAGAAATTAAATAAGAGAACTTGTATAAATTAGCTTTTATATAAGTTAATTTTAAATTATAAAAAAAAATTAATTTATTTTTCTTTTTTATAAATATTTATTGAGAAGTTTATTCAAATATAACCAAAATATAACTTCGGGCACCCTTAACATACTTAATTGCTGATTTTAATCCCTCTATGTATTCTCCCCGAATCTCAAGTTCTTGCCTTGACAAAGCAACACCACCACCTCCCCCGCCCCGCCCCCCGATATGAAACAAATTTATTAGTTTCATATGACTTAGGTAAAGAATCTTAAAATAAAAATTTAGAATCAAATGCAAAATTGGAATTTTGACCAAAAAATATATTATTTAACAAATTATTTACTATAAAATTATATTCGAAAAACTAATTATCTATATAGAGTGAATTTGATGTTGAACACGATATAAAAAGTTAGTCTATGTGATTTTTTACATGGCATTACATGGATCATTAGTGTTGTTCTTAATAAAAGAAAATAAAAAATTATAAATATTGTCACTTGTTCGCGAAATATGAATGATGTTATTTTATGTGGAAGTTTTAAGTACTTCACAGTGTAATAGATCTATTCAAGGCCCATTTGGTAGTCAAGATAGGATAAGATAATTATCATATCCTGTTGTAATTCGTTGTTTGCTACGTCAGTAGGATATGATAACGTTGTCTTATCCCTTATTCTATCATGTTGCTCTAGTATATTTTTTATCTTGAGGAGGAGCTCGGCTAAGAAGCAATAGGATAGGATAAACTCCCCTTCTCTTACTACACACACAGACATATATATAATAATAATAATAATTTTGACATGTAAATTTAAAGTATATTATTAATTAAAATATTAAAAATTAAATAATTACTATTTAAATATTTTTTAAATATAACTATTTGAATAATAACTATAATTTTAAAAATCTTATATAATTTTTTATAATTTTAAGAAAAGCAACTATATAAATAAAAAATAATATTGTATAGTTTAGTTAAAATTATAATTTTTTTGTAAAAATTAAAAAATTAAATTAAAAGTTATTTTTAGAAAATTATATGTAACTAATATCTTAACCCGTGCATTGTACAAAATAAATATTAATTTTATATAACTTAAATTTACAATAAATAAACACTTTTAAATATATTGATAATTTCTTTAAAAAATATTAAAATTTAATTTAAAACTAAAGATATTGAAAATGATAGATTGAAAAAGATGAGAGACTAAAAACGCTCTCATTGAAGAATGATAGCTAAAAAAGCTTTCGTTGAAGAATGATAGCTAAAAACACTCTCATTCAAGATAATTATTCTAATTTATATAGAGAGAGGATTTTATGAAACAGTAAATTTTGTCATTTGAACATAATTTATATTTTATCCTATCATTATTTGCTTTGTTATCTAGTATGTGCCATTATTATTTGCTTTGTTATCTGGTATGCACCAAATATTAGATAAGATTAGTTTATCCTACTCTTATCCTATTATATTCTTATCATACTTTCATATCTTATCCTATTTTATCTTATTCTAACCACCAAATGAGCCAAGCATACTAACATATAGAGATAGGTGCAACTTTTCCAATACATATAAGACACAACACCATGCTCATGAGTCTTAATAAGAAAAAATGTTTAGTGCTCATATACTATGTGCTCCTTTTATTCAAATCATGACATTTATTATATATTTTTTTGTTTTATATTTTTATAAAATAATAAAACTTGCAAATTAAAGTATTAACTAACAAAAGAGTATATGCTACATTAATACTAAAAAAATGTTCCTTTAGTAGGGTGATTATAGATTGAGCTAAATTAGATTTGGCAAAAAATTGAAATCAATTAAATTTAATTAGATTGGATTATATTTGGTATGTCAAAATTTTTAATTAATCCGACCTAAATCAATTTGATCAAATTCAAATTGAATTAAGTGAAGTTACCAAGGTTGGATCAAATTTGTCAAAATTTTCTAATTAACATAACTCACACGACAATTCAAGGGATAAACAGCAAAAACCTTGCTTTTGGCCCTCAAAAATATCATTATTTATTAATACTTTCCGTTAAGAAAAAGAATTTGAAAAAAGTTATTAACCAATGGATAATATTACAATTGAAAATTCTCTTTAAAAATGAGTCCCTCATTTTATTATGACTCTCTCTTAGTTAATTCCTATATTGTTTATTTCATTAATCGACTTTTTCTATCTTATTAATCTTAAATAAAATACACATTTTTTTATTATTTAATGTTGTAAAATTAAATATATCTTTACGACAAATTTAAGGCCTAAAATTAATCTGTTTATCTGATATAGTTTTTTTTTTTTTTTAAGTATAACATAACATTTTAGATAAACAGCCTAAAAACCTATTTTATAATCCTCTATCCTCTCTATATATGAATTAGAATAACTATCTTAAATAAGAGCATTTTTAGTTGTTATTTTTCAATGATAGCGTTTTTAGCTATCATTATTCAATGAGAGTATTTTTAGGAATATTTTTAACCTCTTATATCTTTCAATATACCATTTTCAATATTTTTAGTTCTAAATTGAAATTTAATATTTTTTAAAAGAAATTATCAATAATAAAAAATTAATATTATTTTACAATAATTATTTATTATAAATTTAAAATATAATCTATATGTTAAAAAATATTTATTTATTATAAATTTTAATTATAATATAATTTATATATTCAAAAATATTTATTTATTATAAATTTAAGTTATATAAAATAAATATCTATTATGTGCAATGCACAAATTAAAATACTAATTTACCTTTAAATGAGACCAAACCTACCTTAAAATGAGTTAACGTGCCCATATCTCTGTGTACTCAATCCACTTTAATTCTGTGAATTAGTTAATGAATATATATTTTCAAAAGTTTACAACAAAAATATAATATAATAACAACATTAATTTAAAAATATTAATATGTTATTTATTCTATAAACCTGTTTTTTTTTTAATTAAAATAAATATATCCGTACATTGGTAACCTTACTAATTCAATTCAACTTTGACCAAATTAGGTTTTTTTTTTTTTCAAACCACAAATATTTTTACGAGAGTCAATTTTGTTTGAACCAGATAAGACCATTATAGGTAGGAGTATTTGTGGATTGGATTGAGTTAGTTTTGGAAAATAAATAAAAAATAAATCATCCAATCCAATCATTTTGGTCTTCTTCTTTTATCATCCAATTGGTTTGGTTTAAAACTTAAACATGATTCAATCCAATCCGATCTAAAGTAGTTTGGATTGGATCGGTTTTTGATTTAAATCCTACTTTTATTTTTTTAAAGAAAATATTAAATAAATAGTAAATATATAATAAACATAATAAAAAATAATTTAAATTTAAAATATCTCATTTATAAGTCAATGAATAACTAATAGTAGTATAACTATTTAAATATATATTATTAAAAATAAATTTACACAATTTGATAATGAGAAAATAAGTTATGTACTGACAGTATAAAGTTGTTTTACACTGTCATCCAATCACAAATCACCATGGTTGGTAAGTTTGTTGATTTTTATAATAAATACCTTAAAAATCATACTAATGGTGATTTCTGATTAGTTGACAGTATAAATTTTTTTACAAGGATAGTATATGACCATTAAACTCTTTAATAATTATATTTATGTACGTTTAATTAAATAGTTACTAAAGTATTATCTTTATATAAATATATTTTTTATAAATAAGTATAAATTATATTATAAATTTACAAATATATAAGAAATAAAAATGTAAATATGAGTGATATCATAAATTTATAAATAAAAATATATACATATGTATAAGTTCAGTCTAGATTGAATTGGAACGATTTTCATAATCAGATTCAAAACTTGATCCAATCCAATAATTTTTTTTGATTTTTTTGGTTTTCAATTTTTTCAATTTTTGATTTATTCAGTTCTCAATTTTTTGGATCGGTTTTTTCAGTTTTTTATTGGATTAAATCGATTTATGAACACCTCTAAATTATGGACAATAAAGTTCTTCCTCAAAGTATTTAAACTATAACAACTTACCCACTAAGTCGGTCTAGTGGTGAGAGATTGAGGTAATATGCATGAGATCATAAGTTTTAACCTTAATGCAACTATTTTACAAAAAAAAAAACTACAACAACTTGTGTTAGTACATGTTTAGATTAAAGTTTGAATAATTCAAAAATACTTTTGCTCTAAATATATATATATATATATTTACATTTTTGCATTGAAATTTACAAAAAATATTTTTATAACTGTCATCCAAACATAGCTTTAGTTGATTTATACATTGGGTCGTACCAAATTGATTTGAGATAAGTTAATTAATTTTTTTTAATAAATTAACTCAATTCAATTCAATTCAATATAATTAATTAACCTTTTATCTAATTTGATCTGACTCGGTCTATAATCAGTCCTTTTAAAGGCTCATAAATTTATATTTAGTTTTGTGTCTGGTACGTAAAAAAATTACATTTATTACTATGTGTCAGCATTTTATGAATGGTTTTATTCCAGACAAAACTTTTTAAAGATTCCATGTGAAACAGCGTCATTCATATGAAACTAGCACATGACAATATTTATAATTTCTTTACTTTTCAATTAAGAGTAACACTCATCCACGTAACACCTTATAATAAAGAATAACGCGAAATACATAATATTAATAATATTAAGGCCAAATAAATAACTTTATCTAAATTTTGCTCAGAAATCATAGTCATCAAGCCAAAGTCAAAAGATCGGGTCCAAGTAGGCAAGTAGCTTTCTTTTCTTCTTTTCTTTCTCCTCTCCAATTTCATCACACGCCTTCTCAGCCCTTGCCTCTCCTCGCAAATTGTGGGCCCCCACTTACCAAACCAGCGTTACACGCGGCAAATTTGTTTTTATTTTAACTCGTTAATACTAATAATAATCATCCTCGTCGTCATCATCATAAGAGTAGTAAAAGAAAAGAAAGAAGAAGAAGATTAGTAAAAAGTATATTTTGAGAGAGAGAAGACAAGAACAAGCATAGGGAAGAGCACCTTGTTATTGTTGTTGTTGTTCTCGTGTTGTTCGTCTGGGTTGGCTTTAGGGCTTTGAATGCCATCTGGGGTTTTTGTTCTCAGGCAATCAAGCTCCAAAGCTGACCCCTTTCTCTCACCTCTCACTCACACACCTTCTCCTTCTTCCATTCCTCTCTCTCTCCCTAGAATAGCAATGGTAGAAGACACGTGTTTCCTCTGCAAGGTACTTCCCTTTTGCTCTGTAAGACAATGTAGTGTACTTCTTCTCTTGCTTCCCTTATATGGCAATTATTCTGAGTTGCTTCTCTGTGTACTATTTTGCTCTCAAACGTTTCAACATCCCACCATATTTGGGGGTTTTTTTCTCTTTTGAGTGTTTGTTGGTACTTTATCCTCAAATTCTGGTGCTTTAACTCTGAGTGAACAAGGGGAAGAAGAAACACTCACGAGGGCTCAAAGAAGAATGGTTTGTATTCGGGAAAAGAAATATTGACACTAACGTATGGATTTAAAAGACAAACACTTTAAGCTCCTTTGCGCGTTTCGATCTGGGTTATTCACTGAATTGGGTGCCTTACTGGAATTGTTTTGGTACACGCCTTCGTGACACTAATGCTTTATGCATCTGAATTTTTTCGCTTTTATTGTGTTTTTTTAATTATTTTCTTTGTATTACTAATATCCTAATAGAGCCAAGAGTAATATCTTTTATTTTTGGGAAAAAAAAATCCATATATTTGGTAATAGATTTAGCACAATTTGATAATTTCCCGTGTTTCCTTTACCATTTATCATCAATTTACCTATTTGATGCTCTTCCCAGTGATGAAAGTTGTCCCATTATTTGCATTCTAGTAACTTTCTCTTCATATGTGGTTGCAGGAAATTCTTGTTATGAAGCCTCCAAAGAGATCACCAATGTTGTTGAGGACGGCAGTCGTAGTGTTTTCGATGGTTTGTGGCGTTTTTATCTTCTCTGTATGTTTAAAGCAGATAAGCACCCAAGCTAGGACTAAATTTATGGACTTCAAAGTCATTGACAACCCTTCTGTGAGTAGATTGAAGCTAATGAATACTGCTCACCTACTGCATTATCCTAAACCTGTATCCTTTAGCAGGTAATGTGAAGTATATGTTAGTCTTTGTCAGTTGGCTTCAATTAGGTGCTCATTGATTGGCTTGTTTGCCAGGAACGAGTGCGCTTATAATCCTGTACTGTTCTTTGCCCTATTGTCCAATCAGAGATCGGGTAGTGGGTGGTTTGAGACCCTTTTGAATAGCCACATTAATGTAAGCTCCAATGGGGAGATATTTTCTGTTAGAGAGAGAAGGCAAAACGTCTCTTCAATTTTGCAGACTTTAGATCAAGTTTACAATTTGGACTGGTTCAATAGTGCTTCCAAGAATGAGTGCTCTGCTGCAACTGGCTTGAAGTGGATGTTTAATCAGGTACTCATACTTTTTGTTTAGTTTTCTGAGAAGTGTACTGTCACTGTGTCACACACCCTCTCTTTCATTGATATTAATGCTAGTTCAATGGCGTAGGCAAGTTGTGTTTTTTTTTTAGCTAACGAGTCTGTTATCAAACTTTGCTTAATTATCTGTCAAGGGATTGTGTAATAAGGTTTGAGTTGTTGTGTTAGTTTCTGTAGTTGAACATGTACTGGCCCGAAGGATTGTCTAGATTTTTCACAAAACTGTTCAAAAGCAATTCCTCCTTCATCTCTAATCTATTCTAGAATATCACATGCCAATCATAAAATGTGTTATAGTCTGCTGACTCATTGGTTGCAAACTAAACTCCTTGGGTCTGTTCCAGTTCTTGTGAGCTTATGCTTATGTTATAGATGTTTCAAGAAGAAGAAAAACACAGCTTATGCTATTTCTTTTAGTAGTCATAGTTGTGTTCTAAATATTGCTGGCTTAGATTTCATTTTAATTTTACACCTGGTAACCCTTCCATATATTTCTGTTTTGGAGGATTTAAATTAAAGATAACCTCTGGTTTAGCTTCATCATGATTTCCCACTCAGTATCTGGAATCAGCCATTTCTCTCATTGCTGACTACCAGTTGTGAGCATTGAATAGAATTGAGCTACATAGTTGCACATGAATATAATCTCAGCTGTGAAATTCGCAGCCCAAGTATTACATCTGAGATAGATAGCAGTGACAAGTTTTACCAAAAGGAGATGAGATGGACTCACGTAATCGTGATGAGTAATTTTTATGTAAATTTAGTTAAATATGGGTGTATATACCTGATCAACTTTATAAAAAGTATTAATAAAATTACTTGCAAAAAGAATGGGGACTACAACATCTTGTTCTCCAAATTTTCTTACTGAAATCCAATATTAAAATGATTTTACTCGCGTGTGCGTGCTGCAAACTTGTGTTTTAAATATTGATATTTTTATACACTATACAGGTGACCTATCCACTTACATTTAAAAAGATGAGAATATGCCGTTCAAGTATCTCTGGTAGTTATTACTGTAGGATGCTTCGTGTGAAATTGTACCATCTTCTGGGTTCCCTAGGTTCTACCTATTTACCCCCTTTTAAGTGCTCCTGAGAATTTTGCAATGTCGAGAAATAGTGTTAAGAATATTTGGTGTGGAGAATTCTAGTTTCTTTTCAGTTGTATATTTGCTAGAAGTGTATCATAAGTGCTGAAATTCAAACATGCCAATCTACGGTTTTGTTTTGCTGTACTTATTTCTTTGACATTGAGTCATCTTGTGTTTAAAATGCACTTCTACTGTTACTTCAGGATCAGGAAACATAAATGTGAAAGCAATCACCTTTAGTGATAGATTTTTGGACTGGAATTTTCCTGTGGCTATTACATTAGTGGAATTTGACATATGCTGTATACCTCACATCTACCCGCTGTCCTGCTCTTTCTCCCCTCTCCCTCACTGTTTACTTCCATATAGTTTATGTTGATGTTTTATCTGACTTGAAGTAATAAAAGAACCAAGACATCTGGATTATGCAGGGATTGATGGAGCACCATAAGGAAATAGCAGAATATTTCAATCATAGACGTGTTTCTGTTATATTTCTTTTCCGGAGAAACTTACTACGCAGGATGGTATCAATGCTAGCCAATTCATATGATCGTTATGCTAAGCTATTGAATGGAACGCACAAGGCTCATGTACACTCTGCAGAAGAGGTCTCTCCATCCATCTTTCCTTTGATTTCTCTTATAGTTATGGAATGAAGCTCATATTTGGTTTCTTTTAGGCTGATATTCTTTCAAAGTACAAGCCTATCATAAATTCTACATCATTGCTGGATGACTTGAAGGATATGGAGATGAGAGCTGCTAAGGCTTTAGAATACTTCAACAGCACTCGGCATATGATTGTGTACTATGAGGATCTTATGAGAAATCACACTGTAAGGACCTCATCATAAATTCCTAAATCTTCTACCAAAGTTGCAAAAAAAGAAAAATCCTTTTGGATGTAATAAATACCATCACAATCTGCCTGTAATAACACTTATATATGATTCACAGGTACTGAATTTGAGTTTAGCTAAATAATTGTCCCAAAATATGAGAACAAAGGAAGAAACTTCAATTTTATTAATGGATTTAGCTCTCCTAAAGTGAAGGGTAACACTTCAAAAAATAAAGTATAGTTATAAGTGTTGATTAAAATATCAATTGTTGAGATTTTAACAACTTCATAGTTTGTTATACATATATACATACATTTTATCAGTCTCAACCGTTGATATTCTAATCAACGATTATAAGTGTATTTTATTCTCTAATAGGCACCCTCTTTTCTTTAGAGGAGCTAATCCTTTTGTTAAGTTCTGACATTTTAACCAAGACTACCAAGTCCAACCCTGTCTTCCTGCATTCACTTTTATTTCTTCCTAGTTTTCACTTTTCATTACATTATGGGATTCACTGTGTGTTTCATGCAGAAGCTAAAAGATGTGCAAGAGTTTTTAGGATTGCCACAGATGAAGTTAACAAGCCGTCAAGTTAAGATACATAGAGGACCATTGTCAGACCACATTCAGAACTGGGATGACGTTAACAAGACGCTGAATGGAACCGTTTATGAGAGTTTTCTTGAAGCCGACTATTAGTCGTAGTCGCTTCTATTCTAACTGCTGGAGAAAGGTGTAAATACCATACCAACTTCGCTGATCTTCTGCCCCAGGAAAGCCTCACTTCGAAAGTTCTGGTTCTGGTTCTGGTTCTGGTTCTGGAACACACCTCAGTGTTCTGATGCCTTTTTTTGTCACTACCTCAACTAACAACGTTGATGAAATGAATGCTTCTTGTTTCTTTGTAGTCTTATTTTTTTTTTCCCTTTCCTTAGTGAACATGTATATGCCTTTGTCAGCTAATTGATTTAAGTAAAGATGAGCATTTTTTTTGTTCAAACCGGTGTTCAGTGATTTGTTTGTTTGTTCATTTTTAACCCTTTCTAGATACATATAGTTGAGCAACATAAAATAGGAACCAGGTAATTGTTTTAGCTTCTCATGGTCACGGGCATCAAGTAATTTGTAACTCACAATTGGTTTGTCTTTCCACTCACGATATGGGCCTCTAAGACAGTCCAATATCGATCTTGGTGCTCCTCTATGGGGTGAGCAAGCAAATACCAATCGGGCTTCGTGGTTGATGAGAAACATTTTTGTCAAGGTATGTTTCTTATCATTATTTGTTTGGCTGATAAAAATTAATTAATTACGGTGTTAACAATATCGTCATAGTTCGACATATTTACTGACGTCACGTTGATACCATTTTTTTATTAGAAAAACTTCAGAAAATCTAATCGTCAAAGTCGAGTTGCATTTAGGTAAAGTTCATTAGGCAGTGACAGTAATGTGACATTCGAACATATGTGAGCATTTGATAATGACGAAATGCTTACTACATGATCAGTGACTTTGGGTGACGTGGTATAATTCTTTTTATTAACATGGATCGATTCTGCTTTTAGACAACGAGTAAATTTGTTGCACACAATTGATCACAGAAAAAAGAAGAAAAAAAACTGTCATATCACTATAAACTTTATTGCTTAAATTAAAATGAAAATTACAAAAACAGAGCCTAAATAAAGCACAGTAAAGCAAACAGGATTACCACCAAACTTGTGAATCAACTGGTACGTGATTAGTCTAGCTTAACCAATGGAATGGTCTTGGGTTTGAGTCATACAACTGCGTTAAATATTTAGATGACAAGTTTTGTCATTCATATTAATTTTACTCAACTTGAACAGGATTATCTTTTGTGAAATATACATGTGGTATGTAGCAAGTAAAAAAGCTAACAGGATTAGACCCAATTCAAACAGTTTTTGCTGGGTTGGGTTAACGGGCCAAACCTGTCTTTTGCACTCCCGAAGTAGCCTCCACAACTTTAAGCCAGGCTAATTTTAGTATGCATGTGCCGATGGTAAAAAAGTTGCACTAACAGCCAAGGCTACTTGCAACCAACCACAGCACAAATTCTATTTAACCATGACGCTGGAAAATATTCACATTAATATTCAGTTGCAATCTAGTTGGAAAGCTGACTCTAGGTGAAAATCCTAACGGAGATCCACTGTCCTCAGAAGAGAGAAATGGTAAATTAATCTTCGATCTTCATGTAGGTAAAAAATTTAAATTAAAACAAAATATATAATACAAAAATGACACATATATAATAAGTACTATAATTGTAATTTCATAGTTATGAATTTACATACAAAATTAACAATAACCTTTTTTAAATTTAAATAAAAATAATGATGTAAAAAGAAGTATTCTTTTTTGAAGTTTGTTATTTCATCGGAGTCTGTAGTATTTAATTGGAAAATAATAATATAATAATGTGTTTAAATTATGAGCAGTGCATTGTAAATTAAGGTTCGATTACCTTTTTAAGTGCCTCTAAAGTCAATTTACCCTTTTTAAACAATGGGGGGAAAAGTAGTCATTACAAGGGCTTAAATGATAAGAATGCTGAAACACCAATAAGACGAGTTTTACTGATCGTTCCATTGATTTGAATAAAAGGATACCTCTAAATTTGAAAAAAAAAAAATTACAATGAAAGACACAACACTATTACTTTTGACATTTTCAAATATCCTTTTGTACTTTTTGTCATACAAAGTCATTTGCTCCATCACAAAAACTCATTCATTAAATCAGGAAGAATATAATTAGTCAGTTTTATTTTATATGGAACCCATGACTAAGAGTGACAATGCAATTAATCTTAAAATTAAATAATAAGCCCATCAATTTATGTTCCACTTTTCTTCTTTTTATAAAACGATAACTCTATTCAATACGGAAGCTTTCATAAAGATATGACAATGAATATCTAATAAATAATTATTAATAAACATAAAAATAAACAAATAATTGACAAAACAACAATTTTTCTTCAATTATATATATATATATATATATTGGAAATTCATCCGTATTTTTCAACATTTTTCTTCATCAAAATAGTAGTTTTAAAATTAGAAGCCAAATGTGAGGTTACTTCGATACTATATAAAAGTATGCAGAGTCGGTGGAATGGGTAGGCTATATATCATTAATAAGTTTTATTAATTCATAAATTAGGTAATAATTTTTAGGTTAAATTAATATATAGGTTACTATAGTTTTATGGAGTTTTTAATTAAGTCTCTATTTTTAAAAAGTCCATATAGTTTAAAAAATTTGTAATTAAATCCTACCTCTGTTAATTTATATTTAACTTAATTACACTTTAGTATTTCAACATTCCTCTAATAACCACCTATACTCAGACTTAATTGTAAATAAGAAGAAAGTTGGGAGATTAAAAGTACAATTAAATTAAATATAAGTTAACGAAATTATAACACCGTTAGCATGTGGGAATTTAATTACAAACTTTTTAAATTATAAAGATTTTTTAAAAGTATTTTTAATCGTAGAAACTTAATTAAAAACTCTATAAAATTATAGGAACCTTCGAATTAATTTAACCTAATTTTTATCATGATAGCTAATTATGTTTAATTGTATTTTTTTTATTTCTTAGATTTTTTTTTTACTTTTTAAATCATTACAATCAAGTACTTTTATTTTTTAATTATTTCAATTAAGTCTTTGTATTATTTTTTCACCTAAAATCTTTCATGTTCATTTTATTTTAAAATCTTCATGAATTAAAATAATAAATTCGAACAAAATTTATTAAACAAAATTATGCATTGATCATATAAAAAGGATAAAACTATAATTAAGCGTATCTACTATTAAGTCTTTTAGATTTTTTATGTTGCTTGAAAACAAATCATTGTAAACAAAATAACTACTATCAACGTTTAACCTTATTTTAAAATTTCTTAAATAATGAAATTAATGAATTACCGTATACTAGATTCTTCCAGAATTTTTTAAACACGGTCACTGATAACACAGTACAATCTTGGTGCGTTTAATATAAACTTAGTTTCATAAATCTATTAGTACTTTTGACATGCACGTCATAATTTTTTTTTTCAACAATATATAAATTTATAATTAATTTTATAATAAAGTAGCAAAAAGTTATAAATTTTTTATTAAATTACAAATTTATAAAAAAATAATACATAATTGATATTAAAAATTACAAACTAATAAAAATAGCACCATACTACGGCGATACCGAATTAGTGAACCAGGCCACTTGCTTTCCAACTTGCCATTTTATTACAGGTAACAAAGCTGTGAATTTTTTTTAAAAAAACTCAGTAACAAAACTGACACTAACACCGTACCTGCACACATTACATAGTAATAAATTGCTTGAAGTACAATGTTCCAGCTTTTGTCCCCAATACATTTATGATCTCAACCATGAACAACGGTCGCAAAATTCGCTTCAACACCCAAGAAGACTTGCTTTTTCCAGTTGTGTGATTTAAATTTCTGTTGACCCATAAATTAAACGGTGCAAAAGTGTATAACCACCAGTTAATTAGCACGAGACATGCATATGACAGGCAAAACCGCGAGTTCAAAGAATATATATATTCGAACAGAATACAGACCACAGGCGCACTGGTGTAATGGAATATATATATATATATATAAAAGGTTAGAATTCGTTACCATTATGTGTCAAAGTTAATCATATTACACTTTTAATAACTTTTTATAAAATAGTAAATTTAACCAATTCAACCATTGAATTATGTGATATTATCTTCCTAATCATGTATATCAAATTTCACATCATTTGAACCTTTTATATATCTTATCTAACATTGAGTATTTACATATATTTTAATATTATATTATATGTTAAAATAAAATGATACGATGAATTACTAAATAATTTTAGAATTGTATGAAATTTTGTATACTTAATCTAATTAATAAGAACATCAAATTCAATGGTTAGATTAGTTAAGTTTGCATTTTACAAAAAGTTATTGAAAGTGTAATTTGACTAACTTTGGTACCTGGTGTCAACGGATCCTGACCCATATATATATATATAAGGATTTGTTAACGTACACATATTTATTTTTAGTTAGAGTACATTAACAAGCTATATATAGGTGTATTTTAAGATACAATGTAGTTATAGCTTGCTAACGTACTTCACCTAAAAAATAAGTGCGTGTACGTTAACAAACCCCATAAGCATTTGCCAACGTACACACACTTATTTTTTAGTTAAAATACATTAGCAAGCTACATCATGATGTATTTTAAGATACATTGTAATTATAACTTGTTAACGTACTCTAACTAGAAAATAAGTGTGTGTACATTAGTAAATCCCATATATATATATATATATATATATTAAGAATGGAATAAAATTATGTTTGAAAGTAGAGTTTTTGTGAAGAAAATAGAGAATAAAATTTAGTTTTTAATAAGATAAATTTCTTATTTTAAATTAAAAAATACATATATTGGTAAAATAAAAATAAAAAAATATGTGAACTAGTTTGAGATGTTCTATGTTGATTTTGATCGAGTTCCAAGGTACTTTCACGGTGGTTCTCCTTTCAATAAAGGCCGATGACAAATGCATGGTTGGTATATCTACAAAGATAGACAGTAATGTCATAAATGTGCCATGATGTAGAATGACCTATTTATAAAGATATTATGATGAGGGCTAAAGTGAATTGTGCAGAATAGAAATTGGTTGAAAATTTAATATGAGCTCATGAATGCACATCTCCAGCTAATTTAATTCAATGGAGGGGTAAAATTGATAGGGCTGTTCACGGGTTAGGTTGGTTCAGATTTGGTAGAAAATAAAATTCAAAACAATCATTTTTTATTGGTTTGGATTTTTTACTTTTTTTTTCCATAACCTGAACCAAACTAACCCGATCAAAAACGAGTTGGTTTGATTTAAGTCCATCTATAAAAAATGTGCAAAATTTTGTTTTTAAAAAATAAAAAATACATGATTTTGTCCAAAAATTGACACATAATCCTATCATTAAGAGTTTAAACAACATATTTTGTTGTAATTGGCTTACACCAACTAAGTAATAGTAAAAAATACAAAAAAAATGATTAAAAGAGTAAAAACAAGTGAAGTCTAGAAGGCCAAAAACGTAAAATACTAAAAAAGAACACTGGTTCAGTTTGGTTCGGGTTTCATCAGGTTTGCAAATCCAAACCCAATGCCCAAATCGATCATGGTTGGGTTCCATTGGTTCAGTTCAAGTTGGACTCGATTGACTTAAAAAATCCAAATCAATTTAATTGGTACGATTTGGATCATCGGGTTGATTCGAACCGATGAACACTCCTAAAAATTAATGGCTCTTTTCATTGTGCAAGTAAGATTGGTTGGACTAGCCCACTCTTCTGTAGGTTATACATTTACTTATGCAATCTTCTTAATTGTCTCTGTTGGATAAATTCGATTAATTTACTTCTTTATTGTTATATCTACAATAATATCATTTCATTCCTTTCTATGTAGAAGGGAAGCGACCGTATATTTCTACATTTAAGATCTGACTTCTATCATTGATACTAATAGGATATGAACCATCATAACAAGGAAAAGTATAATTTAGAGGGAGAAAAAGTGGCAAAAATTGAAACAAAAGTATCATTTGATTTGTTGATTCTAAAAAAAAAAGAAAGAAATAAGCAAAGGCCATTGTTAGAAAATTTTTACCTGTTTAAGAGTATTAAGCTATCAATTTACTCTTGACCGAAATATAATTTTATGCTTCAAGATTTAATTAAATCACCTTACAATTGGATCACTTGGTATGACTTCAGCCTAATTCCTACCACAGGCTTTTGGGTTGGCATTGCATTCTAGGTCGAGCTGAATCAATTGTGTGGATTGGACTTGTGTTATTTATTTCAGAACAATATGTAATATTTATAATATAAATTAAAATGAAGATGTTAAATTTATATCAGTTTTTATTTTAAAAATATTAAATTAAATAATTTTTATTAAAAATAAAGTGTAGCGTCTTTCTTTTTTCTTCATCATCTAACTGACAAAAAATAAAAAGCCCGAAAGGCTGCCCACTACTTAAGAGACGACACGTGTAGGTGCCCCGCGCACTATTCCATAGCTTGAGCTCTATAAAAGGCCTCCATTTGGGATCGATTGTGTCATAGCAACTCGGTTGATATATATCCAGGCGGAATTTCCACTTGCTTAGAAAATTACAGTTCAACACTGCTTGTTAATTATTGCTTGATTATTAGCCCCCCAAAATATGGCTCGAAACAAGTTCCTCTTGTCGTTGATTTTGCTTGCACTGATCATTTTCTGCCAAGGGTCCCAGTCCATTGAGGGAAGGTATCTGAAGTCTGACGAAATCATCAAACATCACATGCATAGAGGCATTTCAACAACAATTAATGTAGCGGAGCTTGTTGCGGACGTGTCTCCACCAACGCCACCCACCGCGGCGGGTCCTGGTCGTGGCGTTGATAATTTTAGACCCACCGCACCTGGTCACAGCCCCGGAGTTGGACACTCCGTTCACAACTAAATCTATTATTGGCGGAAGATTTAGTGCGTGCTATGTTATTGGCTATGTATGCGGTCATTTGGATATGGTTTGAATTTCACTATATATGTTTCTTATTCGAGGGAAAGGGAGGGAAATAAAAGGCGGTTATTTAGTGAGCTAAAGGTTTTTTAATTAAGTCTGTTGTGTTTATTAATTAGTGAACCAAAAGTGTCTCTATAACTTTGTTATTCACTAATAGATTTAATAAAATGCCACATCAACAGAGTTGGGTTCATGGCTTTGCGGGTTCAGTAATCAAAATTCGTTACCTAACCCGTACTTAAACGAGTTTGAATGGGTTGGGTGAGATGTGATCAAATACTCAAAATAACCGAACCGAAATAATTTGATTGTTTTGGGTTGATTTGGGTCAACGAGTTATCCTGTATTCGTAAACACCCCTATTAAAAGCCGAAAAAGACTGTAGTAATTGTTAACATCTTTGCAGCGTGTGTGGATTGGTTTTGGAGATTGTGATTGTGTACCATGGTTCTAGATTTGAAACACACACGTAGCTTGTCAATATTTTCGATTATGCACTAATACTAGGAATTTTATAATGTCTATTATTAGTGTGTTTGGTTTAATTTATGTTTTAAAAATTATTATTTTTAAAATTATTTTTCAGAATATAAACATTTTAAAAAAATCCTAATAGATTGATTTAGTAATATATATATATATATATATATATATAAAGACAAATTTTAGAGTTGTATAATACAAAGAGATGGGATTAACGCCAAAAAAGTATAATATACTAACAAAAAAAGATTTTGTCTAATTAAAATCATATAAATTATTAGTATAAACATTGTAAGTTTATATTAATAATATATTATATTATGTTAATAATATGATATATTAATAATGTATATTACTTTTTAATATTAATAAAATTATTTAGAAAAATGCTAGCAACACATTTCTTTTGAATAAACTTTTTATCATTAGTTGAAATTGATTGGTAATGATATAATTTTGTGGGTCTCATTTCATATTTAATGAACTTTACTCATTATTTTTTAATTTTTAATAAACTTTAACTAATAGTAATTAAAGAGTGTGTTAGTGTGTTGCTATCATTTCTCAATTATTTATTAGCAGGGACAAAGCTAGAAATTTGGATCTAGGGGACCAAAGAACAAAAAAAAAAATAGTAAATAAAATATAAATTTTATATGCATAAAATATACAAAAAGATTAATATTATATATATATATATATATATATATATAATATTTTTTATAAATAAAAATATATAACTATATTGAGTACAAAAATAATACTAATTTTATTCCTTCATACAAGAAACAAATAGATATGTTTTTTGTCCTAATTATAAGAAATATAGACTTATTTTCAAATGTATTATTTACACGTTTCTTTTTATATCCTTAATTTATTGTGAAGTTTATTTATGAGACATCCATTTCCCATGCAAGTGGATGTTTCATTGACCTATTAACAAATTAATTTAAACTCATTGGTGGAAAAAATTGTTTCTTGAATTACAAGTAATGTTATTAAATATAACTACTACTTAAATATCCTACTAAGTATTTCAGAAATCTTGTAACCATCACAAGGTGAGATTCTTTAGGATTTGCTAAATAGCAAGCACACAAACATACAACAAACATTATATGAAGCCTACTAGTAATGAGCTAAAGTAGAGATCCAATCATACCTCTATATTTAGTGACCTCTATTGGCTTTCCACTTTTATCTTTGTCAAGATAACATGAGGTTCTCATTGAGGTGGCCATAGCCTAGCATTTTCCATGTGAACTTCTTTAGGATTTTCAAGCAATACTTTGTTTGACTAATGAAGGTGGCTCCTTCCAATTGCTTGATTTGTAGCCCAAGGAAGAAGTTGAGTTCTCCTATCATAAACATCTCAAAATCACTTGTCACAAGGTCATAAAACTCCTTACATAAGGATTCATTAGTAGATCCAAAAATAATATCATCAACATAAATTTAAACAAGGAGCTTATTATGGTCTTTATTTTTCACAAAGAGAGTAGTATCAACTTGATCCCTATTAAATCTTTTTTCAATTAAGAATTGACTCAACCTATCATACCAAGCTCTAGGAGCTTGTTTTAGGCCATAAAGGGCCCTTTTTAATTTAAAAACATGGTTAGGCAAATCAAAATTTTCAAAACCAGGGGGTTGCTCAGCATAAACTTCTTGAATGAAACCATTTAAGAAAGCATTCACATCCATTAGAAATAGTATAAAGTGTATGAGACAAGCAAAAGCTATAAATAATCTAATGGCTTCTAATCTAGTAACATGAGCAAAAGTTTCTTTATAATCTATTCATTCCTCTTGATTATAGCTTTTAGCTACTAACCTTGCTTTATTTCTAGTTAGGCTTAAATATGTTTTTGGTCCCTGTAATATATTGCTTTTTTAGTTTTGGTCCTTATAATTTTATTTTTTTTAAATAGTCCCTATGAAATTCTTTTTTTATTTTATTTTGGTCCCTGTTATTTTATTTTAGCCCTTGTAATATATTTATTTTTCATTTTTGTCCTAATAATATTTGCTTTTAGTGGCTTCATTGCTTGGCCATCAAAAGTAAGGCTGACTGTGATGCTGGCTAAGTAAGGTCTTTCATTAAGAACTATCGAATTTTATTACTGAAATATAATTTTCCATATAATGTTGTCTGGAACAATCTTCATAAATTGAGAACAATCTATTGTATTTAACCCTCTTCTTACCAACAATTTATTGTGAGTACCTTCATGGTTGAAATAGATAGGATTGTTCTTTCTATATCCTTGTTATGGACTCTGTTTCTATCCTTGTTATGTATCGAAAATGAAAAAAAAAATGAAATATATGGATCAAGGATCTATCCTGCTTGAGGAACTAATGGGATATTGTGTTCTAATAGGAGCTTTATTAAAAAATAATAATAATTAAAGTCGGCTTAGCCGACTCTAAATAAAAAAGGATTAAAAAATTAATGATAGAGTAGGCTATGCCGACACTAAGTGAAACGATTTTTTTTAAATAATGTAGAGTCAGCTAATATAAAACAAATTTAATTTAAAATAAATAAATTATAAGCAACTATTTTTCATAAGTAATGATTTAAGAGTCAGTTTATCCGACTCTAAACAGTATTGACTTCTATAAACCAATGCAAGCATATTAGTATCGAGTGTTTTAGCTTCAACGTTGACTCTGATGCATGTTCGACGCTAAAACACTAACTTGCGACAGCTCTTTTAAGGTAGAGTCGGCTTTTGGCCGACTTTAATTACCTGTTTTGTTGTAGTGTGAACAAGAAGTATAAAACTAGGATATGAAAATCATAAGCATTAAAAACAGAGAAAGAAGGTAAATAGTGCCTATAATATTTTATAAAAAATAATATTCTAGATTTTGTTAGGAAACTAATACCGATAAATTTTTCAATAAGTACTTATAAAAAAGAAAATAAGAAGATAAAATGAATTAAGTTTATCCCATAATTCAAAATCAACTTATGCACTTTAACTTTTATAAAAGTTCTCTCATTTAACTTCTTCAAAAGCTGATTTTGACCTATACAAATATTATTTTTTTAACTTGTGGGAGAAGTTTAATTTATTTTATCTTCTTATTTATCCTCATATAGGTGTTTATTGCGAAGTTTATCTAGACAAAACTTGAAGCCTACAAAACATGGTCTTAATCGATTCCTTTATATAAATAGTATAAATTCTATTTTATATTTAAAAGTATGATAAAGTTAGGCTCTTCAAAGAGTAGCCAAACCTGTTTATTAGTTGCAAATGTCTCATCACGTCACCATTTAATAGTTGCAGCACTATGTTATGCTGAGCTAACCTCACAAACACTGCTAAAAGCATACATACCTTGTGTGTTCCTTATTGTGATTAGTCATTGTGTTGTCATGCACACGTCATTGATTATAATTGGTGCAAATGAAACTCACCTGAAAATCAATGGTCCTTTGCATCAATAGTGACTTCGGTGAGTTTTGCCCGACAACTAAGCTAGAAGGCTTGGGCTTAGGGATCCATCATGCTTGTGCTTGTGGAGTTTATTGTGTCTTTATTTGTGAGTAGAAAAAAGGGAGGGTCAACTAGTGAAGAGAAAAAAAGAGCATACCAACCATACAAGAAATTAATGTATTAGTGATGTTTGAGCATGGAACCGCAAAGATCTTCCAGCGTGGTGGATGTGATTTTTGGTGGATTATGCGCAATATAGAGATGAATCAATGGTGGCCACCTGCAAACACTCCGATGCTTAAGTCAATGAGGGAAATGAGGGGAGTGAATAGAAAAAATGAGAGTCTAAATCATACCTAGGGCACTAAGTCTTTATATAATGTTCTTTTGGTGGGAAAATCAGTTAGCTGGGGTGGAAAGTTTGTTACGTACTTATGAAAAATGTGACCTAGGTCATCTCTGTTGGAACCAAAGACGTAGAAGCGTTTAAACCCTTAATGTATTGAAGATAACAAAGCTTATTAATGTTTATATTTGCGCATATATACTAACCCTGTCACAGCTAAGAAGAAGACTCGCCAACAAGGACCGTCCAGTTTCATGTTAAAGACCGTCCAGTAAACGTGTCAAAGACTGTCTAGTTAGACATGTTTAAAGACCATCCAGTTGAACAAACTGGAGGCGACCGTCCAAGTCTCCAAGATCATATATTCAAACAGCTAAGTTTTTAGTCTGAACATCAATTATATTTATGCTAAGTCTGCCTTGTAAATTACACATTAATACTCAGTGAACTAATGTTCAAATCTGTTTGAAGCATCAACATCAATTCAGCACAAAAGCACAGCAAAATAGATAAAGCAAGTCAACTTATCAAGCTGATAAGACAAATGAAGAAGGTTCAAAAGAACAGACCGCCAGCGCAGTCCTGCAACTTCCCTTGTAGTGCAAGTCTACAACTGCCATGCCTGACATTTCTGAAAAGATGGTCTACACGTTCTCATTGCATAAAGAGTCAAATTATCTACAATGGATCTTTTTCCTAAAGATCATATATATACAGTGCACCAATGAAAACAGAAGCACAACAACGAGAAACAAAAAGGTGAATAGAAAAAGGCGAAGTCTGTAAACAAGAACAAGAATGTAAAGTCTTTTGTAATACTCTGTTAAGAGCGTCCATGGACAATAGCAAAATTTTGTAAAGATCCTCAAAGTGATCCTGAGCTAAATCTTTCAAATCCTCACTACGTGAGTTGACCCTCCTCTTTAAACACTTGTGTGTTGTGAAAGCCTAGAGAGGCTTAGTGTAAAAGAATACTTGGATTAAGCAATCTAGGGAGATTGCGTTATAAAGCCTGAAGAGGCCACGAACAATACTTGTAACCTAAGATTGGTTAGTAGAAACCTTCTAGGTGAAGGGATTGGACGTAGCTCAGGTTGAGTGAACCAGTATAAAACCTTCTGAGTTTTTCTTCTCTCTATCCCTACACCTGAAAACGTTTTTTGTTGATCTAATTATTTCGAAAAAGTTTTACAAGACACAATTCAAGCCCCCCTTCTTGTGTGCTTTTTCATATTTCAATCTCTGCCAAGCAACGTTGGGTGATCTAAATAACAAGCTCAGGTCGACATTCGCCCTTTTAGCTATTGACGCGGCAGTCATGAGTGGTTGACTTGATGTTTAGAAAAACTCCAGAATAAGTGACAAGATTTTAATGACAAAAATTTCTTTTTCGTCACTAATACTACCATCATTGAATTTTCAAAATTACATGTAAATTGATTCGTCACTAAAGTTAAGCGTATGAGAGAAAGAAAGGGGAGGAAGAGGTGCCATGTTACCCTAGCTTATGAAGAGACAATGAGAGACAGAGGGTGCAATTGTTTTCTTTTTTTTTTTTAAAATGGGATGTGAAAAGTTATTTAAAATGTAAATAAAAGTAATAAATATTATAAATAATAAAAGGTCACGATCTGTTGACACCAGGTGTCAAAGTTAGTCAAATTACACCTTCAATAACTTTTTGTAAAATGCAAATTTAACCAATCTAATTGTTGAATTATGTGATATTATCTTCATGATCATATATATCAAATTTTACATAATTTGGACTTTTCTAGACATGTCATCTAACATTGAATATTTACATATATTTTAAGATTATATTGTACGTTAAAATAATGTGATGCGATGAATTACTAAATAATTTTGGAATTATGTGAAATTTTGTATACTTAATCTAATTAATGAAAACATCAAATTCCACAATTGGATTGGTTAAATTTGTATTTTACAAAAAGTTATTGAAGGTGTAATTTGACTAACTTTGACACCTAGTGTCAACAGATCCTGACCCATAATAAAATAAAATTTAAATAATGAGTTAAAGTTAAAAAAATTATTTTACAATAGTATTAAGCATAATGGAATAATATTAATACAAAAAAGTTGATAGAAAAAAATTATAATGAGAAAATGAGTTACTCTATTATTATTTTTTAATAAACATAAAAATAGTAAATAAATAACATAACAATAGAAAACTAGTCTTTAAATGCTCTTTGTTTCCTTACTCTACCACGCCTTCAAATCTCACAACACTGCTTTTAAATTTAGGATTCACGCCTTGTTATTTTTATCTTCGTGTCTTTGCACTCATTATTTTTATACTTCGGGTCTTTAAGCCTATTATTTTTATGTTTTGGGTCCTGGCAACCACTGATTTTAAGTTTAGGGTTCATCAGCAGTTCTGCCCACTATTCTTATATTTTCAGGTCCCTACGTCCATTAATTGTCTTTACATTTTAGGTTCCCCTGTTCATTACATTTATGTTTCAAGTCATGCCAATTGTTTTTACATTTTGGGTCCTTATAGCCCTTGTTTTTTGTCTTAAACACAACACTTGAAAGAATCCATTTTAGGTAAGTTTCCCCTTCCCTAAACCTAGTGTTTCCCTCTTATCATGGAACAATGTGAAATCCTCTTCTATTTTGGGGCATTCTCATTAAAGGGAGCCAATCCAAGGAAGAGTTTCATCTTCTTAAGGTGAGTGAAGTTTTCATCACTCTAGAACATGAGTTTAGATGAGAAGAAAGAGAAAATGGTTGGGTTTCACTTGCTATCAACAAGAACTTGGTTAGGCATGCATGGTGGTAATGGATGAATTACACCACCTAAGTTAGCGTGAGTTTTATGCTCTCACAATGTAAGTTAGACAAAGCTTAGATAAATATTCATGAATGACTAGTGTTAAATTTGTAATATATGTGATTCCTTATTTTCTACTTATATTTTGAGACATGCTTACATATTAATAAAAATGAAATATAGGATATAAGACACTAAATACAACTAGTTTGAAAACATAGGTTGTAATGTAATAGCAAAGACAAGGTCTCCAGCAAACCGCACCCCCAAAGTAAAGGATTATATGTTGATGTATAAGCCTTACAAGTCAATTATGTATTGTCCTTAGTCATACATTGTATCGTGTTATTTATTTATAAAAGAATTTATGTATTATATTATTATACCATTGCGTTACTTATTTATTCAAATACTTTAGTATAATCAAGTGCTTAGAACCATAAGATAGATTATCAATATATAATGATAATAATAATAATACGTTGAGACTAATATATGAGTGGACCAATGACCGCGTCTCATAACTCATGTATATGAGTTATCGTAGGTCTATATTAAAGGGTTAATGATGTATTAGACTAACTCTCCATGAGAATACCATGTGGATTGTTATGTGAATACGATAAACTATTCTCAATAATGACAATGGTGTAATGGTCCTTTGACCTGATGTCACTAAGATTTCCAACATGAGGAGTTATATGTTTTACTACATCAAATATCGTCACGCCTAACTCAATAATTACAAAGGTAGTATTGGATATGCATGTTGCAAATCATGTGGCTGCAAATCATATGAAGGGATAGAACTTACTAGATGGGATTTATCCTTCCCACTATTGAGAGTTAAGCTTAGACTCCTCGATGAAGTGAGACAATTAAGTACATGAACATGTCTAAATCATATTAATACATAACATTGATATTATTTGTTATAAGTAAGTCTACTTTGTAATCAAGAAATCAAGAATGAACTATACAAAAATGGCACATTTCATGTCTTGTATTCAATCTAGATATTTTGACTAAGGGACTAAATTAGACAAGTAAACTAATCATCAATAAGTTTGTTAAGTTATATTGACATTCTTATGACTTAGGTTGCAATGATAATTAAAAAAGAAACATTCATAATCAATTTATGTAAAATCTTAAAAATTTGCATATAAAAAGAAAAAAAATTAAGATTATAAAAAATATGTATAATAAATTCAAAGGAATTTATACTTATAATAAATTAAAAATAATGTGTCATTTAAGAAAAATATGAAGAAATCAAGTTTCCCTACAATATATCATAATTTAATGTATAAAAATAAATTTATAAATAATTGACTTAAAGTATGAGAATATGAGATTTATAGAAAAAGGAAAAAAATTAGAATAAAATAATTTGAAAATATAAAAAGATGAAATTGAAAGATAAAACGATTTTTAGCTGTATAAAAGAAAATTTAAAAATAATTTTCAAAATGAAATCATGTCTTAAAAAAAATAAAAGGCATAACCTTAAAAAAATTAACATGCATAACTTGATATAATAGTAGTATCAAGTTTGAATTTCTAACAATGTAATTAGATTAAAATTTGATAGAGAGAGTCTTTCTAATTATAGTAGTCTAATATAATTTAAATCAAATTAATTAGTCGAATTTCTAATGTCATTCAAATACTATTTTTTTTTAGTGAATCACCTATTTAGTTCTTAAAATTATAATGATTGGTTAAATTGGTTTCGAAAATTAATAAAATAGTAAAATAGTCCTTGAAATTATATATTATCAATTGATTTAGTCCTTGAGATTATAATAGATGGTCAAATTGGTCCCTAAAATAAATAAAATGGCAAAATAGTTCCTAAAAATTATAATGGTCAACTAAATTGGTCCCTAAACTTAAAAAGACTTAATTACATTTTTGTCTCCTAACTTTTAAAATTTTACAAATTATGCCCCTAAATTTGTTTTCACAGCATTTTGACCCTAAAGTTACAAAATTTTACAAACTATATCTTGAATCTTTAGAAAATGACAAAAATGTTAGAGTTAGAATTTGAACTCTTGACCTCCACCCCTCCTTTTTTTTCCACTACCACCAAAGTCACTAAGTTATTTGGCTTGGCTAATTTATATATACAAAATATTTATTATATATATCATTATTGCATTTGTTAATTACACTTTTGATTGCCTACGTATATATTTTATATTTGTATGAAAAATATTAAAAGTTAAGATGATAATTTTTTTATCAAATAGTTTTATTTTAATTTTAAATATACAAATTTATTTATTTAGTTATATAAAATTATTTATTATTTATACATCTTCCACCCTTTTATTTGTAGTGTAGTTATTTAGAAATAAAAATATTTAATAAATAAATTTATAAGATATTTTATAATTTAACTAATAAAAAATTTATATAATTTAACAAATAAATTTGTATAATTTATATTTATATTATTAAAATAAAAAATATTTAATAAATAATCATCTTTAAATTTTAATATTTTTTCATACAATAAATTTAAACATACACTTGGAGAACCGAAAGTGTAATTATCAAATGCAAAAATGGTATTATAATATATTTATATATATATAAACTCAACAAGTCAAATGGTTTTGTGGCTTTGGAGGTTGTGGAGAAAAAAGGGGTCAAGGGTTCAAATTTTACCTTTAACAATTTTTATCATTTTTTAAAGGCTTAATTGTGCCTTAGGGTCAAAATGTACAAATTTTTTAATGTTAGGACAAAATTTGCAAAATTATATAAGTTTAGGACATGGAAAAAAAATTTGGGACAAAATTTGTGAAATTTTAAAAATTAGGAAGCAAAAAGTGTAATTAAGCCTTTTTTATTTTAGGGACCAATTTGATCAATCATTACAATTTCAAATATTAAATTAATTAATAAATTACAGTTTGAGGGACTATTTTGCCCTTTTATTTATTTCAGGAACTAATTTGATCGTCTATTAGAATTTGAGAGACTGAATTGACTAACAACGTGTAATATCAAGAACCATTTTTAGCATTTTATTAATTTTAGAGATTAATTTGACTAATCATTATAATTTCAGAGACAAAATTAGTGATTAAATCTTTTTTTTTAAAAGCAATAAAATATTATACTATATCTTTTACAAAGTAAAAAACTTTAATTTTTCTTATATTAATGAATAAATAACTAATTACGGTAAGTGCTCGCACAGTGGCATGATAAAGTATTGAATTTTTTTTTCTCCTTAACTTAATTATATATTATTAATTGAAAACTATAGATGATCCTCCCCTTTTGAGTAATTATTCCTAATTGATAGTAATTTCTTGTACACTAACCAATTAATTAATAGAGCATGTGGTCTGCGGAGATATATAGCTAAACTACGAGTTCCCCAGTCCGAGGAGCCACCCTTTCAGAAGATTCTTTATTTCCACTAAAACTGAGTGGACCGGTGTACTTAAGCTTTATTGGCACCATACATACTACTCTGCCACTTTTTGGGATCAAGTATCAACGACTTTGTCTAAGCTCTTGTCTGATGAAATGTTAATGGTAATTGATTACAAAAATGACCGGCGGGGTGACAAACGCAAGTGGCAGGGACTGTGTAGCTAGCTTTGTTGCTTATGACTTGCCTACCGTTGAGCCCTCCTCAGCACGGTTCATTTGATTAATTAAATCAAATTCATTGTTGTCATAAGTGGCTCAGTACGGTTCATTTGATTAATCAAAGCATATTCCTTGTTGTCATAAGTAGAATAATATAGGTTTAATACCACTTTTAGTCTTTTAGGCACTAACATGTTCATGTAACTGCTGATGTGACATGTAAAAATGGAGAGAATTATTGGCAAAGTGTTGGAAGAAGAATTTAAACATCTACCTCTATACTCCAATACTATGAGGATTGAGGAGAGCTACTAGGTTAATTTTTTTGCGTGATATATGTATGAAAATATATTATACATAATTTAAGGACATTTTTAGCGGTCAAGATATAAAAGGATAAGATAAGATAACTATCACATCCTATCATAATATGTTGTTTGTTGTGTCAATAGGATATGATAGCCTTATTTTATCCTTTATCCAATCTTGTTAATTCAACATATTTCTTATTTTGAGGAGGAGTTGTGTTAGGAAACATCAAGATAAATATAGGATATCTCTCATATATATATATATATATATATATATATATATACATACATAGAGAGATAATGATTGGATTGTTAAAATTTAATATATATCAAGAGTTATTGAGTAAGAAAACTTTACTAAGAGTTACTCTTAAAAGTAACTTGATCCTCACGTAATATATAATAATATATAATTTATATAATAATATAATCTATATAGTAATATATCAATTTATATAATATATATAACAATATATAGATATATAGTAATTTATGTTCAGCATATTATCTTATGTATATTTATAATATTTTTTACATGTAAATTTAAAGTATATTATTAATTAAATATTAAAAATCAAATAATTATTATTCAAATATTTTTTAAAAGAAAATTATTTGAATTTATTATTTTAAAATTTTTATATAATTTTAAGAAAAGTAACTACATAAATAAAAAATAAATTTGTATAATTTACTTAAAAATAGAATTTTTTTATATTTTTTATAATTAGTAAAAAATTAAATTAGAATTTAAATTTTTGAAAATTATATGTAATTTTAACAAAACAATAACTTAATCATCTGAACATGCTTTATATCATATCCCATTATTATCTGGTCTATGTCAAATATAAGACAAGATAACACAATACTATTATCTAGTTTGTTATTTGCTATACATGAAACATTGGATAGAATTACAATTTATTGTCCTCTCCTATCTTATTTATTCTAACTATTGAATTAGCCCTAAATGTGTAGAGTACCAAAATTACACATACATTTATTACTATTAAATAAACAATATGGTATTATAAAACCAAACAAACAATAACTTGTACTTTTTAATACTATATATCACAATTACAATTTAATCACACCGTTTTAAAAATAATTTTCTTTTATAAAATTGTGTTGTTTTTATTTTTTTATTTTTTTATTAAAATACTTTAATAATTAAAATTAGATATTATTATTGATGAAATCATTTTTCTTTAGAAAGTAGAAAAATATTAATAATTTCAATTGAAAGTACATTAGCAAATCCACACACACACATATATATATTGTGAATGAAAAAAGAACGTGTTTGGGAAGAGAGACTTTATTAAAAGTGGCCAACCAAGTTCTCCAACGGAAATTAGTCATTGGTAAAACTGATGGATAGTTCACACTTATAACATGGTTATATATATATATATATATATATATATATATATATATATATATATATGAAGAAGTGGAGAAAGCCTTAAAACCGATTCAATTGATGATAAATGTTATAACCCGGCCAATAACAAATTTTAACAAAGACAAGAAAGGGTTAAGAAAGTTTTAGATAATTCTCAAATATTTTTCTCTCAATTCAAAAGTTTAGAAGTTTAAAAATAAGTCTTTTTATAATAAAATTTTAATTAAGGTAATTTAGAAAAGATAAGACTAAGATCCTTAATTTGTATAATTGATTTTGAATATATTTATAAAAGATGTAGAAATCAATTTCAATTATCAAATGTTGTAGTTTCGCAATTGTCAACTTGATAATCGATCATCACAAAGTGTAATTGATTACAAACAAATTTCATGCCACGGATAATCGATTTTTTGAAGAGATAGTTAATTATCTTGGTAAATAATTGATTATCCAATCTAATAATTTATTATTTTGAGATTGATTCTAAAAAAAAAAAGATTTTCAATAAGTGTTTTCAAGAGTTTCAATTTAACTTTCAATTTATATTTTATGAAACTCAGTTATCCTAAGTTTAGGTGTCTAGAATTCATTTAAAGATATTTTTGGTTTGGGTTTAGAAAACTTTAAGTTTATTTATCTTGTAAGCCAATTTATAGAAACTTATTTTCACAAAGTGTTTGATAGATTAAAACCTTAGAAAAACTTTGATTCAATTTTAGGTTTCACAATTTATTCTAATGAGTTAATCCCAATTGAATTTAGAAGCCTTACAATTATTCTTAATTAGGGATAATAGTTCTTTCCTTTGGGTTGTCTTCATCAAAACCTTTATACATGAACAACAAGAGGTCATTTCCCTCAATATTTATATCATATCCGACACTTCGTCAATTTCTCCGCCATGTCAACATATGTGTCAAATAGCCACTTCAATTACTACATTAGTACTATTTAATGAATTGACTAATGGAAGGACTTGATTGTAAATGAAAAAAAGTTAGGGAACCAATTGGTGCAATTAATACCCAGAGGACCAAAATTGTACAATCACAATATCTAGGAGAACTAATTATAAATGCAAAGAAAGTTGGGGGACCCAATTGATGCAATTACAACCTGGGCGACCAAAATTGTACAATCATGATACCTAAAAGACCAAAAGTACAATTAAACTTGTAATTTAAAAATTGAAGCTCACGTAAAAAAGGATTTAAAAAAATTGTGTAGTATTTGATGTAATTTTTAAAGTTTTTCTTTTCTTTAGAAAGAAAAGTTAGACCAAAATGCATTTTTGTAAAAAGTTCTTAAAAAAATTAAATAGCTTAATTTTTAAGAACAAAAGAAAGAAAATCATTTTTCAAAAAGAGTTGAGCAAATAAGCTTTAAAAAAAGTTAGTTTTCTTCTATCTTTCTCCATTCTTCCGCTTTCTCTCAGTCTCCTTGTTTTTGTCTATTTAAAATTATTTCTAACAATTTTTGGCGATTTTAAACCACTAATAATACTTAAAATCGCCACTAAATGACCAATTTTTAGCAGTTTCTAATCATAAGAAAAAATGGCAACAAAATGTCAAAGGTATAGCTTTCCATTATTCATTTTTCGCTCAATTTTGCAAAGAAATAAAGAGATGTGAGTCTCACACCTTTTTCTTTCTCTCCTATCCTTTTTTCCCTTAACCAAACACACCTCATGTCTTATTTCTCATTCTCATTTATTTCTTCTCCCTCTATCCTATTTCCCCATCATTTCTTCTCTATAAAACAAAGTTTAACCAATAACCGAAACAAATAATTAGGGGTGTAATTGGGTTGGATTAAGTTAGTTTTAGGTTGTTTAGAAATCCAAACCAATTAAATAACAATGGGTTAGGTTGGTTTGATTTCTCTAATTTTTGGGTATGCAACCCACTTCAAACCAGCCCAATACATATCCGGTTGGTTCGAATTAAGTGATCAAGACATATAATAAATAAGAAAAGAATCCAAAACACGAAATCGAGAGGTACAATATCATTTCCAGATTGATTTCTAGATGACCTTAAAATCAAGATTTCATATCACAAATTTACAACAACCAAAGACACGAAATTGAAATCGAGAAGTACAAAGCAACTGTACCTCTTAATTGACAAAATCGAAATCACAAATATATTGTTCACCCTCTATCATTGATGAAATCAATAGGTACAATACATTGCAAATTTGCAGCAACTCAAAGTCTCCATTTTTGGGTTGATTCTAGATGACCTTTGAAACCCACTATTCTTACAAACAACACCTTTATTTCTTTTCTCTACATCTCTCCTTCAACAATCAACAGGAAGCACAAAATCCACGCCTCTTTGTTGCATGAGTCCTCCACTCCGTTGGACCCACCAATTAAGACTTACTAGAGATTGTCGTTGATGACACCCCTTGATTCCTACAGCTATTGCAAATTTGGGGTATGTATGTGTTCATATTTGGCGTGGGATTGCAAATTTGTTTAAAAAATCCAGATGTTGATTGTTGACCACTCCTCCCCCTTCCTTGCTTGCAACTGTTGCCACAACCTGGTGAAGATGTCACCTTAACACTAAGATCTTTCAGTCATTAGAGAGTTTGTGGGAACGTGAAGAAGCTATGGGAATGGGAGGAATCCTCTACTACTTTGGTTTTGGTTCATTGGATTGAAAACTCCAAAATCTGATATTTGAATCAAACAAGGTCAGGTTAATCATCTTAAAACCGAATCAAACTACCAATCCAAACCAAGTCACATAGATTACGAGTTAACTCATACTCACTACACTGCTACAGAGAATACCACTATATTTAAGAAAATTATTTTTTCATAAAATTTCACTTTTAAGTAGTTAAACATGGAATTTGATAGTGAAATTCCTTAGGTGTTACATAATAAAAAAAATTATAAAGTAATATGACAAGAAATAATTATGTAATATATGTATAATATTATAATTTTATTGTTTTAATATAAAAAATTTAAAATGTCTTCGTATAAATGAGGCACATTTTGAAAACTTTCTAAGATTATATTTAAATATCTAACAATTAAATTAAAAAGAGTGAAATGATACATGTAATACATGTGTTTTCCCTATGGCATGATTTAGTGATTTAATAATTGAAAGTGAAAATTAAATTTAATTCATGCAATTAAAATGTAATTAATAATATGTTGTTGTGCATTTATGTTGTTGTGCATTTACTTGCTTATGTTGTGTTGCCTTGGAATTTCGATCGGAATTGTGGGAATCAAAAGAAATATGTTGGAGCCAAACACCTTTGTTGATGGTGCTTGTATTTGGTTTTAGATAAGTGAGTAGTGATGTTGGGCCAATTTTGGACTTTAGAAGGTTGGAGAGTGATAGTAGGCCTTAGTGAACCCCAGGTCCCTCATAAGGCCCATGAGCCTTTTTAAGACTCAAACACTCCTCCCTCCCTCATTTGTCACAATACTCTCTAATCCTTTCCTCAAAGTTCTCTAAGCACTGAGCAAGACTTCCATGATAAATCCTGTTTTCCAGGTGGTATGAGAGTGAGTGGTGAAGTTGTTGTCGAGTTTCCTCCACAAGGATTGACTCAAGAGTTTTCCTTTCCTCATTCTCCTCTTCCACAATTTCGAACTTTGGAAGCTCCAAGAGGTAAGGAAGCTTACACTTGTTGATTTCTTACTATATGAATGTGGTTGTGTGTGAATATTGGTTTGGTTTGTGCTGAAAAATGAAATTGAATGAGTTTTGTTGATTTTTGTTGAAAATGGGTTTGTTAATGAATGTGACGATTTGTTGTTTAAATGTTGTAATGGTTGTGAATCTTGTTGAATAGGATGTTGTGAAATGTTGGATGATGTTATTTGACCACTGTGGGACAAATTTAGAGTTTGGATAGGAGTAAAGTTTGAATTTTTGGGTTTTTCAACAAGAGTCTCTGGTTCTGTTACCTCATAATCGTTGAGTGATGTGGGCTCTCGTTTAGCGGGAATGTCCTTGGGAGTAAAGTGAGGCTTTCAGGTTAAACTTCGCTTAGCGACCTTTGCTGTTACGGAGCAAGGGTTCTTAAGTTGTTGTGATTGAGGAAAAGAAGAAATTCATTAAGTGATGTTCAGTTTGCTAAACGAGCATTCATGAAAATCTAAAAATTTTCCAGAAGGTAGTTCGCTAAGTGAGTTGGAGACTCGTTGAGTGAGTATGGGCATTCCAGAATGTCTGGGTGTGGTCCGTTGGGTGAAGACTAGACTCGCTAAGCGATTCCATGTCCTGGAGAGTTGGTGCTCTCTGTGGCAAGCCTTCCGCTGAGTGAGCAATGTGTTCGCTCGGCGAGAGACATGTTTTAAAATTTTGGTTACCCTCTGGAGTGGTGGGTAGTTGAGCGAGAGAGGAACTCGTTGGGCGAAGTGTGATTGAGATGAATTTATGAAAGTTCTTGGAACGAATTCGCTGAGCGATCTCAATTATTGCTAAGTAAGAGACTCTAGAGACAAAATGGTGCTCTCTGGAGTAAGTATCTACTCAACAAGACTTATGGCCGCTGAGCAAGGACCTTCATGAGGAAAAGTAGGCCCTCTATAAGGAAGACTTTCGTTGAGCGAACATGGATCACTGAGCAAGTTAGGTAGTCAGTTGTTGTCTCAATTAAAGATCTAATTGTGTTAGAAGAGGTTGAAGAGGACTCTTAGTGTGAATCAGTTGTAAGTTGTTGAGTATGTGGTTGAAGTGGAAGGTTACTTGGATAGGACATTTATTTTTGGCATATGCTGCCTTGGCCCATGATGAGTGTTGTTGTTTACCATAATTAAGGAATACTCTGCCTGGTCCTTCGACAGTTGAGTCTCCATGGAGCAGTTGTTGTATACATCGCATATCATGTATGAATTAGTATTTTCGAAATATTGTTGGCCATGTGTGGTGCTGAATTGAGCCCACATGGTATGGTTGAAAATTTGTTGTTAATGATTGCATTAGACTTTGAGGTAGGCCATAGTTGAGATGGCAGCGTACGAAGTTGTTGTATCTTAAACCTCAAGGGTATATGAATGCAAGCATTATCAATGTATTGTTGGTCATTATCCATTTGTGGTGTCAAATTGAGTTATATGGTGTTGAAGTAGTTATTAATGTTGTAAATGTTGGCTATTGGGCATTGTAGTATAAGTGATGATATGCTAGGTGAAATCCTCCTTAATGAATGTAGCTTGATGTTTTCACCATGTTATCTTTCTTTTTATATGTATGTAGACGTGGATTATTTATTAATCATGCTGCTATTGTTTATGAAATAAGTTGCTTTACGTAAGCTTACCCTTGCCTTGTTGTTGGTGTTGTTGTTGTGTAGTTTGACTGTGACGATCACGTCGATGGCGTGGGAGCAGAGGCATGAAGCTTTGTGTGCTTAGCAGTTTGTGGATGATAGTGGAGTTTCTCGCTTGGAGACGACGAGTTGTGACGAACTTCGTTTTGACACCTGTTTCTTTGATTCGTGATTAGTGCCTTTTAGTTAGGTTGTATAGATGGCCAGCTATAGAGTGCATTTTGTATTTTACTTTCTAGAATGATGTAAAGAATGTATATGTTGAAGTTAATAATTTGGTTCACACTCATCTTTATCCTTTTTGTAGTATGATGTTAAGACAGTCTGATTTGTACTAGTTGAATGGTTTGATCAATTAGCTTCTTGAAAGAGAGAGAGAGAGAGAGAGAGAGAGAGAGAGAGAGAGAGAAAGAAAAAAAGAAACAAAGAAAAGAAGGGGCACAAACAATATTGCATTTTTGGAATAAACTTATAAGACTTTCCTAAAATGAGTAGTGTGATGGATGTAGTGGCAGTGGGTCGTTACAATACAAAACAAAATAAAATAAACCAAAAAGAATAATTCAATTATTTAGGTATTTTTTGATAAAATGAAAAGATAATTTTATCTTACACCTTCAAATTAGAAAAAGGTATTAAATATAATATAGATATATTGTATTTAAGTTTCATTTTATTTTATCTTATTTTAAAGAATTCAAATAATAAAACTTAATTTCAATTCAAGTTATTACATTTTCATTATATCAATCCAAATATAACTTATGAGTATGCATATTAATGGTAAATTTTATGAAAATACTTATATATTTTAGCAACCCTCCAACATTTATTAAAAAGAGAGTATATGAGTAATTTTTATGTACAATTAATCTCAAAACTAATTATTTTGCCTATAATTGAATGTTTCTTTCTTTGATATTCTTGATACGTATTCCAAACGACTCTTTCGAAGTCCAATATATTTGAGACCATCTTAGATTTAACAAATTACCTAGATCATATTTGTCTTGGAAATGGATAAGGACTCACCTCAAACAATCGACTTACGAGATCCACCAAGGCTCATTCTATAGATAAATGTATCATCACCTCATTAAGAAGACTCACTTACTCTGATCCCATCATATCCTATTTACATGAACATCACCATCATCGCCAACTGCAAATAGAGAAAAATGGTAAACATATAGGCACAAGTATTACAAGAATACGTGTGAAATATACAACACATATACAATTAAACACAAGCAAACATAAGTAAACAATAGCAACACATATGAGACAAATATATATTTATGGGGGGAGAGGGTTGCAACTATGTAGACTAAGGTAGAGGAAATAGGGAGAAATTTAGGGTAGAGATAGAAGGTTGGTGACTAGATGACTAGATTTTAGGGTTTTTAGTCATGGAATGGATTTCAAAAGTAATTAAATCAAGCATTTAGGAGGTTAAAATCCTCCATCCAAGTGATCAAGGGCTGTTTGGCCTCACCATGGAGCAAATGGGATTGGTTGGTTCAAATTCTAGTCAATTTGAAGTAAGAAAAAAGCATTGACCAAAGGTGGTAAGAAATGGTTTAGCCATTTTAGTGAAAAATTACTATTAGTAAGGATTAGTGTGCCGAATTGTTTTATTAAGTCACTAATGACAAAAAAGGGCAAAATGAAAATTCATAGTGTATGGTGGGTGATTTTAGCTATATCTCTATTCTAAAATTGTTCTTCGTAAAACATGTATTTGATATCAAACAAAATAAAAATATTTTAATTTAGAGTACCAAAATCACTTCAAAATTTTATAAGTGACTAATTATGATTATTTGAGCATAATTATTCTTCTCGCAACCTACACACTAGGGTAGTACGTAGATATGCATTCCTTTTTAATTATAATCTAAAGATTCCATACCTGATATGATGGGTCAAGAAATTGCATATGCAAGTTAAAAAGGGAATGTGTATCTCCCTCCGGCATATCATCATCACTAATAATGACTAAACTAGGTCAAACGTCGGCCCTCACGTAGACCATTCCTTTTGGAAGAATTTTATATTTTATATTCTCTTCATAAAAGCTTATTTAAGATTTTTCTAATGTTTTCAATGGTAAATTCCTTTTTTTTTTTATTGAATAGTAAATTCCATTTTATTCTATGAATTTATGAGGTGTTATTATAGTAGTTCTTGAAAGTAGAAAAATATTAAATAAATTCATAAAATTAAAATTATTGTCATTATAGATCTGATATGTACAACTTACTATTGTTATAATTTTTAAATTTTATAACTTATATCATTAATAGTTCATAACAGAGTTAATGACATAAACTAACATGACTAACGAATTTTAATTTCAAGAATTTATTTGACATTTTTTTAAAATCCAAACATTATAATAGCGGTACCTCACAAATTTAGAGACAAAAATGAGAATTTACTCTTTAAAAAAGTATGAAATATTGTTTAAACTAAAATTTTAACTCCTGCAAATCCATAGAGTGAATATTTTTCATATTTAATTATATAAATTAAAATCAGTTTATAATTAATCTCTTTTAATGAATTAAATTAATATAAAATATAAATATAGTATTTAATATAATTTGGTTTAAATGTGAAGATTATAATATAATTATAATTATAATTTATAATTGAGAAGATAGATTATATACTATCAGTGTAAAACTAGTTTTACATTGTCATCCAATTACAAACAACCATGTATGGAAAATTTGTTAACTTTTATAATAATGAGTTTAATTACTATGCACTGTCAGTATAAAAACTTTTACACTGTCAACCAATTACAAATTACTGTTTGTATGACTTTTAAGGTAATTATTATAAAAGTCAACAAACTTACCATAAATGATGATTTGTGATTGGATGACAGTGTAAAACTATTTTACACTGTCAATGTATAGCTTATTTTCTCTATAATAATTATCTTAAAAGTCATACCAACAGTGATTTCTAATTAGTTGACAATGTAAAAGTTTTTACACTGACAATACATAGTCATTAAACTCTTTATAATTATAATATTTTAAAGACAATAGAATTTATTAGATCTTAAAATAAAATAAGATTTAATTTAAATTCAAAAATGATAGCGTACTCATAATAACAATAATTTAAATTTAAAAAATTACAATCTTAAAACAATCTCACTCTTATAAGTTTTGTGCAAAAATTACTATGTGACGAGGAAAGAAAAATGATATAAAAAGTAAATTAATTCAGAGAATATGAGAAAGTGAAAGTCTTGAGTACTCACATTTATAATAGGTGTAAATTTGAATGTTTTAAACAATTTTTTTTTAATTTTATCTTTCAAATAAATAAAAAATGTATAAAATTTGTTAAAAGGGAATCCTTTTTGTAATCATAGTCGACGATTTTTTTTTTTGGTTACGTGCATGTATCGCATTCTTAAACAACTTTTTCTTTTTATGTAAAATGTTTTAATTTATTTATTTTTCTTATAATTTAATTTTTTTAATTCTAATTTTTATATTTTAAAATTTTGGTTTTCTGCGTATTTTGTCCAAACTAAATATAAAAATAATATGCTATTCAATTTGGTTTGATTTGAATCCAATATCAAAATCCAATTCAAACCAAATTAATTTTTTTACACAGTTCAGTTTGGTTTTTTTTTTATATGACTTTCAAAATTATTTTCAATTTAACAACTAACAAAATGAAGCATAATTCAATAACCAATTGAGTCATGATCATTGATGAACCCTAAAAAATAACACTTACATAACCATAAACTATAAAGCAAGATCATACATATATAATTGCATTACAATCCTCTTATAAAAAGTGCTATACAAACATTTATAGTTAATTAGTCATTTACTATTAATGTTATAAACTCATAAATTAACATGACTAAAATATTCAATACACATATAATTACTTGCTATCATTATCAAAAGTTGAAAATACAACTACATAGTGCTACAGATTAATATAAGTATATTAAATGTGCAATTCAATTTGGTTTTTGGTTCAATATTAACAATAGGAACTAAAAATTGAACCAAACCACAAAAAAATTAAATACATTTTTTTTTCGTTTTTAATTTTTTTTTATTTAATCGATTTTCAATTTTTGTATATCAATTTAAAACGGTCTGGTTAATTTTAATCCATGCTACGAGTTGTTGTTTAAAAAACATCCATATTACAAATATGCTAAAACACATGTCCTGCAAAGTAAAACTAATTTAAAGAAAATTAAAAAATGTTTAATTTGATATATAATAGGCACACTACTAACCAATTTCACTCGGCATTCAACAAAAACAATGGAAGAAAACCCTTAGCTATGAAGCGATTTAACATTGAACGGATGAATAGCTTACCCTAAGTAAAAATGGAGTTAAACAATCATATTAAAAATGATTGGTATAATTCTCTATATACTTAAATATGATTAGTATAACAAAAAAAATCACCAATCATCTTTGATGGAATTGTTTAACTCTATTTTTACTTAGAATAGCTTAGACAACCCCATAGTTTGATTTAAATTTTGGATTGAGTTGTATCATAAATTAAAGGCACATATGCAACATCATTCCCATTGTCAAGGATAATCTAAAGTAACAAATGTACTCTGGTGGTTTGCTTCTTTCTAGTATATATATCTCTGACCAGATCACCCAGCTATTTTATAACTATATAATGCCAGAAATGGGTTTTATTTTGGTCCTTTGGATGTGGTGCTGAAGAACAGGTACATGTAAAAGTGCAGTCTCGTGTCTCAACCACCAAATTGTGATCCGGGCCTACAAGCGGTTTGGTGATCGATGCCAAATCCTTGTCTCTCACTTTCCGATTATACGCACTTCCAAATCAAATAGATCATAAATGCATTTTAGATTTTTAGTACTTTCGAATATTGTTGCTAGTCAGATATAATAGGAAGAAACTAGCTTTTGAATATTTTTCTTTCTATACATTCCATCTTGCGGCAGCTCAATCATGCAACCCATTTGAACTTGAAGCATCCCATAAACAAAGATAATATTTGTGACATTGCAGAGTATCCTATACACAGATCACATATGATTGTTTCACTTGATGAAGTTGTCATGGAATTAAAAAGATTTTGAGATTGGACAGAGGCCGTTCACTTATGGTATAATTAAAATTAACTAACACAACTCTTTTAAGTGGAGAGAAGCAACAGGAGGATCCCCATCTTTCCGCAGGGTCCATTTTTCATGGTGCGCTAGTAGACTGACTATTCTTTGTTGCTTTATCATAGCTCGTCAATTCGTACCTGTTGATCTGTCAAAGGTAAAAATACAAAAAAACCTCTAGGACTTTTTCATAGTCGCGCAACCATCAAATATTTAAGTGTCGTAATGTGGTGGGCTCAAAAGCACCAAAAAACAGTACCATCAACAGACACAAGAATTTAACGTGCGGTTCGGTTTATATTATGTTTATAAACAAATAATAGCTAAATATATAGACGCTATATTAAAAAAAACAATAAAAACAAAAAATTTTAAAAAAAGTTATTTGACATTTTTTTTTTCTTTTCAATTTAACAAAGATTATTAGAGAAAGAACAAAAAGAGAGATAGAGAGTGGTAAATGTATAATCGGTCAAGTTGGGTTAAGTTTGGGGTGTTTAGAAATTCAAACCAAATGAATATCATTACTAGATTGAGTTGGTTTGGGATTGATCTCTGGTTTTTTGGGTAGGCAACTTGAATTGAATCCATCCAATCTCTATCCATTGGTTCGAGTTCAATGTCGGCCCTGAGCATAACTTGGAGGTACGATGACTCAGGGCCCATGGTTAGAAAGGCCCCAAAATGTATATAGTTGTGTAGTAAAAAAATTATATTGTTTTATGTTATTTTCATAAATAGATTAAAATTACAGTATTGTTTTATATCTCATTTTATTCAAATTAAAATATGGCATATGATTAAAAAGTATCATTTTTTGGATTTTTTTTTTCTAATTGTTATATTCATAAATTTATGTTAAATGAATTTTTAAGTAACTATGACATATCAACATGTAATGAACCTATGATAATAGACTTAAAGTGTTTGATTTTTTTTAACAAGATATGATATAGAGATCAAAACTCAAATTATAAAGGAATTAAAACTAAAAATTAGTATATTAATAAAGAACAAAAATATATATAAGTTTTAATCTGAAATGATGATTTTTTGTCAATAATAAACTATAGGGACAAAGCTAGATCATTTTCTTTGAGGGGAGCAAATATAAAAATTAAATTATAATTTTAAAATTAATATATTAAATTTGACCAACAAATAAATTATTCATAATAATTGACCACATATCACGAAAACCAAAATTATATAAATTAAACATAAAATACAAGACTATAGTAATATAGTGGGAGAAAAGAGATTTAGTTTTCAACATTTATGGGAGCAATTCTAATGATAGAAAAAACTTTATTATATTTAGATATCATGTTTAAAGTTTTAGAAGCATAATTGACCCTCAAATTTTGTTAAAGCAAAATTTAATTTTTAACTTGAAAATAATAAGAATAATATATTCTCTGCTTCAAACAATTAATGAAATAATATTCCTTTAATTTCTTTTTTAGTAAAAAACATTTAGGAAAAAATAGAGGCCCTAATTAAAAATTATGGTTGTATATTTTTTTGAAATTGTATCTATCTTGAGTGGTAAGAGGAATAGGAACAGGAGAAAAAGCAAATGTGAGATGGAATAAGAAAGAAAGAGAGAAATAGAAAAAAATAGAGGAATTATAAAAAATAAAGTTGTACAAAATCATTACTAAAAAATTATATATACATACTGTGTGTGTGTGTATTTAGGAGGTGACCTTATATATAGATATTTGTGCATGTAATTCTTTTGGGGACGTAAATTAAATGATAGGCAATAACATATAAGTAAATTAAATGTAAAATATAATACATTTTTTTGAGATTTATTAAAACTATGTTATTCACTTAATGTAATAAAACTCATCATTTTTAATAAAATTATGTGTTTATTTTTTATATAATATATATTTATGTTTCGAATATTTGTATATATGGGAACCTTATTTATTATTTCATCCCAAACCCATAAAATGGCAGGACCAGTCCTGGGTTGGATGATCGAGTCATGCAACAAAATAATAATAAATTCTGAAAAAAAGAGAAAAATTCAAAAATCAAAAAAAAAAAACCCTGTTATGCTTCCAATCTTTGTTGGGCTATGCAAGCGTGACTCGCCGAAGGGATGGACAAGTGGCCATGACTGCTGTATCATATTGCAGGGCACGCACACGCACTCTTGTAGGGTTACTCATGCTTTCCATCAATTTTTTTGAATCTCCAAAGGGGAAAATTATGACAACTTTTTAAAAAAATTTTTTTTTAGAGAAATACTAGCAACATATTTTTTAACATATATTTTTTTACCACACTTTTTATTATTTGATAAATATTTATTAGAAATCACAAATTTTTGTGAGACTCACTTCTTATTTAATGAATTTCTCTCATAATTTTTTAGTTTTTAATAAATTTTAGTTAATAATAAAGAGTATATACGACTTGAGAAATTAACTAGGACTGTCGACTCGCTAGGAAATCTCATCGGAACTGTTGTGATGGTGATTTGATTATGAGAATATTGCCATTAAAGTTACACCCAAGATTTTGCACTTGTATTTGTAAAATACTGATTAAAGTAGGCTACCATCAATTCGGGTTAGGTTTATCGAGTTTGCAATAACTTGACTTGAATCGAACAAAGTTGAGTTGGGTAAACAAGAATTGAACTGAACTAATTATCTAAACCAAACTATGAAAATTAGTTTGAGTCAGGTTAGGTTGACCAGGTTTACGAGAGTGGACTTGTACCCATTTACATCTCTAAAGAGGGAGGAGAGAAAGAGGGAGTTGTAGTGGGGAGAGGGAGAGAGCAAGAGTGAGAAGATAAGGGGAAGAGAAAGTAAGTGACACAAGACGGTGATGAAAGAGAAGTTATTTTTTTCTTCTAAAATTAGCTTGTTCACCTTTTTTTAAAATATTTATTTTTCTTTTCTTTTTATAAAAACTATATAGTATTTTAGTATGTGCATTGTGCATGATAAATATTTATTTGTTTATAATTATTCTCATAATTTATAATAAATAAATATTTTTAAAATTTTAAATTATATTATTTTTCTATATAAATTAGAATAGTTATCTTGAATGATAGTGTTTTTAGGAGGTATTCTTTAACAAGAACACTTTTAGGAGTTTTTCTTCAACGAAAACGTTTTTAGGAAAAAAATTTAACTTCTTATCTCTTTCAATATATTCTTTTCATCTTTATTCCTAAATTGAATTTCAGTATCTTTTAAAAAGAAATTATAAATACTTAAAAATAACACTGTATCACAATATAAATTGTTTATCATAAATCTAAGATATAATTTATATGTTTAAAAATATTTATTTATCACAAATTTTAATTATAATATAATTTATATATTCAAAGTATTTATTTATTATAAATTTTAGTTATATAAAATAAACATTTATCGTATTCATTGCACAAGTTAAAATACTAGTTATAATTAAAATTCATAATAAATAAATATTTTTAAATATATAAATTATATTTTGAATTTATAATAAATTATTTAAATTGCAATATAAAGTTATTTTTAATTAAAATAGATAAGTGATTTAGAAAATCAAGTATACAGATAAAAATAAAAGAATGATAGTTTGATATGAGTGAAAGAGATATTTTTTGGTTAGTTACATAGATAATGCATGTGTGATATACACCTTCCAAAGAGAAAAAAGAAATAGTGTTAAGAATCTCTAATTGAGAGAGTGTGTAGAGTGAGAACTTCACTTTTAAAGTTAGATATTTTTATTTATTATATAGGAGTAAATTAATTTGCTTAATTTTTTAAGACTTTTTTTTTATATAAAATGTGTTTGATTTAACTTCTTCTTAAAAGAGAGAGAGAGAGAGAGAGAAACTAAAAAAAATGATTCAAACATTACCATAAAATAAGATAAAAATTTGTATTTAATCTATATGAATATAATTAAATTTCATTTTAGTCATTCGGAATCTTTTTAATTTTGATCTTTATAAATTTTAAATTTTTATATAAGGTCATTATCATTACTTAAAAATAACATCTTAGACATATCATACCATATGTCACTTCAAATACTCAATTCCTTACCACTAAATGGGAAGAGATTATTTTAAAAAAATTATAAAAAAATTAACGAAATCATTTTTTGTGGCCTAAAGCCAAAGTTAACTATATTTACGGGGACAAAATATATTTAAGCCTTTAGAATATATAGTGTTACTGTTGTCTCACTTATTAATCCTTTAAACACACAAACTACATACTATGAAGATATTATAGAATGCAATGGAAATTTTTCTCTGTAATTACTACATAAATGGCTTGGAAACAAATGTGGAAACTGTGACGATCGATGCTGACAACAATTCAACAAATTCATCTTGAATCAAATTGGATGCACCAAATGATGGCTTGTCCAATTACTAGTTAGGCCACGCGCAGCACATGTGGACTTTAGTCCATTTTGTAGTAAAAGCAATCACACAACACTGACAATCTCAAAACCATGTCGTTAGTTTGAATAGAGTTGGTTTCGGATCAATTAAATAAGGTTTTAGATTTGAGTCTTATAAATAAATAAAAAATGTGGTTGAGAGATGAGACTCCACTAAAGCCAAGTTTTTCAGTAGAAATTAATCATCAGCAAAGTTGATAAACACTTTGCACCAATAACATGGTGATAAAAAAAATACAATCTCAAAATACTTTTTAAATAAATTTTCAATTATTTTTATTTAAATTACAAGGGTCTTGCTAACTAGTGTCTTTAGGCATTAGTTAAAGAATCAATAAATAAAATGTTTTTATTAAAAGAGTTGCATTAGACATCATGAGAGTGCACTACTACACTTTCTAATATAAACTTTCTGCTCCTCCAGACTCAAATATAAAAAAAATTAACTAATTTTTACTCTAATTAAGAAAGTTAGTTAATATCATTTAATTATACTAATCAAATTTAAAAAATAAACTATTTTCTAAAGTGTCTTTCATTGGAATTTAATATGAAGAATAATAAGGAGTCATTGGAAATACAATCTTAATTAATTGAAGCGTATTTTTGGGATGGTATCTGTTGATGGTGAAAATTTGTTGAAAATCAAAATTACTACGATTCTCAATAGATAACTTCTACAAAGATTCTAACCAACAAATAAAGATTTTTTAAATGAGACTCAGAATCTAAAAATTTAGTGTGGATTCTTTTGTTAGAGCTAACAGTCTAAAACTTTCAACTTGAGAGAATATTTCGATTAAAATTTCATCATTTTAGTATAGGACATTGAGTTAATACCACATAAATGTCAAGATCATTAAATATTGATGTTAAGTTCATTTACAATATTCATAATTGTATGATTTTGTAACAACAATGTAATACACTAAAATAAAATATGGGTTAGAACATACACATTCTCCTTGGAACTAGTAGCCATAGGTGTGGCGTGTGTGGTATATAGAGTGTGTGTAAATGTCAGAACCAAAGAAAGATGACTACACGGTCATTTATTTATAGAGATCCTATCTAACGGTAAAACTCTTACGGCAGAACACGTGTACAGTACATAGATAACTTCTAAATAATGCACTAACACTTGTACAAAACTGTTTTATATGAGTAACTGCTTTTAACTTACTACGATCTCCTTTTCGCACCACCTTGATCTACATAAGATCCTTTGTTGAACATGATCTGAGTGCCTCCTCTAACATGATTTGAACTTTTCTTCGAATAACTGGGACTTTTCCTCAAATTCTTTAAGCTTCTTGAATTGAACTCTTTCGAACATTATTCTTTTGCGTACTAATTACAATCTTCACGAACAGGGTATTTCGATAAAATTGAATATTGTCGAAAAACACAATAGTTTGATAACCAAACTTTTGTGTATCGTTTTTCGGTAACTCTATTCGATCAAATTTGCAATTACCCCAATAGTATCATTAAATAAGATTAAAATAGTTAAAATTTGCTTATATTTAAGTTCACTAAAATCTTTTTTTTTTTTTGTTATACTTGAATTCAGAGGGAATACTTTTGATCCCTGAACCAGTACGCTGGTTAGCATTTTCCAGATTACAATACCATTTTTTGGTATTTGAAACTATTAAATAAAATTATTGCTATATTTAGTACATTTTAATGTTGAAGCAATTAATTGTTTTTTTTATCAAGAGTATATCACCGCTTGCCAGTTGCCACCTAAACTTTCTGCAAAATTCTTTTAGCGTTCGTTTGGTAGTCGCGAATTAGCTGAGAAGAGAAGAAATTTGCAACGAAGTTATTGTTTTTCATTTGTTTGTTAGCGAAGAAAACCGACGAAATATTTGAAAAAACACGTGGAACCCACCGTTAAAAAATTATTCGCAAAATAGCGAAGATTTGCATGGAATTTACTATGCACTGCGGGACACTATTCACAAAAATAACCTCTGTCAATCGATTTACATAGGCTGAAATCGATTTACAACGTTTTTTTATTGATGTTTTATCTATTTCAAAATAATATAAAATGATAACAAAATCAATTTGCAATTTGGGCAAATTGATTTTGCTCCCCTCGCCACTTGCCCCCCCCCCCCCCCCCCCCCCAACGCCAATAAAAATTTAATAATAATAATAACAATAAATAAAATAATAATAAAAATAAAAATAAATATTAATAATAAATAAATAAATAAATAAAATAATATTAATAATAAAAATAAATATTAATAATAAATAAATAAATAAAAATAATATTTATAATAAAAAATATTATTAGTAATAATAAAAGTAATATTAATAATCTCAAAAAGTTAACTTTTCCTCCATTTCTCTTCTATTTCTTTTCAACCAAACAACCTTAACTTTCACTCTATTTTTCACCTATTTCTTTTCGCTTCTCTTCCTTTTCTTTTCCTCTATTTCTTTCCTCTCTACCAAACATACCCTTAGTAACTTTTGGATTGAGTGTTATTAAAAGTGTCTTGAAGTACTAATTAAGAATTTAATGTGAAACTTCATTTATTTTAAAAAAATTTGGATGATCATTCCTTGACTGATGAAGAGGTTTTGACAAGATACATTTTTGTTCTTTTTTTTAATTTTTTTTCTTGTATACTTCTACACTTGTATATATAAATTGCCTGATGATCATCACATGGATGATGATAAGTGTATCATTATGACAATTATTTTTTATTTATTTCCAAATTATTATTCATATTATATTTTTGTTATGCTTTTTAATTATAATTATAATTTATATATCCAAGTTTTGTAATATAACAATAATAAATGAAAAATAATTAAAAATTATAAAGTTAACATTGACCCTATCAACACTAATTTCACGTCGCTAAAATTAGCGTCAACCTTTTTTTAAATAGTCACCGCTTCCATTTAGCATCAGTCACAATTGTGTGACTGACCTTAAAGTAAAACTTCGACAAAAGTAGCATAGGCAACAAGAGTGACGTTAAGGTCATATGACTTTCATAACTGCCAGTACTAATTTTTTTTAGTGTAATAAAACGTTATAATTTTGTTGGTATAAAAAATGATATTAGAGTATTATACTATTAGTATACATACATGATTCATCTTACGATTAGCTTAAACCTACAGTATTTATCCTAACAGATTAATTTATTTTAAAGTTTAGACGAATAAAGGCCAAATGCCTAAGCATGTTCTTGTGATACACTGCAAAACTATCTGCTAAGATACCAAAAAATGTCAAGCGTCGAGATTGCTTTCGTTAGTATAGTCTTGATTAATGACTTTTTTATGGTTTTGAGGTTGATTAATGAAAATTAGACTATTAGTGATATTGTAGGTATACACTAATAATATTATATTTTTTTTTGACGCGCCTAATAATATTATATTAACATTATAGTACCAATAGAATATATTAGTATTCTATACCTCCAATTAAATTGTCTATTATTTTATATTTTATATTTTTTTTCAAATTAATTATCAGTTAATTTAAATATTAAGATTATATTAGTTACTTATTGTTCCAAGTTTATCACTGTCTTTGTTTATTTACAGTTTTACACTATGTGAAACGAGACGACGTTAATGGAGTAAGAGCGTAATAAGAATATTCAAGGACCTAACTCGGAGACTTTGGATCAGGTCTCACCTTGCTCTTCAAACAAAAAGGAAATCCTATAAATATGTCTCAAATCTAATTTTAAACCAGTCTGAGTCAATATTAGTAAAGTTATTTGGCTTGACTCACACCTAATCTATATTTTTTAATTATTTTATTGTAACGTATTATAATATTCATCAATTTGTATATTCACTCGTGAAGTAGATCAACAAACCTTCCTTGTTTGCTCTTCTTTTCTCTCATTTAATCCCTTCTTGTTCATTTCCTCCTCCTTTTGCTCTTTTTCATTGGCGCAACTTATTGGCTCTTTATCTTATTTACTAAATGTTTAAATTTAAGCCAACTCACTCTTCTCCTATATAGACTTAATCTTAAATTTGACCTCTAAATCACTGAATTATTTTAGGTTTAGGGACTAATTTGAGTCTAAAAAATTAACTAGGTAAATTTTTTTAAAATAAGTTAATAAAGGGACAAGTATAACCATCCTGCAAATACTCAACAAGGATAATATAGATAAATATACTTATTTTCACCAATATAACAATATTTAATGAGTTTCTTAATCTTTGCACAAAATCCTAATTATTACTACTTTCGGTCTTTTATATAAGTAGTAACAAATTACTAAATCATCAAAATCAATAATAAATAGTTAGGTTAGTTAATTTTAATTAATAATTATATAAATTTAAATTTTGTTCCAAAAATACCCTTGGAATAAAATGATTTAAGTGTTGATTGTATTTAATGCCATTTACTCATATTGTTCTTATGGTGGTCACTACAATTAGGGGTGAAAATAAGCTAGGTCAGGCTAGACATTGTTGGCCTGAGCTTAATCTTGATTAAAAATCTATAGCCTGAGCCTGACCTATTTATCTGTCATAGGCTTTTTTTTGAAGGCCTGTCCTGACCTACATAAAAGTTTGGCCAGGCCTACAAGCTTATTTAAAAGCCTACTTTGTGATAATTTAACATCATGATAGAAATATGATAATTTATTTAAAAACATAGTTTGCAATAAGACCTCTAAATAGGATATAATTTATCTTTCAATAAACTTATAAGCTTGACTTTTTATGTAAGTCAACATACTTATCATTTAAAAAGATAAATAATTATATAATTTTAATACATTGTAACAAATTTAATACAATAATAATAATAGTAACAATAAATATTTATTTATGTTTATCTAAATAGGCCGGACTGTTAGACCTAAAAGGTTTTCTAAATGGCCTAGGCTTAGTCTTTTTAACTAAATAGGAATTAATAAAAGCCTTGGCCTGATTTATTTTTTAAAAAAGCTTAGCCTGGCCTGGACTTGATGTAAATTAGGTCACAAGCCCCTATCGAGTGGCCTGGCCTATTTCAATTCCTAACTACAACCTCAATATTTGGTCACAACAATGTAGCAAGCGTTTTTTAGTATCTCATGTAAAAAATCTTCTCTCTTTATTTAAAAAAATAAGGCTGATGCATCTATTTATATGAGAAATTGGTGAGTGTCTTATAAATTAAGGACATAAAATGAATTGAACAATTAATATATTTAACAATGGGTTTTTGTTTTTTATAATTAGGACAAAAAAATTCTCATTTATTGTTATATTAAAGACCGAAAGGAATACTTTGTTTCAAAACAATTATTGTTTAAGGTTTTGCATAAGGTTAAGAAAACTTATTAAATACTCCTAATTTTAAGGAAACATGGGTGAGTGGAGATACCAAAACATAATGATAAAGTTGACTATATTATCATCTCACTCCATAAATCTTTTCATTCTACAGAGTGGAGACACTAAAAGTAAAAGACAACGATAAAGTTGAAAAAAGTGATTAATGTCTTCATAATTTTTTAAAGTAACAAATAATTTTGAAACAAATTAAAACATACAAATAATTATTTTCTAATTTTTTTAAAAGAAATTATTGTTAATTGAAAACAGTAATTATTTTGAAATAAATGAATTAACGAATAAAATAATAAAATGTTTATTACTAGTATTTTAGCTTATGAAAAAATAAATATTTATTTTTTATAATTAAAATTTATAATAAATAAATATTTTTAATATATATTATATTATAATTGAAATAATACATAAATATCATTAAATATATATGAATTATATTTTTAAATTTACAACGAACAATTTATATTGTTATATATTGTTATTTTAATTATTGACAACTTCTTTCAAAAAATATTGAAATTTAATTTATAGATAAAGATAAAAATGATAAATTAGAAGGGATAGACGATTAAGAAGATCAAATACATACATAAAGATATAAAAAATGATAGTTTGAGATGATTGAGAAACGAAATTTTTACCTAGTTACAGTTTGTGAAATACACCTCTAAAGAAGATAAGAGATAGTATGAAAATGTCTAATTGAAATAATAGAGAGTGGGAATATGAGAATTTCACTTTCCAAATTAGATATTCTTATCTATAATATAAGAGTAAATTACGAGAATACAAAAAAAAAAGTATTTATTTCTTTAGATAATTAGGATTTTTTATAATGTAATAAATATTCTTTAACTATGGATAGTCTTTAAAACACTTATTAAGAATTTTAAATTAAAATATTTGAACAAACTTTTAATTTTGAATATATTAAATATTATACTTTATATCAAGTATATTATATTTCTCGGTCATTTAACAAATACACTAATAGCAGGGTTCATTTTTTTAATATTATTTAGTATAATATTTTTATTGGATATTTTTATCGATACTTTTAAATAAAGTATAAAATATAATTATTAATTCCAAATATTTTGAAAGATTTGTCAATAACATTAAATATTTTTGTAATAACAATTCCAATTAGTTATTGTTTCTACGAATTATTAGATAAGTTATTGCTTAATTTTAATTTTTTAACGTTAAATATATTTATTTTGCCAATATAATTAATAAAAAAAGTTTAAAAATATCATATAAAATATATTATGAAAAAAAAAATTCCTAATTGGACCAGAAATTCAATTAAGTGAATATTCATGTGTGTAGAGAGAGAGATTTTATTTTATTTATAAATGATCAATTTATTGATTTAATTATTAAATTATGTGATATTAAATTATTCTCATCGTCATGATTAGAAAATTGTAAATAAGTAAATAAATCATATATATATATATATATATATATATATACTTATTAATATTTCAAATAACATATTATATACTTATAAAATAGTGTGATGAAATATTAATTAATTGTACACATTGTATATATTTATGTATTACTTTTTCTTTTATTTTTTGTCACCATATCATTGGTATAAAGTATTTATTGATTTTACTGATGACTCATCTCTACCAAGAAACTTGGCTAGACACATTAATTAGTGAGTCTCTTTTTCCAACCACATTTTATTATTTTATTAAATAAAAATCATTTATTAAATCAGTTTGAATAAAATCTCAATTAAAAAAAAGTATTTTGAAAATTATTTTATTAAATAAAATAAAATTAGTTAAGATTCCCTTGTATTTTAGACTAACGTATATAATTTTTTTTTTCTTATATCAGAGAATGGAAGAAGTATCAAAGTATACCTTTGTGCTCATATACACGTACGCATACCACATTTATACTTGATCAAGCAATGCCATAATTATTTTCACACACACAAAAAAAAAGCAATACCATAATTAACGGTGGATATTACCATGAAAACATTATAAATACCTGAAGATTCCTGAACTTGTCTTCATATCATTTCCATTCGCATTTGCCTCACTAGCTAGCTAGCCAAAATTTCCCACAGGTCACTCTCTACTTACACAGAAAGCCCCTCAATTACTTCTTGCTTCTCCAATAATCATGGGAGAGTTTCAGTCCATGCACAAATATTTTGCTATTTTTGTCGCACTAGTTGCCTGCCATGGTTGTATCTTCGCTCATGGAAGGCAGATAACACCGTTGAACCAACATTCCTCGCTAAACACAAACACTGCAGGGCACAAGGATGATCCCCACCCTATACTGACTCCACTCAAACCACCATTAGTGTTCCTCAGCTTAAAGTAATTGACGCACAAATTGTGCCGAAATACGAATTTGCTGATGTTGATTCTGGAAATTCAGGTGCAGATGCAAATGCCTTTCGACCCACAACACCAGGAAACAGTCCTGGTGTTGGTCACAAAAAATTTGAAGAAGATAAAGGTATTATGAAAGTGAAGGGGGTATTAGTTCACAGTCCAGATGTTAAAGTTTCTGTGGCCGAAGGTTTTGAAAACGATTTCAGACCCACAGACCCAGGTAACAGCCCCGGTGTTGGCCATCCTCATGAAAACAAAAGTGGGCAGCTGAATTAATTAGTAAGGTGTGCGCATAATTAATCAATCGGATAAAACTTACATACAGTTCTATGGACATTGTTTGTACTATTTTTCAATCAGAATTAAAGTTTCATTATAATCTTTTAGGTGAAACTCCAAATTCTAATTAAATAACAGTACAAACAGCATCTATAGAATTGTATGTAACTTTTGTTCTAATCAATAATTAGCTGTGTTAATTTTCGGTTGTGCAAGTTAATTCTACGTTATTTAAATAATTAAGCTTTTGCTTAGGTCGCAAGACTTCCATGGCATAGCTTTATTTGTAAGATAATGATGTCCTCAGTTTCTTTCGTTCTGCACTTGTGTCTTGCACCAGACCATGCATGCCGCATGTGTTTGGCTTCAAAGTTTGTGTAATGCAAATTGCAAAATAAAAAGGATGACGTTGTTTATATAAATTAATGGATCTCTCCTAGTGACTTCTTTTGTGAGTTTTGATATATAATTCTATCTTTCTATGCGTATTTTTCGTCCTACATGACTATGGGGAAGCCTGAATGAGTGTAAAAATAAAATAAAATTACAAATTGTTCTTGAAAATCCAAAGTATTAAAGATTACTCTAATTCCATAATCAGAGATCTTCTAATATACAGTAATTAATTTTATCAAATCAAATTTCGAGAGTAATATGCGTAATTTAACCGTAAAGGCTATCTCCTCTCCTTTTGCTTTTCTTTCTCTGAAGAATTCCTCTCCTTTTGCTGGAAATAAGATGTTTGCGCTAATATGAGAAATAGAAATTAAAATGATTTTAGGGTGGGCCATCAAAAACCGTCAGGGAAACTGAGAAAGTGTAAACCTTTCTATTTTTGGTGAAACAACAACGACCATTTTTTTAATGTCATGAACGGTATTCTCATTTCTTAAAGGAGATTAAAGTTGATACAATCTCTTTAAAAATAATTGTACACACAATTAAAAATTAAGAATAAATAATACATATATTTATAGTGTAAATTTTTTTTGACTATTATATAATCAAATCGTGAAGTATGATAAGTTTATTCATTTTTATAATAATTAATTAACTATCTTAAAAATTATACTAAGGATGATTTTGATTACATAACAGAGTAAAAACTTTCATACTAATAATAAATATTTATTAAACTGAAAAATTAAAACTGGTGAGCATATTTAAAGAATTAATTATTTAACAATGTGTTAGAGTTTATTGATAACTTTTTTGTTGTTGTGTGTACAATAACAATAACAATAACAATGTTAGAACTTAAGATTTTATGTATACTACTTAAATTTTCTATCATTAACCCGACCCTAGCGGCAGAGTTTATTGATAACTACAACCTTATTGTTTGTGACAATCATATGCTATTTAAATAAGGGCAAATTAGGAAAGTAAACTGAAAAGCACTTAAGGGATTTGAGTTCAAAATAAATTTTAAAAGATTTGAAAGAAGAATCTTTTAAATAAGTTCATACATTTTCTCTCCAGTTCAAATTTTAAAGGTTTTTTATACTCTTTTTTTCATTCTACCGTTACATAGTACATACACAGCATAGAAGACACACGCCGATCCACCTGTCTTTGAATAATTTATTCATCAAAAAAAAAATCTGTAAAACAAACTTTTTTTTTCTTTTTTATGTTTTCATGAGACAAAGTTATCTCGTATTTCTTTTGGTTAAAAAAGCTACAGGTCTCTTATTTATATTGGAATTATATTATTTATACAATATTTTTATAATAATTTCTTTTATAACTTTGGTAAGAATTTTTGTCAATGGACAGGAAAAGGGCACGTAAAAAGACTTTGTAGCAAAGCTTGTTAATGAAACCAATTTGTTGACCGAAGATCTTGGGTCAATGCTAGCAGCATTCTTCACTAAAGTTTTCGTCGATAAAGAAAATTGTGTCAACCAAGCAGTGAAGAGTGTGAGATTCACAAATGTCAACAAGTAATAGAAATACCACTAATTACTAAAATTAATTTAGGTGCTCAACAGTGTGTTTCAATATCAGGAATGCTTAAATGGATGATGAAGTCAATCCTTCCTCTCACACGTTTTTCCATTCAATTAACTTAGAACAATAATTCAAACACACATTAAGTGTGTGTTTGTTTTAACATTTCAGTATTTGTTCCATATTTTCTTAGAAACAAAATGTGACTGAAGCAATTTAAAAGATTCACGTTCAACGGAGATCTAACGCTTATACAAACATACCTTATGGAGTTGCCTAGAACGAAGTAAATTTCAAATTTGTACTCAAGTGTAGTGGGTCTTTACCTAGGATAGATGGCAGTAGAATGGACTGATAGGAGTTACAATTTCAGTCTATAAATATGGGTTTTTTACTTGTAATTGGGGTTGGCGCAATTTAGAAAACACTTTAAATCGTACACTACAACAGAGATTAGAGTTATACATTAGTCTTGTCTTCTTTATTTTCATGTAAACTTTTTTATGAATTTAATGTAAGTTTTGTCCAAATTTCTTCTTGCTGCTTTTTGAATAATCATATTATATGTGCAAATTATTTATTGATTTTGTTAATGACTAATCTTTGTCGGAGCTAACCATCTTTAATGGAGTCTCTCTTTTCAACTAATTTTTTTTCATTCACAAAATTCGAACTTGAGACCTTACTTAAGGAATCCGGTCTCAATACCAGTTTGAACCAATGACATGTTGGTAATTTCTTCTTGTTGCTTCTATATCAATTTGTCCTTTATCTTTCGCGCTACATTTAACTATAAATATGGGTATTTTGTCCAATTTTTTTCTTTAATTTCTTTCGCACTACAAGGTTGAATTGAAGCATATAACATAATTTTTGTGTTTGTACATTACGTGGTTTAAGTTCCTATTTATGAAGGGAGTGACACTTGCATAAATTTTGATGTTCAAATTAGTAAAAATTTGAGGTGGAAATAATATAATCTCTCTGGTCCTTTTTTATAAAATCCAGTTAACTAATTCACAATAATTAAGGAAATTGGTTAATGTAGTTAAAAGTATTAAATTTACATGTTCTTTTCAAAATTACCCTTAACATTAACAAGACATATTCTTATTATATTTTTAAATATTTAATTATTTTAACTTCTCTCATCAATAATATATTTATTGCCTTAATTTATATTGGCTATGAATGTGAAGAGACAAAGTAAGGTTTTCAAAATTCTCTCCATACAAGGCAAAGTTAGACTTTCAAAGAGTCTAAAACATTAATTTATCCTACTTACTATTTAATGAACATAGAGAAGATTTATAATTAAGGGTATTTTTGCAAAAAAATAATTAATGCATGAGACATTCTAAATTAGTTCTTATAAAAAGGACCAAGCCAAACTTCTAATTTGATTCTTATAAAAAGGATCAAAGGGAATATATTGGAAGTTCAATACCTTACCTTTGTGGTGGAATGGCGCTAGACGAAAGTCGGGTGGAAAGCTAGGTTGAGGTGGATGTCTACTTTGAGTTGAACACTATCTTAGGAGTAGGCTAGGTCCTTATGCAAGAGCCCTTGGATAGGTGTCCTTTCTAAACAAAATCGACAATTGTAGTGTGTTTCAAGTCCTTCTAGCCAATAAGATGTGACTAATAATGCTTTTTGTACTCCCCAGATGAGCATTCATTTTAAGGTAGGATGAGACATGTGATAAGTGCCGATCATGCTTATCTTTTTGGCACCTATTTGTGCATTTATCACATTTTTTCCTGAATTTAAAGCTTTGTCAAACCCAAAATTTCCATTAATTGTAAGTACTTAGAACCTAAGAATAGATCAATTAGATATTTTACTGCTGTTTTGACGATTGTTTTATAGGAAGTGAAAAAAGAGGATTGGAGCAAGTTAGGGGTTAGACCAAACAAAGAAGAAGTTTGTATACAAAGCTCGTTGTGCGAGCTTAGTGTTCGCTCAACGAAATACAATCTAGAGAGCAGTCAAGACCCTCACTCAGCAAGTTGCTTATTTCGTTGAGCGAGCAACACTCCAAAGAGCACGAAACCAAGGTTCTCACTCAACGAGCCAGGTTCTTGCTCAACGAGAATGGGTGCCACCTCACTTAATGAAGGCATGACAAAACACATAAAGCAGCCAACTTTTGGAGATGCAAATTCAGTTTGCTCTGCTTCATCCTAAGGCTCTGGGAACAGTGCTGGAACGCTCTCCTTGGTGCCTTAATCCAAGTTCTTCATTTCTCTACCTTTTTGCTTGGTTCACTCTTCAATGAGTGGTTAATTCCACCCTAGTTGGAGTTTGATGTAACTAACCTACTTTCTTGTATACATTTTAAGTTATTTATTGAAGGTTATGTTTTATTCATTTATGTCTCTACTTCTATACTTAATGCTTGTTATGGTTTGATTTCCCATGACTTGATTTTTATTGTTTTGATTGATGTTGGAAAACTCCTTTTTTTCATAGAATTGAAATGAGTACCTAATAAATCTTGTATCTAGAAATGGAACATGGTTTATTAGTCATCTCTTAACCTCTTCTCGTAAAGCAAGTTGTTTTAGGCAAGCTAATCAAGGGATTGGTGGTTTAAACAAATAACTTAGATCCACTTAACTAAGGGATTAGGGTTTGTATAAATTTGTAGGTTAATGGTGATGAATAGGATATAAACTCAATGGGTAATCTTTATGTTGCATGAAAGGATGGTTAGTGTAGTCAAACCGCGACGCTTCTCCTATTGTTGTTTCATTTAATTCTCGCATCTTACTTGTTCGTAAAAATTTCGATAAGAACGTTTAATTAAATTTTGTGAACATTTCTCTTTATAGTATTAACTATGAGAGATCCATATTACGCAAGTCCTTTAGAAAACGATACTTATACTTATCACTGTCTACTTATATGAATTGGTACACTTGCTAATGGGCTAACAACGTGTAACACCCTAAGGGGTATTACTTTAAGCTTATGTATTTTAGGGTTTAGGACAGAAAAAGAGAGAAAGATTGATGTTAAGCATGTAAAAGTGAATGTAAGTCATGTTTAAGTTATATTTATGGTTATGCAAATGTTTAAGAAAAGTCCTACATAAATGGTGCATTCATGAGGCATATTTATATTGTTACGTGTTTATAGTACTTACTGAGACATTATCTCATTAGTTTAGTTCCATGTTCTAGAGTGAACAATTTATCGATGAAGATGAAGCGGCTTAAAAGATTTTTATGTTTTGTATATTGATATCTTCCTAGGCTAGTTTTTGAAAGACAATGATGTTTTTGCTATATTCTTTTGTATAGTGATCCTTTCAGTATGGGGATCCCCTTTGATGATGTATGTGATTATGTTACTTAAGAAGCATGTATGACCTTAAACAGTGAATTTCTTGAGTAATGGCATCACATATTGTGATATCCTTATATGTATGTTTTTATTATTCGCACTCTAATGATTAAAATGCATAATCTTAAAGTAATACCCCTTAGGGTGTTATAAGATGCTCTTGGGTCCTTGTGTTACTTGACCTAAGTGTTGGTCTAAGGTGGAGGGCTATTTGTAGCTCATAGACTTTTCTAGATCAGGTCTAGGGTGGTGCTCAATTTGAAGGTTCATTGCAGGTCGAGCTTGCTTAGGCTAGACCTTAATTTAAGAGGCTCAATCTGAAATAGCTATGTTGAACCAAGTTAATGTTCTTTGATTCTTACTGATTGTTGGATAACTTTTACTTATATATTAATTGTGTAAAATCAAAGTTTTGTCTTTCGTTGGCAATTTGATTGACTTCCATGAGCGTCGTTGGTTAAGTCTATTTGATTTTATTGAGTGTTTTTTTTACAATTATTGTAACACCATGCTTTTTATGCACTTTATTAGTGGTTTGATTACAATTTATTTCATCAACTTAACTTTTTGTTTAATGTAAAAATTACCACCATTTGCTAAATAAGTTTTTAAATCATTGGTATGATTTCTTTTAGACTTCACTTTCAATCAGTTTACACTTAATTTGTGTCTTCATTACATACTCTATTTTTTCATCAATTTTAATAATGAATTATTAGTCATTTGTTTTGTTGACAAAAGTTTCAATTTCTTAGAGTTATCGCATAACCTAACAACTCGCAAACACTTGCGATGATGGTTTATAGATGATGATGTTGTGTCTCTCAAATCTTTCTCTTTGATCATCTAGTGTTTTGGTGATTCCACTCTAGTTTTTAGTATCTGGTTTTTTGTCGTTAGTTCTTTTCCTTTCATTATTGAACATTGAGTACTCCTATGTTTTATTATTGGATAATTTGATCATTTTTTCAATATTCATGATGACTTTGGCACGAGTTTTTTGAAAAATTGGTTTTGATATTAGATCTTCAATGGAAAATAGTTTTGAACTTATAAACTCTTTTATAATTGTTATTTTAGCTAAGTAATCTCTAAGTAACACATGTTGTATGCTTGTTGTAATGGATTATTCTTCAATTATGTTTTCTAACTAGAGTAATCGATTACATGTTTCAATAACCAATTGCTCTAAAGGATTTCTGATTAGAATAATTGATTACCTGAGAGTTATAATTGAAAAGTAATTAATTACTCTGTCTATTAAACACTTTAAAGCTCATTTGATTCTTTATAAAAAGATGCCCATTTTTCTTCGTTCAAGTAGCAAAAACTACTAGTTTACATTGAACTAACTTTGCCAAATTGATTTCTCAAAGCTCTCATTGAAGTCTCAAAGATTAGATAATCTTGGCACATTAAGGTTTGTGCATTTTTTATTTTTGCTGCAATTTCTGTGAATTTTGAGGCTTGGGTGAGGATTCTAAGGCAACTCAGGGGTGAGGTATCCTTTGAAAAGGTTTAGGAATTAGGTGAGATATCCCAAGGTTCATTAGGTGAAGTGTCTTAATTGTACAAACATGGTTTATAATGAAAAACCCTAATGGTTGGATTGAGGACTGAATGCTCTTAGTGGTAAAGATTGAATAAGTATAAATCCTTTTTACAGTTTTCTTTAAATCTTAAACTCATTAATTCTTGCATATAATTGCAAAATTGGATTGCATTAATATGTATCCTGATATTACATTGATTTTTGATATTAATTAAATTATTTTTATATATTAGTATTGTTGTTGTGGTGATTGGCTGAATTGTTATTGTTTCAATTGATCATGTGTATGTATATGTACTGAAAAGTATGAATTGCTCAATTCACTCCATTTAAAGATGCATTGTTAAGAGAACGAAAAAAAGAGAGAAGAGAGAAGGCGACTACAAAGGGGTGGCACACCATGAAACCAAAGAGGTGGAAAATAAGAGGATTGAGATCAGTAAGCACAACATTGGTTATGACAAAAAAGATCAAAATCAGGGTGAGAGGCACAAAGTGACTCATTATTTTGCAAATTTTCCTGATAAACAAAAGGGTGGCACACCATGAAACCAAAGAGGTAGAAAATAAGAGGATTGAGATCAGTAACACACAACACTTGTTATGACAAAAAAGATCAAAATTAGGGTGAGAGGCACAAAGTGACTCATTATTTTGCAAATTTTCCTGATAAGTTTGCGATGGACTTAATGTGGAAAATATTCCACAATTAGCGAAAGGTGGATGGTGTGTTCATCCCAATGAAGCGTAATTAAGAAAAGAAGCGATTCAGGTTTGTCATATATTGTGCAGTTAAGGATCCGATGAAGATAAAGGCATAGTTGGTGAAATATGGTTAGATACGTATAAACTACTGGTTAATTTGTCAAGAGAAATGTTAGGAACATATTCTTTGACACACTTACACACTCTCACTAGTTGAAATTTATTGGAAATCACAAAATTTAGTGGTCCTACATCCTATTTAATGAACCTTTCTCATAATTTTGTAATTTTCAATAAATTTTAATCAATAAGAGAGAGTGCATTAGAGGGATTGTGTTACTAGCACTCCTCATTTGTCAATATTAAGTTATGAATCACAGGTTCCAAAGTGTCGCAACCAAGATCGCGATGAAATGATAAATCTTTTAAAAAAATAGGGAGTTGCCATCAAGGTTTATTTTTAGGGAAAACTTTGGGGAAAAAATCCTTTTAAAAAGAAATAGCCCTCAAAACCAAACTTTGGGTTCAAGAATCAATTACACATAAGAAAGGTGTTACAACCTTACAATGTTTGTCCTAAGATAATTACCTCTAATTAAATTGCAAAATTTAGATAACTTTAAAAATAATTATTTTACACCTCAAAAGAAAATTTCAAGAACATTGTTTTGATATTTTATTTATCATTATTTTTTGAACTTGAGAATTTATTATTTAAAACAAGTTTTATTATTTTTGAAATATGGGAGAATTTATAAAAATAATTTATTTTTTTATCTTTTTAACTAAGCAAGGGTGTTACATTATTCCTACATATCTCGGGTGAAATGAAGAATTAAAGTTACATAGTTTTTTTTGGTAGTAATGTTTGTGTGTTGATGATTTTTAATTTTTAATTGTCAAGTTTTGAATTTTACTTTAAAAAAAGCTCTTTGTGATAAATCAAATAGAAATGGTTAAGACTTTTGCAATAACCTTATAGGAAATGCATCCAAAATAGATATTACTAAACCTTTTTTTAATTTTTTTTATGGTTTATAAGGTTTTCAAGATAACTAAACAGAAAGTGTATAAAAAACTATTACCCTTAAACCTTTTATTTTTTTAATTAAATCTTTTTGCAATAACCAAACATGAAGTACATCCATAATGGCTATTTCTAAACCTTTATTTAAAATTTTTATTTTCATAAAAAATATTTTTAGAAATAGGTCTTCGCAATAACCAAATAGGAATTAGATCCAAAATGGTTACCATTAATAACCTAAGATTTTCGTAATAACTAAATAGGAAGTGGATTCAAAATGGCTATCACATAACCTTTTATTTTGGTAGACAATATTTATTTTAATAAGATAATAAGGTTTTGGAACTGCCACTAGCTCTCGATGTAGTTCATGATGAAGGTGACAAAAGGTTTTGGGAGCATGGGTTATTGGTTTGAGCTTAAGGTGAAATGGTGGTTTTAGGCTCAATAGTGGTGTATGTTCGAGCTTGACAATAGTGTGCAAGGTGACGACACGAGTTTAGTAAGTCACGATGCAAGGTTTGTGGTGGTTTTTGGAAGCTTGGTGCCATGGTCTAGGGTTATGTAGGGAACACGATGACTACGGAAGCACAGTACTAGTTATACATGGTGTTGGCTACGTTTGGTGCAATCCATGAATTATAAGTCACGATGAGTACAATGGATGGAAGCATTAGTTTTTCAATAGCAACAGTATTATGGAGGAAGGGGTTTGACTTTGTTACAATGCTTGTAGGTGCACGGGGTTCAAGAAGGGGTGCATCATGGGCAAATGTTAGGGTGAAGGTTCATGGTGGATGGTGAAATTCATGGAGGCTCAAAGACAATTTGTGCCATGGTTATAATTGGTGTTTGAAGGCCTTTAGTAGAGAGTGCCTTGTGAGAGTTGTAGGTTAAGGCCAAAAAGGCTCACATGGCGAAAAAGCCCACATAAAGAAAAGTTCACAAGGTCTTGTGGACTAGGGCCAACCCATGGGCCTTCAATTTTAAAAATTTGATCCTCTTTTTTAATTAACCAACTAGGCTTATACAATGGGCCAATGTACTTTATAGGTTGAACCCAATCTATGGACAACCTAGCTTACTTTTATTATTTTGATAAATAAATAATTGAATAATATAAATTAACAAAAGAAATCAAGAATATTATAAGAATCAAATTTAAAAAAAAAATCAAGAACTTGATAAGAATCTAATCTCACGATAATATTTTATAAAATAGTTCAATTAAAAAATAAAAAAATAAAAGAGAATAATTGAGTAAACTAAGTGGAAATTATCATACATAGAGAGAGAAACTTCAATTCCAATCTATATATTAAGTTTAATACATCTGTAGGTTCCTAAACTTTTAAAGAATTTTTAATTAGGTCCTTAAACTAAAAAAAATGTAATTAGATTCTTGATCTTTTAAATTTTTGCAATTGGATCTCTAGAGTTAGTTTATGGCAGCTTGAAACTGCTAAAAAATTTACAATTGGTGACAGTTTTATTCACTACATGGATCCAATTACAAAAATTTAAAAGATTAAGGATCTAATTACAAATTTTTTAGTTTAGGAACCTAATTAAAAATTTATAAAAGGTTTAAGAACCTACAGATGTATTAAACCTATATGTTATTAGTCAATTATATGTTGTTGTGTATTGTAACTAAAAATATAAAAATATATATATATACTAGTCATGAATAGTGACGTTTATGACCTGTCTCATCCTACTAACCTGACCCAAATTTGAAGTTACTTTTGACGAAACTAAGTTTAAAAAATATGCTTGATGTATTTTAAATATGAGTTTAGGTTATACTTTGGATCCTCTCAACTTAGTCCAACGCCTTATATTATTTTTAAAAATATAATTTTTTTAAACAATTATATATTAATAGTACAACTTTTTGACTTAATGGATTTTTTTTGTTACACTTAATGGATAATGTTTTGTATAACATCATATTATATTTAGATTGTTATGTATCTTAATATAATATTTTGTATACCAGGGTAAAAAAAATAAAATTGCTGGTTCCTGTTCATGAAAATTCCCATATATTTACACAATAAATTTAGTTCGTCTTTGATAAAATTAATATAAATATATTCAATTATATTGTAGAAATGATTAAAAATATTTATATATTAATTACTTAAAAATATAAAATTTATATATATAATTAAAAAATATTATTTTTCATCACTATACAAAAATCATGCATAGTATAAAATATAGTACGATATATCTCTATCCCGATCAATGAACCTACTTCAACTTCTTTTATTCCCGTCTTCAAAGAAAATAAATCTTTGAATTTAATAAGTTAGGTTAAAAAAAACTCGAGCATTGAAACAAGGACCCAAAGCTAGAAAAATGAAAACTCATCATAGTCAATCACCATTATCGGAAGACCAGTGTTATGGGGCAAAGAAGCATATCTTTTGAGAAAAGTTTGAACCAGTATAATTGGCATTGACACTATGGGAAACAAACCGATCTCCTCTTCTACAAAATGGGCAAAATGAAGAGAATGGATCAGAGATTCATATCTACTGCTAGAATGTTTGTTTTTAATAGAAGTTCATTAATGGCCGCAGGTTAGAAATAATTCGCTTTTAAAAGAGTATAGAGAATTAAGCTAAACAAAAATATTTTAAGAATTAAATTATTATAAATATTATATTATTACACTAATAATTTACTACATCCTATTAAAAATATACTGATATATATATATATATGTGTGTAGTGTGTGTGTGTGTGTGTGTGTGTGTTTGTGTGTATCAATTTAATTGTTTCTTAATATGAATATAGCATAGATATATAATTTCTTTGCTAACAATTCAATTTTTTTAAAAGAAATCAATGCAAGTTAGAATGTATATGTTAATTACGTATTTTTAGTATATATACTTTTTTAGAAATGACAGATATCCTTTACAAGACTGTTCAAGCTGAATAGAACTAGTATAGACAACAAAGTTATCTCTATAAATATTTAACACAATTATATATCTAAAATTCAAACTCTAGACCACGGTGAAATATGTTTAGCCTATATTGAAATTACGGGTTATTGTCCTTACTATAATGTGTGTGCTAATTGTGACACCATTGTAAGCATATGAATATTTTTAGTGTAATAAGTGTATGAATGTTTTTCGTCTATATTGAAATATTGGTTTTGTGGTAATTTCGACCAGCCGCAAATTTGAAAGACTGGATCCTATGTAGCCTATGGTGTAAGCCAGATTCCTTATTGATTGGTTTAAATATTGTTCTGATGTGATCGCTTAATTTATTTCCTAGCTCCTAGCTTTAAAAAAGGGCGGTTATGTTTCCAAGGACAAAAGGAATCGAAAGAACGACAATTTGCCGGAGCTCACAAGAGTCAAGTTTCCCACCATGTGCATTTCTGGTCTATAGACAGTCTCAGCATAGTTGCGGTTGCGACACAATGCAAGTTCCATCACATACCTTCCTTTACGGTTGTATTTAACTGCGCAGATTCTGCTGTCCGTATATTTTGTATTTGTTTTTTAAGTTTAAACCGAAACGAGGCCCTATAAAACAAAAGACATCTTCTCTGTACAGTCACCGTGGCAGAGAATAATATTCTAATGAAAAAATTTTCTTTACAATTTTCTAGCTAAGTATAAACTATCAAAATATTAGTGTTCGTAAATCTTTTTCTAAGGTATTAACTATTAAGCAAAATAATGTGCCTATAAAGAGAGAGATAGAGAGATTTATCTATTTTTGATCCATCTTTAGTGTTTTATGTATCATAAATGCACTACTGATGTATATAGAGACGTCAATCTCGCTGGCATTTCACCCTGATGGGTCCAAAATGCAAATAGCTAGAGCAAAATTTACTGTAGAACACTAGAACCAAATCTTTTGATAGGTGACAATAGCTAGTCTCTAGATACATATTTTTCTTCTGATCTTGAAATATATGAACCACAAGGCAATTAATCACTTACAGTAAACGCTAATGTAAAGAATGGTGCATATTTATTATTCTTCATATATTATGTGGCCATTCTATAGTGTAAGCACAACTAATGGTTGTACATAAGCTTTTTTGGTGAAATTGTCTACTCTCCATTAAACATATTATCAACCTTATAATAACAAAATCCCTTCCACTTCTCCCTGTCAGCAGAGAAAAGAAACTAGGGAAATGAAGTATTGGCATTCTAAACTTGAAGTTCTTTCATCTCTCCCGAGCAACGTCCATGGTGTACTTACCTTTTACTCTTAACTTTGCTTTAACCATTAAAAGTTGTAAAGGTTGCATGAGCAGAAAAACTTGTGGCCCATAACTCCTTTCCTTTCACCCAACCACCAGGGTTGTTCACTTTTTGGTGTTATTTTTTCATTCTTTTTCCCATAGGCTATTATTTACTTACAATTAAAGTCACGAATATGTATGGCAATGGAATCTTCCCTTAACGCTTGGATCTTCATTCGCTTCTTCTTTTCTTTTATTTTCTTTTTTTTTTTTAGTCTGCCCTCAGTTTTTGGAGCACATGCTTCCCCTTTTCATCTGGCCTATAAATATTAAATATCATTGAAGTAGTGGTCGTTCATATATCAATCTTCTCCTTAATTTCCTCTCCCCAGACATCCACCTCCTTTAGGCTTCATTCTCTACTTCCTCATCCCCACATTAGAACCTTTGAGTTCAATCATCATGGCACATTTCACTCGCACTTGCTTGCTCTTTGTACTATTGTTCCTATCATATGAACTACTTTGCATAGAAGGAAGGGGTTTGAAAGCAAGCACTAAGTCACCAAAAGCTATCTCCATCAAGGCAATGAGCACTGCAACTAGCACCACAAAAGGTGCTGTTGCAAACCCAAACCAGTTGGAGACTATCGCTAGAAGTTTGAATGGATATGTTGAAGCTTTTCGACCCACAACTCCTGGCCATAGCCCTGGTGTTGGCCATTCTATTAACAACTAATCAATAAGTAATATGCAAATGCAACAGACTACAAGTGCGCTTATATCTATGTTGCTATCCTTATAATGCTATTTCATTTCATTGTTAAGTGTTAGACATATTCTGTGGTCGCAGCAATCCATAGATCTATTCTAAGTTTAGGTTTCTTATTTATTATGCATGAGTGTATTAGTGCAGTTTGTAACAAGCTTTCTGCCAAGTGGGACTCACAAAATATTTCTCCATGCAGCTACTGGAGAAGATCCAAATTGAGAATAACATGTGTTCCTTATGTTCTACAAAATATCACGTCCCTCTAGCTTCCTATCTCTTTCCGCTACTCTGTCTATTAATTCGCATCGTGCAGATAAACTTCATTTTATGAATTAATTAGTACGGCCGGTGTTTTTCCTTTAAAAATACTTAAATTCAATCTTCTGGTACGTATGTATTCATTGGTTGAGAAAAAATGAATGAAAAAATTTGTTGGATCCTTGCATTTCTCACTCTTTTTAAGAGTAACCACGACACTTTTTTCCTTAATAAAAATAACAGCTGAATTTACTTAGCGTGCTTTGGTGAAATATTGGGAAGAATGAAAAAATGAGAGTAGCTTAACATGATACATGTCTTGAACCATTTCATCCATTTAACGTATTGATCTTAAGAAGGATATCAGTGAGTTTATGATACACGAAAAAAGCCAAAACAATTAATTAACTTCAACGCAAAGTGTAAAACCTAACGATATCACATATATGCATGTGCTTTGCGCGGCAAGGCAAGGCTGGATTTCTATATTTTTAAAGGACTAAAATAAAAAACTAGTTAGTCATCATCAATGTGATTAATTAATAGATAGCAATTCAGACTGGTCATTAAAGAAAAATTATAAATATACATTCACTAGCTTTCTCTTTCATCTTATTTTCTTTATATATTTTTTTATCAAATCACTTATGCATTTTTTTTATTTACGTAAATCACTTATTAATTATTACATCTATTATCTTTTTTATCTACCTTTTTTCTTTCTTCTTTCTATCTAGTGCAACTGTGGTAAAATAGTGATTCAACTAATAATAATTTTTTTTTATAAAGAAAAAAATCAACTAATAATAATTAAAAGCATAGTTTTGATATTATATGATTTAGTAAATAACACTACAAAAAATATTATATATTAACAAAAAAAAATAATGTTAGACATTAGACTTACTTTTGTTGTATAGTCTTTTGTTTAGTAGAAATTGTATGGAATTTTTGTACTAACAATATGATGTATTGTATTGTTAGTATAAACCTATAAATGATAATAATTTAATTTTTGTTAATTAGACAAAAGTTATGCTAATAAAATAAAGTCTAATTAATGCCTAATTTTTAGTATATATATAATATTTTTGTACTATAATAAAATAATATAAAATTGTAAGAAATAAAAATTATAAATAAAATAGTAAAGTATCATATATTAAATTATCATAATATATGTTTTACGTAATAAAAATCAATAATATGTTACATTATAACAGTTCACACATGAATATTTGTAACAATATTGATTCTTATTCTCTAAAAAATATTTTTACTCAAATTAAAAAAATTAATTAATTAAAAACTAAGACAACTAGTTTCAATATATAATCTATCACTGCATGGCTCTTACCACTTACTATTAATTTTTTGATTAGTCAAATTTTTATGTACCACATGTATGACCGGCCTACTCACCCTTTTCAACTGATGCTAGGTAGTTAGTTTTTTTTATACGGTACTATATTTCCTTTGCATTATGATATCAATGACGCAATTAATGTGCTTATCAATGTAGCAAGAGAAATGAATCAATGGCGTACGTAAATCAAATTAGCTAGAAAGAAATAATTTATTTAAATTTATATAATATTTTTTATTTTTTATCATTCTCCGTCAAGTTAATCATTTTATTTCAGACTCTCTCTTTATTATTATTATTATTATTATATACATTCCAAAACTTTTGTAGTAATACAAATTTTCGATTGGAAAAGTATATTATTTTGTAGAAGCTGATCGATTCACATTGTTTCATCCTCCTAGGCTAGGTAACTATAAGAATATGCTAGACAGCTAGCTTGTAAACCATTTCATCAACAAAAAAAGTTTGCCCTGGGAATATATATATATACACACACGCATATATATGTCTCAATTTGAGGTCCCGTTTGCACGAGACAAAAATGTTATATAGGTATCTAATATATCATATATTCATATACCGTTAGGATATAAATTTTTTAATCAAACAGTGAGATTGAAAATGGTAAAATTAGAAAATAAAAACCTCTCTCATCATCGGTCCCTTCCCTTTGCTTCCTTCTTCCCTCCGAAAAAATCTCGAAAAAGTGGTTTGGGATCATGCAGCGGCAATCATCGTCATTCCTCCTTCTCTCGGTGTCCGTGTGTGTGAAGAGCAGAATTGAGACCTTCACAGGTCTCGATTGCTGGAACTTTCTAAAAGGCACAAATTGTGCGAGGTACTCGGAGACCAGAGCCACTTGACGTCTCAGAGCATTCAGCAACGAAGGAATCATTCTCGAAGAAGAGGAAACAGGGGATTGCCCGCGAAATTAACATGCTACCGCGACATGATTATAATTGTACGTGTAATTAATAAGTTAGGGATGGTTAATTATTTTAGTTAAATATGGTTATTTCATAGTAATTAATTTTTTCTTAAAATATATACCTTATCTTGAATGAAAAATAGTAAAATGAGTCGAAGAAAGCAGAACGATAAAAATCTTTTTTCGTATTTCTTACTTTCTTATGAATTTTTTTTTTTTTGGAGTCTCGTTGCTAGGTTAGGGTTTTTTTTTTTTTTGCCAGAGGGTGAGGACTGACCGAGGACAGGGAACAGTTTATGATGTATACCAAAATACATTGTTGGTCCCAAAATACTTTGTTAATTACTAAATATATGTACATTGAATTCAAGAAATAATATATACTATTAACCTAGGGTAGTGAACACCTAAATTCCATATGAAAAGGCAAAATGAATTACTTCGTAAACAGAATCGTTAGTGGAATGGCGCATGCGGACGGGGGCAGGTCAAAAGTACCCTTTCAAAAATGTTTAGAAGCAACCCCTCAGTTGCATGATGGGAAAAAGTCACTTTAACGAGCAAATTAATAATACGCTATTTGCATGAAGAATAATAATTGTAACGATCCACTGTCGTCACAGTACTACAAACAACCTTGCTAAAAATACACCTTGTCCACTTATCAGGTGAATAAAAATCAAATCATAACATATCTGTATATAAGTCATACACATCAACTAAAAGATCCACTCATTTCTCCTAGTACCATACATGCACATATGCTCAACTCAAATTATCATACAACACATCCAAAAAGAGACAAAAAGAGCTTCTAGAAAGCTTCACCTCAAAAGGGCCTCCAAAGTCTCCATTTGAAACCTCTTCCATCAGCTCTGAGACACTGGATCTATAGACGTCTCTCCCTCTACTCCCACGCCAAATGACGTGATCATCACAGTCACAGCAACACAACAACAGCAACAAAACATCTAACCAACACCAATACAAGGCAAGGGTAAGCTTACGAAACAAAGATCAACATATAATATTTAATCCAACATAATCAAAATCATTATTCACATCAATATGGAAACCAAATCATCAAATAAATGGGTCTATATACATTACAGTATATCACACACAACATCATATACTATGTTGTCAACCCCATATGTTAATGTATGAATGACACGATTGTCGAGAGATTTCTATATTTTGGGCGATCAACCAAGTCTTATCCCCTACTATGGCCATCTAGCACCATTTAGGGATTGCCAAAATTATGATCAGTTGGATAAGCTTATGGTTGTTAGGATAAGTGTATGTGGGTGGTGGTATACCGCAACACAAGGCCTGCATTGCCTTGGCCCCCTGCAGAATTACCCATCCATATCCCCTAGGCCTAGCTTTAAGACCCCACTTCTTATCCAGGCACTAGGTTGGAGGCCTATCTAAGTACCAACTCTAGTCACCATCCACCTTACATGCCTGCCCGCACACGGCTTAAGGCCCACACAACCTCTGCCAAAAACATATTGTTGCCAATGCATGTGTCACCACAAAAACCAACTCTACCAAACAATCATTATAATATATATATATATATATAGTATGTATGTATGTACGTATCAACATATCAACACAACCATCAACTCAACCACAACAGTCATCATATCATATATATGTATCAACATAACATCATGTGGCCTACTCAGCACCACCTGTGGTCCAACAGTCACCATCAACCCCATGCACGCCCAATTCGACCTCTTGCATGGTCAACAGGTAAGACCCTATCTAAGCAACCCACCTCACGAGAAACCTCATACAGAATATCATACACATCAAGTGGAGGTCCTATCTAAGCAACCTTCCACTTCACAACCAATCCAACAATCAACTACGATTTGAAAACCAAAACCTTCTTTAAAAACCATTTGGAAGATTAGCAAATCTTGAAATTTATAAAATTTCACATTTTAAGATGAAAACTTTAAAGTCTGAAATAGTACATTCAGATATGGAATAACAGATTATGTACTGTAGTAACAAATTATGTACTGTAGCAAAATGCATCAGATTTCATTTTTCAACATAGATAATCGATTATAGGCTTCCATAATCAATTGTTTCTGAAGCAAAACCAGATTTTTTTTTTGAACAGTAGATAATCGATTAACAGATGCCCATAATCGATTATTTTCGAAACCAAATCCAGAAAATTTTTTCTAAACAGTAGAAAATCGATTATCTAACTGCATAATCGATTATTTCCGAAACCAAATTACGAAAACAGTTTATGAAACTCCAGATAATTGATTATGTGATCCCCATAATCAATTATCTTTGAGGATTTTCGAAAAAAATGCGATTCTCTACGAAGAAAACTCAAACTTTTCAACCAAATAACATAGATTTTCAAATCAATGGTGTTCCAACAACCTCAACCCACCTCAACCAAGTTAATACAAATCAAATCATACAATCAATTCAACATTTCATCACAAAATCATCAATTTCTTATCCAAATCTCAAAATTTCTCCCCCAAAACCCATTTTCACCCAAATCCAACAAAATGGCAACATCCATAAAGATTCAACCGATTATTGTAACACCCCTACTTTTATATATTAAATTATTCTATATGTTTAAAAATTGTTTTTAGGTCACCAATGTATTTAGAGCAATTAATAATAATTTTAGAAATTTTTCTGGAATTTATTGAGATAATTTTTGTAAAAAGACAAAAATACCCCTGATTAACTATAAGAACCAACCAGAGACTTTTTGACCTCAAAATATTTTGAAAATTTTATATTAAGTATCTCTCATTATAAAACTTTATTTTGAAAGAAAAGTACTAAAAAATATAACAATCCTATATCAATTCTTCAACTATTTTTTTTTAATATTTGACAATGCAATTCTGAAAAATGAGAAAGAAATTTCAAATTTCTGACTTTCACCATTTTTCTCAGAATATCTGGAGCTATTTAATCATGATTTTTAATAATTTTTCTGAGCCGGAGCCCAGAGAAATTAGAAAATGACAATTTTGTCCCTATTTCTCAACATTAAGGACTGACATGAGGAAAAGATTCAATTGAGATTAAAATGTCAATTTGAGCTTGGAATTATGTCATATATATTAAAATATAATTTTGGAAATTTTCTGGAATTTCTGTGTAAAATGACCAAAATGCCCCTACATGTCTAATAAGCCAACCAGTACTGGTTTGACATTCAAAAAGAGTGAAAATGGTAATCTTAATTTATTTATGGGTAAAATATTTAATTTTAAAATTTTCATAAAAATTTTGGTATTTATTGAATTAAAATGGATTTTCTATGAATTTCTAGCTTAAAAATACAAAATAAATACATATAATTTGAAATAAATTAATAAAAAATAAAAATAAAATTTATTGTTAGAAATTTATTTTTGATGAAAAATAATGTATTTTTCCAGTTTTGCATTAAAATGCATTATTTTGATATTAAAAGCTAATTTTTCAAGTTTAGGCGTTTTTATCGGTATCGGTTAATTTACGTACTGATCAAAATTGGCACATGGGAGCTTGGGACAGCTGGTGGAGCACGTCCCCAAGCCTAGGAGAGGTGATTCAACACCCTAAATGGTGTATGTGTCCCTAAGTGTGCATATTTGTCCCTAAATTTAAATTAAAAACAAATTTAAAACTTGATTTATTGCATCATTGCTTATGTCATTGGTGGACACGTAAGACCCCTTCTTCTTCTATAAATAGCCCCTTCCTCCTTCAAATTTTCAGCATCTCCTCTTCCTCCCAAGCTAGAGAACTTCTTTTTCTAAAGTTTTCTCTCTCTAAAATATTTTTATCTAGTTTTTATGTTAAAATTTTGCTAGTTTTCAACTAGTAGAATTTCTCCTCCTAGAAGCTTTGCACCAACAATTCCATCCTCTTCATCAACTATCTTAGAGGTAATGGGGGGAGTGGGGTTGGTTCTAAATTATTGTCACTTTGCATGTTGGTAGGAAGGGTTTTCCCCTAAACCCGTTTAGGATTAAGTTTTATTATTGTTATTATCGTTTAATGTTAAACTTTAATTTTTGCAAAGTTGTTACTCTGCCCAAATTTAGATTATTAAATCATAATTACTAAACTGTTACTTTGTTCAATTTTAGAAAATTAAAATGCATTTGCTAATCTGTTACTTTGCTCAAATTTAGAAAATCAAAATGCATTTATTTAGTTGTTATTCTGTCAAAATTTTAGTAATTAAATTATAATTACTATATTGTTATTCTGCTAAAATTTTATATGATTACTAAATTGTTATTCCGTTAAAATTTTAGTATTATACAATTTCTGCAAAATAAGGCAGAAATGTTGATTGTACTGGTGCTCAAATTAAATGAGACCGGGGAAACCTCTGCTTGAGAAGTTAGAAATTGATAGTTAGTGAGTAATGAAAAGCGAGTGACATGCAGTAGCATGACACCCTGCTAGGAAAGCTACAGTTTGGTACGCTGAGGAATGAAAGGCAAGAATCCACTTATGGAAGTCTTGGGGGTAGGCATCAAGTGGTGAAGGTCCCAATAGTCAGGGTAGCGCCCTTGAGCCGGGATATTCGCCTGACCAAACTCAATAACCCCTACAACTGCTCAGCATTCCAGGATTGGTTTGAGAGTATACCTCTATAAATGAATATCCTGACTATTATTTTCATCAATGATAATGAGAACTGTACCATGTGATGATGTTGAGAGAGGTATATGCACTCTCGGTCACTTCCCAAGTTCTGTTGAGAACTATTACCCACTAATGGGAAGTATGGATCCATACCTAGTCAAGGGTAGTCTGATACAACTTAGAATGAACCTTAGGATCCCTTGTGTTGTTAGCTATGTTTTATCTTTGTTTTATGGTAGATTTTTTACCGTACATGTAAAAGTGATTTTAGAACAAAACACCTCACTCCATTATTTTCTTTTATATATGATTGATCATGATTATTGAAGACGACATTAACGCCTCGTGATGTTGAGTACGACTTAGAGGACATCTCCACGGGGGAGGACCTGAAGACCTATAGTATTTTCTTTTTGTATGAGGGATAAGGTAGATGAACACTGCTCTGTATAGGATCTTTTCGATGTATATATTGGGTTAGATAGTGTCTATCTTTTGATGTATTTTTTTAGTTTTCAGTATTATCAAACCATGATGTATAGTTTTATGATATATATGTTTATACAGTCTTATCTTTCATCTTTTACTACCATTTCCAAATTCTGTTAAGTTTGGACTTTCTTTTAAAAATGGAAAAAAAGTTTACATGTATTTTTTATTTACGTAAACTTAATAACTAAATTAATATGAATTGTATTTAATATGAATGAGTGTTACAATTATAAGGCAAGAAATCAGCATACCAACGGTTATTAACACAAAACAACCAATTTGTAGACTTCCCTTACCTCTAAAAGTTCTTGAATCTGAATTTAGGTTCCTTGACAATCCGGTGTTCTTGAGCCAAATCTAGCTAGGATCATTCCTTTCCTTACCACAATCACTAAGTCGGGCTTGGAAATCTTCTAACACGCTTATTAACTTCAGATTTTTAGAGAGAGATTAAGAGAGAATTGAAGAGAAAGAAAGTGTAGAGAGAGAAAGAAATGAGAGAATGAAAGGGAAATCCCCTTTCCTTCCTTATATACATCCAACCTCCCCAAGAGCTCTCACCCAGACTTTTGGCCAATTGAGGCCCAAATCTCACCACGCCACTTCCTATATCTCAAAACTTGTCTAACTTAACTGTTTTCTCTCAAAAGTCCAACATCACACTCACAACATACCCACATTGGCTCAAGCAAATATCTCAAGTTTCCTAAATTCAAATCTGAATTTCAAACAAACAACACCAAACCATCACTACATACAACATACCATGCATAACAACAATTCATTATCTCTTTTAATCGCCTAGATTACATATCAAATTTCCACTTTTTAGTTATTAAAACACTTAATCATGCATTAGGAAAAACACAGTGTTACAATAATAATAATAGAAGGAAATTATACTCACCTTTCCTAAAATATTTTTAAATGATATTCACATTTACCTCTCCTAAAGTCTTCTTAAATGACACTCACATTTTCTGTAATTTTTAACTAAACATTCACCTCCCTTGTGCATTTAATAAAGTGATTGACACACACTTCTCTTATTTTATTTATTAAAGTGACATACACAACCCTTCTTTAATGCTATCTAGGGTAGGTGAATGTTTTTTAAAAACTATAAGGGATGTGAGTATCATTTAGGAAGACTTCTAGAGAGATAAATGCAATTTTTCCCTAATAATAATAATAATAGAAATGCTAGCAACATACTGTCAAACACACTCTTTTTAGCACACTTTTTAGTATGAGTTTAATGGTCATGCATTGTCAGTGTAAAAAGTTTGACACTGCCAACCAATCAAATCATAGTTGATATGACTTTAAAGTATTTATTATAAAAGTTAACAAACTTACAATAAATAGTGGTTTATAATTGGATGACAATGTAAAATTACTTTACACTGTCAGTGCATGGCCTGTTTTCCCTTTTAATATTGGCTAAAATTTGTTGAAAATTACAAAATTGTATATGTCTCACTCCTTATTTAATGCACCCTACTCATGATTTTGTTGTTTTCAATAAATTTTGACCAATAGAAAAGAGTGTTAAAGAATATGTTACTAGTACTCTTCCAATAATAATAATAATAATAACAACAACAACAACAACAATAGTAACAACAATAATAATGATTTTGTTGTTTATTATTTCGACTCAAAATTAAGCATAAAGACTATTTTAACAATTTTTTTTAAAAAAATGACATGCGAATAGAAATTATACTTAGTAAAAAAAATAAAAATATTTTATAGATATAAAAGACTACTATAAATATTAATTTGTGAATAAGTAGAAATGAAACATTTTCATCTTTAAAGGTAAAAATTAAATTATCTCATGAAAATAGACTATAAAGTTACTAAATTTTCTTATAATAATTGATCATAAACATATTATTTACAAGAAAGTTAAATAGTAATCAAACATATTTTTTAAATATTCTATAGATAATCACACATATTGTTTAATTGGAAATGAAAAATTCTCAATATCAAATGTCACTTAAGAATAATAGTTAAACAATTAATAAATAAAAAGTTTTTCATTGAAGATCGTGATAAAAATGTATTTATAACATTAACTCCATTTGTTTGAATGGGGAGCAAATGAGAGGAGAGAAAAATTTAAAATTAAATTGAAAAGAAAAAGAAAGGTTTTTTTTGAAATTTTGTTTGTTAAAGTTGACTTTTTTTCTTTTTTATTTTCATTTTTTCTTCAAAGAAAAGAAAATTCATTGTAATATGTATTTTCTATTGTGAAAATCAACATAAAACTATAAGAATTCTAAAGCAAAAAGAATATAGAGAACAAGAGAATAGAGAATTTCTTATCATATTTTTACAAATGAGGTAACCTATTTATAAGTACAAAGTTGTAACTTAATGGTTACATATAGTTTAATATATTAAGGTGAAACATAAATAGTCATAACTTCCAAATAAATGTGGACAGACACAATTAAATATCCATAACACTTTTTTTCCTTTCTTGTTCTCCTTGTGTAAATGTTATTGTCTAATAATAATTTTAACTCCTAATTCATTAACCATTACTTTTAAGAGAATGATAATAAAGACCACCATCATAATAATAATATGTTAATTTTGTTTATTTATGTTATAATCATATCACATACTTATGTAAGAAAGAAATGTGATAAAAATGTGTAATTGAAGGTCATTGTTTATTATGAACATTTTCTATTTTTTATTTTCATATAAAATAGAGAATGATAACAATAAATAAGTTTCTCTATTCAATCAAATAGTCCTTTTTATAAGTTATTTTTTTAATAAATAGAATACAAGGGCTACTCTAACTAAAATACAAGATTCTCACAAAAATATATCAATGGGAAATATAAAGACAGGCTACATGATCAATCAATATACTCATCCAAAAAAGAAAATTGAGTACCGCCCATCTTGAATCTCACATTTATGAAGTCCAAAATACCATTAAAGTCAAAAGGAACATCTTGAAACACAATTTTGTTATGCATAATTCAAGTACATCATACCACAACGTACGAAAAAAGATGACAAACAGAACGCATCTTTTTTCCTTCTTAAAAGAGAACTAAATTGGATATAATGATCATAGGTGTTATTAGGTAAGACCCCATACTTAACCATGCATAAACTGCATAACAAATTCGATTTATCACCAAGCAAGATAGGAATAAGTGATGAATATATTCCTTAAAGGAAAAGCACAACACATAAGATATACCTTGCATTTAAGGTAAGATTCCTCTCCTACATAGATTAACTCAAGTTAGCAATCTATCCAACATGACCCACCAAGATAATGCAAACAATTTGAGTAAAACAAATCTCTTCCAAAAGTTTTTAAAGGTAATAGAAAGAGAAAAGTGTAAGCCTATAGAAAATTGTAAATTGATTTAACTGTAATAAAAGATAGGATGAATCCTTCTTCCATACACATTGATCTGACAAACCTCTACAGAAAAAGAAAGAACTCAAGGCATTTGCCAAACCTACCAACAACTTCTCTTCCCACATAATAATATTTTTCCTCCACCTTTATGCCCAACACCATTTATTATCACACCACACTCCCATTGTAGCCACACAAGCATCCATATTAATAGAGATTTGGTACAGGTAAGAAAGAATGTTTCAAGCTAGTATTGTCCATCCAAACATCATTTCAAAATCTCACATTTCCTCGTTCTTGACCTTTCTTATTACACATTAATTGAGTGAACCAAAGTGGTGGCACATTAATAGCCATCCCTATCAAGCAATTATATCCCTCCACCAAATTGAACTAGAAGAACTTGTCTAAGCAAGCTCTTAAACAGACAACTTATATTACTATACGTATAAGAGTGAAAACCGGTTAGTGTCAAAATCTCCAAGAAATTGCCATATTCATTTAGTTAATAAGCTCAATTAAAGAGTTCTTAGTCCTTTACCCTTTTAGTTATCAAATTTTTTTCCCAATTAATCCATGCAATTTTATGATGATCATCTCCACCAAACAATAAAAAGTTCTTTCTAACACTTTTAGAATATTCAAGACCTTCTTAGACATTTTAAGAAATGAAAGGTAATATATAAAAGAAGGTTGGACAATACAGAATTTACCAGCATAATGTGACTACCTAAAAATAGTTTCTTTCCCCTCCATGTTGTCAGTCAATGCTTCATAGTTTCTATATCTGGAGCTCAAGTGGCAACCTTTCTCGAGTTTGTTCCTATCAAATAGTATTATAGGCTTTATATATCTTTCTTACACAAATTAATCTTGTGTGGTGTGTAACTAGCATAGGTTGAAATAAAGGTTCCAATGCCAAGCTAGGAATTAATTAAACATGGCCACAATTTTGGATCCCAAAAATTTTAGGATCTAAGGTTTTAAGAAGATTAATATGACTTTTAAACACGTTATTAAGTTTTTTGTTCGTTGCAATATTTTGAATCCTTCTAAATTTGTTGCCAATGTTCAAAAAGTTTATTAAACATGCATTATTGTCATTGATTTCCTTTTATTGCCATTTGTTTGGTTAGTGTAGTCGTCGCTTCCTTTTTGTTGTCCTTTTTTTGGTACTGTTAGGTTGATTTGTTGTTTCTCTGTTCCTTTTAATTATTTTTCTTTGTTATAGGCATTGGTTATGAGACTCCACACCCTTTATACTTGAATGCATGAAATCAAGGACAATGTTGTGTTATCCTTGAAGGAAAAAAATTAGGTATCAAATTAGCGTCATTTGTTTGTTAGATTTTGGCTTTCAAGGCAATGTATCCAGGGCTAATCCAAGGGTAAAGCTACTAAAGCACAAGCTTTAGTCCCATCAACAAAAAATTATTTTCTATTAGTTTTTATAAAGGAAAAAGGTGATATATGTTGAAAAAAAAAAACACATATATTAACAAGAAGGCCCAACATATATTTCTTTCATTTAAAGTAAAAAAGTCTATTTTAAAGTTTGCTTTAAACCTCATTCAATGTTAGGCCGACCCTGAGTGTACTTGTCCATGACATAATCATTCTTCTATCATCTTTTCTTACAACAGTCACCACCACACTTGCGAATTTTAAAAAAAAAATGTGTTATAAAACCACCAAGACTTGTCTCACTCATCATCGGCCTCTAACATAGCCACCTAACCACCACCTTACTGTCAACACTGAAATTTCCTTTCCATGCTCTCTTTTGCAACACCATTTTTCTTACAACCCATTTGAAGACTTGGAAAGAAAAACAATGTTCAAAAAGTATGGCAGTGGAATCGCGTTAGTTGAGTAAACTAGAAAATATAGAAGCAACACATCGCAATCTATTACATAAAGTTAAAAAAACTTATTACCAAAAGTATGGTCAATAAATTGGCAACGTTTTAAAGTATACTTTAAATGGTGTTTGTCTTTTACTATATATAGACAATGATTTTTTCACTTATAGTTAGACTACAATAAAAACCATTACCAAGACTCCTTATTGCAACGATTTACAAAGTGTTGTCAAAAGGTATACAACATTTATATTTAACTGTTATGAAGATATAAACAACACTCATTCAATCATTTGGGTAAGTTTAAAAAATAACTTTTCTAAACTTTAGCTCAACCCATCTGTCATTCCAGTCAAATGAATTTAGTCACCAACCAACATTGACACTTACTATATTATTCGTAACTAGTTAATAAAATTAATATATTAAATATTTTAAGTTATGTTGTAGGTCAAGATTGAACATTTTAGTCATAACGAATGATACTTTAGCTTATACTTTTTTTTTGTCATAATTCTTATAATACATTCATACATTGTATTTATTAATTATATATAGACATTTATTATTATTATTATTATTATCTAGTGGTTTTTTAGCCATTTTCTAAAGTTATAGGAGTAGGTTTTTGTTGTGTAAGCATATAATCATTTTTAAATTCTATAAGAACTACTTTTGGATATAGTTTATGATAAATAAATAAACAATAATTTTTTAATAATTTTTTAAATAAAGGAAAATTGAGCAAAAATTATTATGTATTAGTTTGGTTTAATTAATGTTTTGGTTGTTATATTTGTGCCAACTTTTTAGTCTGATTGTAAGTTTCCTAGCGGTGTAAAACTATCACAAAATGAAGGCATAAGGACTAAAATATAAAAATAAAAAAAATGCTTGTATAGAAACTAAAACGTAAAAATTTTAGGTATAAGGACCAAAAAATTAATTAAACCTATTAGTTTTTAACAATTCTAACCATTGCATATAAAAAATATAAACTTTTAGAATTCATAAGAACAATATTTATTGGTTGTTTTTAATGAAATAATGTGTAACAGTTACTCTTTTAGGTTCAATATCATATGGGATCAAACACAAGTTCACTCAAAATAATTGAACTTAAAAAAATTGTATTAAGTAGTGCAAGTAAAAAAAAAATTAACACTTGACAAAATTTAATCTATGAAAATGTTTTTTTTTTCTATTGTTTATGATAGTTAAATTGTCATGCAACAGTTATAAAATTATTCTTGAATTTTTTTAAAATAATTTTCATCTATAATTTATGGTAAATAAATAGACAATGATCTTTTTACCCGTTGTTGTAGAAAAAAAACTATGGATACAAAATTTCTCTCACTAATCTAACATCTTTAACAATAGTTGTCTATTGTACATTAAAAAATTATTATTTATTATATGTTTTAGGAATGATTTTGCAACAATCAACAAGAACAATGTCCATACTTTAAAAAATACTATGTATTATTTTAGGAATGGTTTTACAGTCATTGTTAAGGAAACTGTTAATTATTAAACAAATCATTGCATATTTTATATTTTAAGAACAATTTTACAACTGTTGACAAGAGAATTGTCAACAATTAAAAAATCAATATTTATTTATGTTTTAGGAATGATTTTACATTCATTAGCAATCAAAATATCCACACTACAAAAATCATTGTTTATTATATTTTAAGAACGATTTTTCAACCATTGACAAGAAAATTGTTGTCTAAAATTTAAAAAAATTGTATTAAAACAAAATTAAGAAGAAAACTACAAAGATGGAAGAGTGACCAAATTCATATGGAAAAGGGATAAGAGAATTTGAAGGGGAGATGAAAGAAAAATCGACCTTATCACTCACAAGGAAATTGTAAATTTAAAGGAAACATGTGCGAACTTTTCTTTGATTTCCAATTCCCAAGGTCGATGATCACATTAGAGTAGGACTTCTTTTCAAGTTAAAACTGAAAAGAAATAAGTAAAAGAAACAAAAAAAATAATTTCATGTTTAAATTATTAACAGTGTGTTTGGTTTCTCTATTTGACGTATCTCATATGCATTTACTTACTAGCAGCTAGCATTGGTTTCCCTTCTTGACGTATCTTATGCATGTTTACTAAAAGCATGAAATTATAGCTTTTGCGGATTTAATCTAGGTTGATGTAATTTTTCCATTATACATGTGTGTTGGATGTGTGTCCAAACACACACTAAATTGATAACATTTATTTTAAAGAGATTAAATCAACAAAGGATACATGTTTCATAGACCAAAATAAGGCCATTTTACTTTATTTCTTATTCTAATAGAATAATTTGTTAATATATTTCATCATAGTATTAACATATATTTTTCATGAACAAAAATTTATTAAGAAAAGAGTATAAGAGATACTCTAATCTGAATACATTAGTCTAACTAAGTCAAATCAAAGAGATAAATAAAGACAAGCTATAGGATCAATACAACAGTCAAAAAAAATAACATTAAGTACTGCCTATCTTCACCTTAGAGCATTTCCATGATCTAACATTTATCAAGTTCAACAACATGCCAAAAAAAGAGATGTCAGACAGGAAACAATTTTTTCCTTCTTAAAAGAGAACTAAAATGGATATAATGATCATAAATATCATTAGGCAATACCCTAAAATACCTAAGCCATGCAAAAACTATGTACCATATCCGGATTATCACTGGGCAAGATAGAAATAAGTGATTATTATCTTCCTCAGTGGAAAAACACAACACACAAGATATGCCTTGCAACTGAGGAAAAACTCCTCTTTTGCACAAGTTAACTTAGGCAGACAATTTATCAAAAATAACTTGCTAAGAAAACACAAGCACCTTGAATGGAGCATAACACTTCCAAAAGTTTTTAAAATAACCAAATAAGAAGAGTGAAAACACCCTAACAACAATTGAAATTATAAAAAAAAAGTAAGATGATTTAACTGTAAAGAGGCCAGAAGAATCCTCATTCCACACTCAGATCCAGTGAGCCTCTTCACAAAGAAAATGGCCTAAAGACATTCACCAAATAAGCTAAACCCCTTCTTCCTATACCAAAAAAAAAAAATCCTTTCTCCACTTCCATACCCAATACCAATTATTATTAGATCATTCATCCATTTCTACCACACAAGCATCCTTATTTAGTGAGACTTGGTATAGGTGAGGAAAAGAGTATGTTAGGCTATCTTTATTAATTCAATTATCATGCCAAAATCTTACATGTTCTCCATTTATGACTTTTCTTGTAACACCTTGAGAAAACCAGTAAGGTGGTGCCCGATTAGCATTGTCAATCGAACACATACCTCCACCAAATTGAACTAAAAGCCAACCAAGAAGTCTCTACGAGTAAACTTCCTATGTTACCATACATATAAGCTAAGAGTGGATGCCTAGCAGCATCTAAATCTACAAGAAATTGCCACCTCCATTAATTAGCTAACAAACACAAGTTAAAAAGTTCCAAGTTCTTTACCCTTAGACCATTGTTGACAAATTAATTTTGTCCTAGCTAACCCATGCAATTCTAGAAGAGTCATCTTCATCAAACCATAGAAAAGTTCTTTGAAACCCTTTTAAAATATTCAAGACATTCTTTGGAATTTTAAAGAATGTTGAAAGATGGTATAGAGATAGGCTAGGTAATACAGAATTTACTAGCACAATACGAGACCACTTAAAGGAATTTTCTTCCATTTATATGTGGCCAACCAACACTTCATTGACTCTACAACTAAGACCCACAAAACAACCTTTCTTTGTTTTACACTACTAGGAATCTAAGGAACTTAAAAGAAAGACTATCATTACCATAATGCAAGAAATTAACAACTTCCACACATGCACAAAATCTATATTATTGAGGGTAAGTCTAACAACAAATTGTTAATATATGAATTATATACATATATATATATAGTGTAATTAACTCCTGTATATTAAGGGCGCAATTAGGTAACTTGTTTTTTTTTTTTTTGGTCATCAAAGCAAAGGAACTAAAAGCCTTTGGGAAAACTTATACAAGAGAAATCAACCTTTAAAGCATTACATATGAAGTCTGGCGAAAAATCATAAACCTGACTATAAGCAGTAAGATCCAACCTATGCTTAGCCAAGAGATCAGCAACTTGGTTGGCTTCTCTAAAAACATGAACCCAAATAACATGGCCTTGATGCTGATGAACATGATGAATTCTTTGAACCAAGTTGTAGCAAGGATGCATCATACCACACCCTTTAGCCAAGAGATTAACAACTACCAAAGAGTCTGAATACACTTTAATATTGCAGAAACATCGGGTCTAAGCTAATTGGAGGCCATGAAAAATGGCCCATAGCTCCACAAACAAAATCGAACAAGCACCACAATTAAAGGAAAAACCACAAACAAAGCACCTCTATCTTCTCTAATTAACCCACCACAAGCAGCCTTACTACCTAATTGAGACACAAAACCATCACAATTTAAAGCAATTTTCGCGAAACCAAGGGCCTCCTAACGAATATCATGGTGCCCACCCCAAATAATGGTATCCAAGGGGGATAAATGCAAAACCTCTTGTGCTGCCAATAAAAAGCGCATATGATTTGAACATTTGTGGATCAGTTCCATATGGGACCACATGACTGTTTTGGAAGCAATCCCATTTCTCTGCCACCATAAAACATCCAAAATTATTCCAAGCACTACACTCCACTCAAGGCCCCTCACCCTTTAATCATTTGCAAGATTGGACACCAACCACTCATGCCACACCATCTGCATAAAGAAAGAAGACTTTAGGTTTTCCAGAATGAAAAAAAACCCAAGCTGGAGTAGTATGGAGACAATCACAAAAAAATATGCAAAAGAGTCTCTAAATGCTCCTTATACACCACACATTTATTTGAATGAGTTATCCCTAGTCCAAACCTCTAAGAATTTGTGACTAGGCCTTCATGACCCATTTCCAAAGTAGATCTTTGATTCGTTCAAGCAATTTCCATCTAACAGTTTGCTTAAAAAGTACATGGTGTGGGTAATGTCCATAGTTCTACAGAGATACATAAGCGGATCCCACAGTAAACACACCATCCAAAGTAAACTTCCAAGATAAAACATCAATTCTAGCTAAAAGGACTAGAGCACGAATAGCAGAAATAATATTAATAATTGATGACGGAATTAAATTGCCAACGCCCTCAATCAACCAAGTTCCATGAGGACTACCAAAACCTGCCATAGTTTTCACCAAATCATATAGTGATAATGAAGCAATCGCCACCTCCACCAAGGCATCATAACTGGAAATCCATCTATCTAGCTAGAACTTAATAGACTCTCCATTCCCAACCCTCCAAATAGTATTTTTGATGAATCGATCCCAAGAAACACATAATCTAAGCCAAAAGTTGCTGCCAGTTTTCACTTTATCCAACTTAGGCATAAAACTATCCTAACACCTATAATTCCTTTTGATGATGGAAAACCATAAAGAATTTTGCCTAGTACACAACTGCTAATTTGCCCTCATCATAAATGCCATATTCACATATCCCTTGTCTTTTGTAGACCTAAACCCCTAACCTACTTCAGAGAACAACAACATCCTAAGACACAGGGTGTATCTTCTACCTATCACCACTGGTACCCTAAATGAAATTCTTACAAACTTTATCAGTATCATCACATATAGATTTAGGTAACAAAGTGGTTTGCATCACGTAAGTAGGCAGCGCTTGCAAAATGAACTTTGTGAGAGTAACCCTCCCAGAAAAGGATAAAGTTCTTGCCTTCCAAGAGCTAAGCCGTTGTTGAACTTTTTCCATGATGAATTGGTAAGTCACTTTGGAAGCTCTTTTATGAAGGATAAGAACTCCTAAATACTTACTTAAATCTTCTGTCCACTAAATCCCCAAGGTAAAACTAAGTTATTGCTTTGCCTGCCACCTAACATTCTTTGAAATGAAAACAAACAACTTTTCAAGACTAACTTTCTATCTAGAGCTCCTACAAAAGAGGTTCAAAATGGTTTGAATAATGTTTACCTGATCTAGAGTAGCCTCAGTAAAGAAAATAAGATCATCAACAAATGCCAAATAAATGATAACTGGTCCATTTCTACAAAGCTTAATAGGTTTCCATATTGATTTATCAATTGATATAGAAATTAGCTGGAATAACCTCTCAATACAAAGCACAAATAAATAAAGGGAGAGGGGGTCTCCCTACCGTATGCCTTGAGAGGGCTTGAACTCCTCCAAGGCCTCACTATTCTATAAAACCCTCATAGAAGAAGAGGAAATACAATGTCATATCAAATTGATTAGGGAAGAAGGGAACCCAATATCCTCCAAAGTATCTTTAACAAAGGCCCATTTAAGGCAGACATAAGCCTTCTACAAGTTAATCTTAATCGTCATCTAGCCTGTTTTACCAGTCTTCCTTTGCACGGAATGAAAAACCTCCTAAGCCACAATGATATTATCACCTATTTGTCTAGAAGGGATAAAACTAGATTGACAAGGGCCAACTAACTTCCCCATCAATGATCGAATTCTTTGAGCAATGATCTTTTAATAGTCTTGTAAGAGACATTACAAGGACTGATGGGTTTGAAATCTCTAACAAAACTAACCTCATCTTTCTTGGGAATAAGAGTAATAAAGGTCTAGTTAATCTTTACCACATGACTAGGGTCCTTAAAGATTTTCTGGACCAGCTTACAGAAATCCTCTCCCACCACCTATCATTGATTCTAAAAGAAAAAAGCTTGGAACCCATCCGGTCTAGGAGCTTTTAAACTACCCATATGCTTGATAGTTTGGAAAATCTCAGCAGTAGTAACATTTCTCTGCAAATCAAAAATCAAATCTTGCTCTAACTCTGGAAAAGCATGAGAAAGCACAAAAGAATGGTAGCCTCCTTCCTACTTATATAAGAGTATGTAAAAGTCAGTTAATAAGGCTTCCAATTGCAAAGGCTCACTCACCCAATTCCCATTACCATCTTAAAGAAGCTCATATTTATTTTTTCTTCTGTGAATAGTAACAACACCATGAAAATATTTTGTATTACAATCACCAAGCAACAACCACTTCGCCCTAGACTTTTGGAACCATAAAAGTTCCTCCTCCACTAGAACTTGCTCATATTCCTTCAGACACTCTTATACTCTGCCTCTACCTATGGGTCAAAAAATAACCCTCTTCTTCTATCCAACCTGTCAAGTTTCCATAGAAGAAAATTTTCCTTCTATGGATACACCCAAACATCTCCCTATTCCACTTCCTAAACTCTTTAGTGAAATAAGAGATCTTCTCATACCAAGAAGGTAAGGAAGCTCCACTCCCCCATAAGAACCTTAAAAAGTCTGGAAAATGTCTATGAGTTGCTCAGGCAGCTTCAAAACAAAAAGGCCTCCTACGTTGGTTCTTACTCTTCTTATTCTCCAACCTAAGCAACAGAGGTCTATGATCTGATTTCATCCACCCCAAATGGACCACCACCGCCTCCTTATACTTGAGTCTCCAAGCAATATTAATAAGACATCAGTCCAACCTAACACCAAGTATACCATTTTTCTAGGTCACGCAATCCCCCTGAAAACCCACATCTATCAACTCGACCTCCTGAAAAACCTACCAAAAAGAACCCATGTCTTTATACTAAGAACTACCAAGCCTTTCATGGAGGGCTAGAGTACAATTAAAATCTCAAATGAGAACCCATTCCCCAGGCACAAAGGGAGCAAGCTCAAGCATATCATCTGAGAGATCCTGCCTCCTAGCCACCTGAGGAGCACCATAAACCGCAATAAGAAATCACAAGGAACTAGTTCTCCATTTAACCTGCATATGCTCAAAATGGCTCAAACTCTTGATGATATCCATAGTCTAGACATTCGAATTCCAATACGTTCTTATTAAATGAGAGTTCACTCAATGATAAATTTGACTATGAAACCTATTCAAATAAGTTGAAAAAACTTAAAAGAAATTATAAGTGACTTTTATAACCCTAAAATAGATGTCTAGAAAGTCCTCCAAATAACGTATCCTAAATTTGTGTTCTCACACTTGAAAGTAAAACTTCTTTCAACTAGCCATATGGATTTTCTTACATCTAACATCTTAAATTTAATCATTCTTTTTTTTTCCCTTAAATTAATACTATTGCTTCAATTTAGTTCATCCCAATTTAACTAATTGTTAATTAATTTGACAAACTATAATTAAAGTAAAAATTTATTTACATTTTCATAATTTTCTCCTAAATTTTCTCTCTTGAAATTATTCCTATATAAAATTAAATTTTAAAGTATTATGTATTTACTTTTTGAGTTTAATGGTCATGCACTAACAATGTAAAGTAGTTTTACACTATCATCCAATCACAAACCACCATTTATTGTAAGTTTGTTGACTTTTATAATAAATGCTTTAAAAGTCATATTAATGGTGATTTCTGATTAGATGACAGTGTAAAGCTTTTTACACTGACAATGCATGACCATTAAACTCTTACTTTTTTTTATATAATAAAATAAATGTTTTGTTTTGAACAATGAGATCCACTGTTATATTTTAAATATGAATCCTCATTTTTTAGTGTAAGGACATCTCTTATCTATTTTTTTTTTCTCTTTATGACACATGACTTTGTACTTATTTTTTATTTTTAAAATTTAAAATTATTGATTATTTTCAATAGTTTCTTTTACTTTAAGATTTTTTTTCATCAAATCTTAGCTTTATTAAATTAATTTTTTAAACTTTTTTTATTAAAAAATATTTTTTCTCTAATCTCAACTACTTATACTCTCAAATTAATCATTTCTTTTAAATTTTTTAAATTTAATATTATTTTTTATTTACATATAAACTACTTATACTTTTTACTTATTTATTTGAATTAATTATACATATTTTCTCTTTAAATTTTAGAAAATTTTCTTTTAATTTAAATTTTTTAACTTTAATTAAATTAAAAAATATTCATGTAAATTGAGTCTTCATTTTTAAGCATGAGAACATCTCCTATAATGTGGCTTCATTATTATTTAGCATTTATTTATTTTTTTAATTTTAAATTATTAATTTTTTAAATTTTATGTTAAAATTCATTTTTATTTTAAATTCAGCTTTCTCAAATTATTTTTAAAAATTTTATTTTTATATCAAACTTATTTTTTCACCACAAACCTCAGCTATTTGTATTCTCAACTGAATTCCTTTTTATTTTTTAATAAATCTGATCCTTTCTCCCTAATTTAGGTTACTTAATTATATTTTCTACTTATTCATTTAAATTAATTATGCACATTTTTTTCTTATAATTCAAGTATTTTATCTTTTTAATTTACATTTTTAAAATTATAATTAAATGACTAAAACACTTGTGCAATACATTGAGAGATGCTTATTAGTTATACGTTATTCTTCTTCATGACTATTATTTAACAATGATGATACTTTTATATATTTATATTTTGATTTGTATTTTAAATTCTATCCAAATTTAAAAAACCCGAATACCAAATACGTGATGACCTGATAGCTAGAGGGACAGAAAGAATAATACAATCAGACAAAGCAAACAAGATACCCGAACCTTTATTTTAGTCGAGAGGTTGGGCTTAAACAGTTAATACTCGCCATCCGCTTTAGTTCATAGGATGTCGCCGCGGAATCTTTCCCAACGATCAGGAGTGAAAGGCATCATGTGCTATGGTCGAAAATATATATCATTAAATGAATTATATTATTCATATATTATTTTATCTCTTTCATAATTTTATTTCTTTTCTTTTTATTTCTCTCTATTATATTAAATATTAAAGTTTAATAGTTATACACTATTAATATAAAAAGTTTTACATTATTAACTAATAAAAAATCACTGTTGGTATGACTTTTAAAATAATAATTGTAAAAATCAATAAACTTACCATACATAATAGTTTGTAAATGACAGTATAAAACTGTTTTATGGTGTTAGTGTATAACTTATTTTCTATAAAGTGTATCTAAACTAGTTGTAAAACTACAATTTCTTTAATTAAATTATATCCAACTTTTGTTTTAACTGATATAAATACCTACGCAGATGCAAGAGCTTTCAGCATCAACTAACTAGTAACTACATATCTTCCTCTTCCCCTCTGTTGGAAGTTGGCACGCCTTTATCCATTTCTCTAGTGTAGCCATATATATCATTTTCTTTTTGAATCACATTAAATTGTTCATGGCAAACACAAATTTAAACCTCCGAATCGTCTGTGTTCTCCTCTTGTTTTTTATTTTACACCACCAAGATCTCTACGTGCAAGGGAGGAAGCATTTGAGGCCTCGGTTGAGCAAACGTTGCTCGAAAGATGGTGAAAGCTTCAGCAATGTTAATGTAGCCCATGGTGTTGGTGATCGTGGAAAAAAGGCCACTTTTGATAATGATACACACCAAGGAAGAAAAAGGCGAGTAGAATTCGAGGAGAAAGATTTTAGGCCAACTTCCCCTGGTCATAGTCCAGGTGTTGGTCACTCCATCCACAATTAATTGGCAAGGTTTCTTAACATGGCTCCGAATTTCCTGTAGTCAAATTAAAATGCGTACATTGTATTTAATGACGTGGTGCAACGTGAAGCGTTGAATGAATGAGTGTAAATATATCCCACGATTCAAACATTTATGTTGTATTACGCAATTCATTTTGACTACAGTGAATTCCGGTGCCCTAAACACATGGACATACAAGAATACACTGTGAAGTGTCATTTTATTTGTTGAACTTATATAGCAAATTAGTTAATCAGAGAGAAAAAAAAAATGGTTCGATTAGATAGGGAAATGTAGTCTTTCTCCTACATCTATATCTAGTTAATGTCTCACGCTTGATTTCATTTCAGTGTTTATAATTGACCTTTTTAGCATGCATCCCGACCTGTTTGTGTGCCAGTTCTCTCCGGTTTTCTGGATACAAACACAATATTTAATTTCAGAAAGCATTCGTTGCCTATTTACCATGGATTGAAATCACATATATCCTTGATCCATCCCTTGTGATTAGAAATTAACACTCTCTTAATTGTTGTTTTTTGCTTATGACGCGTTACTTTATAACTGGAGACAGGGAGAAGATAAAAACAAGACTATATTATTTGGTTCCTTCTAGCATGTGTTATGTAAATTTGAAGAAATAGTGAATATTTTAAGCAAATTAATGATTCTTTTCTTTGAAAATTTATTTTTTATTTTTTATTTTTATTTTTTGAAAAATTATTAAAAGATAAAAAAATTAAAATAATTGTCACACAATTTTATAAAATTCTTTTGATTCTCTAATTACCGTTTCAAAATTCGAACAACTTGAGAAATGTCGTTACCTTCTTGAATAGAATTGTATAAATGAAAAGCAACAGGAAATTAGTTATTTACTGTAGTAGAAGATTATCAACTATCAAAATCAACAACTCTATCCATGAGTCTTCATTTTTATTTATTTTTTTATTTTGTTATAAATTGACGCCGCAATTCCATTAGAATCACGGATCCATATGCCTATTCAATGGGTGAGACGGCTACGTTCTTATGCACCAGCAGCTGAGATTAGAATATATTAATCAAGAATTTCTTTTTAACCAATTAAGTAGTACGTAGTGACAACTAGGAAGTTATTATCAAAACATTCCATATTTGTTCACCAGAATATTTTTTTAACAGTCTTCACTCTGATTATATTTTAATTCCTGAGATATACTCATATATATTTTATTGATTTGAATTAAAATAATCTTTTTGGGTACGTTTGATATACACTGTGAATATTCAATTTTATCCGAGTAATTAGAAAAATAACAAAAATAAATATAGAAAGAAAATATAATAATAATAATAATAATAGGTCATTCTATTTTAAGCCCATAAATAAAAATGAGAGAAAAAAAAACAAAAATTAATAAGGATGAGGTTTGGGCTAATAATTACGGCCCAATAAAAGAAAATTTTCCAAATAAAAATTTTGGACTGATGGGCCTTGGCCCAATTTTGTAAAAGAAAAAAAATCAAAAATAGAAACTTTGGAAAAAAAAATTCTAAAACAAACTACAGTAGCTTGTAGAACAAGCTTCAGTAGCTTGCAGAATAATTCGAAGACCAAATGCTTAGAAATAAGCATTAGGAAAAAAAATTAGGATATATACATTTTTCTCTCACACACATTATTTTTTCTCACAAACACATTTTCTCATACTCTCTCACGTCACTCTGAAGATTAATAACAAAGCCTAGGAGGTGGCTACCATTTTGACACTGTCACTCTTCCTGTCAGTTAAGGAATTTCTTTGGCTAATTGGAGATCTGAAGCCACTCTGCTTTTCAAAATTGGTGGATTCCTTCAATTAGCTAAATCTTTTAGAGCTATAATTCTTGCAAGGCCTTATTTGCTTGCTGTTTTCTTCCTCTTTTTGCTTCTTTCTTACCTTCTATTTGTGTTAAGATGAATAAATATTTCTATCATTTGCTCGAAATTTTTGCTATGATCATCATGTTCCTGTAGATCTATGGTTGAAACATAGAAATATCGTTTTATTTTACTAATGAATGTTCCCTGATATTTGTTTTGATTGAATTCATTGTAACCGTCATCATCATGAGTATTGTTTAAATCATACTCTTACTCCCTGGTGCATTTCTTCTTCTTCCTCCGTTTGCACCACGTATTAGCAATTTCATACGTCACCACACACTCACTGCATACTCACATCATTCGAACCTTGATTCTCACTATCCCACACAGAACATAACAAACAGATTTTCTCCTTCACCATTCATCACATCACGCACAATAAAACATTCACTCTTCTACATCCATTTTTTTTATATACATTATGGTACCAAATTGCCAAAAACAGTAGATCTACATTCAGATAATCAAAATAATCAATAAGTAAGAGAAATTAAAAAAAAATGTAGAGACAGCAAAACAATCTTTATGCGTCAAGCCTCCTCACGCCAACACCACAACACGTTCAGATCGGTGTCTATTGTGAAAGGCCTTCCGGCATCTCCGTGTGTCGCCGTCGCGCCACCATCTCCCCTACCTCTCGCCGCCGTCGCCGCCGTGGTGTGGGTTCGCTCGAACCACTTTCGCGAGGGCTTCCATCACCACCTTGTAACCAATCATCGTCGCATCATCATCGGATCTGTGAACCACCAACAACCGTCGCGCCTCTGTGACGCGAACCACCCAAACCTCCATCGCACTTCCACATCTCCCTAAACCGCTACGCGAATCGCGTCGATTGCAGTCACGCCGCCGCGACGCGAATCAGCAGTTGCACTTTCCTCCACCGCGTCTTATGCTCCAAACCATTGGGGCGCGACGGCCTTGCTGGTATTCTCCTTCTTTGTGATGTGGATTTTTTTTCGCTTGAGAGTGAGGATTTGGGGCCAAGGGTTGAAAATTGAAAAGTCTGAGGAGTATTCCCCTCTTTCAGCCACATCATGGGCCTAGCCCAATACTAGGTTCGTTTTTACCAAAAAAAATACAAAAAGGACAGACCCTTTGTTTCTTGTTTGTCACTTTATTAGGCTTCGCCCATTGTTTTTTGGACAGTTTCCTTTTAGCTATAATACGTTTTTTTGATTAAAAGATGTCAGGATTCCAAACTCATTTCTATTTTAACCTTCTCGCTTTTTTTTTAATAACATAAAACAGGGTAATAATAAAATTTAAATGTCGTTAATAAATGTTTGCTTGTAATATTTATGTTTTAGAATTAATTGTAAGTATACTCTTCAATCCGTTTCTTTTTCTTTCCTTTTTTTTCTCTTTTAATAATTTTTCTTTTAAAAAAAATAATAAATAATAGTAATTGGGTAAGTAAAATAAATGATTAAACTTAAATATGACCACTTTGGAAGTACTTCCTGTTTTGTCATTCAATAAATTTGACACATCTGAGTTGTACAACTTGGTGATGTCAGATTTAGCAAATAACGATGATAATAAAAATAAAATATCAACCAACAAAGCATTTTTTTACTAAAGAACTACGTGAGTCTGATTCCTCATTGCACCTAAAGATACGTAAGAGCAGGAGTCCATCCCTGTCGATCTCAAAAAAATAAAAATCTTTTCAAAATAAATATTTTCTAAAATTCTTTGTAAAATTTTGTTAGGGGTAAAATAAATATTTTTGAAGCTATCCATTTTACACATTTAATTAGGGTAACCATCTCTATGACGGATGTCATAAGGTGCTAACAACTTCCCTACGCATAAACGACTCCCAAACCCATATTTGATTTCAAAGACTATCTTCCTTTTAAAGGGTTTTTCCAATGTTTTCCTTAATAAACTTTGGTGGCAGCTCCTTTGATTTTATTTCTTTTTGTCATCCCGTCGTGACCCCAGTTGCGACACACACTAAAGTATAACACAAGGAGAATAGCACAGAATAAATACTTAAATTACATAACAACTTTTTATCATGTAGCCATGTACATTGTTTGGTAGACAATGAACAGTACAAGCAAAATAACATAAACTTTACTGTAATACCCTTTTTAATATTAATTATCTTATACAATTCATATTAATTATCTATGATGATGATGGTAGTAGTAGTGGTGATGGTGGTAGCGACAATGGCAGTAATGGTAACAACGGCGACGATAGTAATGGTGGCGATAGCGGTAATGGTAGTGATAGTGGTGATAGTGGTGATGGTTGTGGTAGTGTCAATGACAATGATGGTAATGGCTACAATAATGATTGTGGTGGTGACGACGACAGTGGTAGTAGCAACGGCAACGATGGGTGGTGGTGACAATGGTGGGGGGAGACGAAAGAAAATATAATTATTAAATGAAAACTAAAATGGGTATTTTTGTCTTTTGAGTATTTCATACTTAAGACAAAAAATTGTTTCATGGTTTGCTGAATAACAAAAAAGAAACTTTTGTCCTATCAATCACTTGATTTGTGTTGTCCTATAACCTTTTTTTAAATCAAACGTAAAACAATTATTTTTGTGTTGTCCAATACCATTTTTTTAACAAATCAAATAGAGCTTTGAGTGTGGAACTATACAATTGATCCCTCCTTATGGCATATTTAGGACTCAAATATTGACCTCTAATGAAAGGATAATTTGCTTAACACTGCACGCAATCACTTCAGATTATCACTTTATATGTAGTATAGTACGCAATTAATCACTCTAGTTTAGTAATTAAATTATTTTAAATATCGTAAAACTCATTTCATAAAAATAAGGACTATGTATAAATCTCATGTAAATGAAAAAAATAGTTTAATTATAGTTTTAGTCCTCATACTTTTAACCTATTCAAAATTTTGTTCTGTCTAATTTTAATTACCTTGTATTTAGCTAGTTCTCATAGTTTTCTAATTATCTAAGTCATTCACCTCAAAATTTTCTCAATAATTAATTGACAGAAATGTAATGAACGTGTGATATATCACTGATTTGTATAGATTTGCAATGAAAATGTACGTATAAACGATTTAAATAAAAATTGATTTTATTTACATTTTATATGTTTTATTTTTTATATAGTTCATTTAAATATTTTATACATCTTTACTAATTTACATAAATCAATGATACAACAAGCCTTCATTATATATTTCTATAATTATTGGATGAGATAACTGAGTGCAAGAGTTAATTTGAATAATTTAAAAATATAATTATGAAAACTAAATTTAAGCAATTAAAATCAGGGAAATAAAAATTGCACATAAAATAAAGTATGAGGACCAAAATTGCAATTAAATCTTAAAAAATAATAATGCAAAAATAAAATTCTATATCATAAAGAAAAATTATATTTGTACAATAAAAATAAAAATAAGAAGACAAGATAGAAAAATGTAAAATAAGATGAATTACGCGTGATAAAGAAAAAAGAATAAAAAATAATGATATAATAAAATATTATAAAAATGTATTGTATATAGGCAATATGATTCTATGTTGAATACTTGTTTGTGTTACCATAAGAATATTATATAACACGATACTGATAGATATTTACAGTTCGTGTTCTATATTAATCGTGAAAGTAATAGCCAATGTTCTATATTTGGAAAAAAAATATAAATTAAAATACATTGACTCAAAAGTAATGTTATTCATATGACAAAAATTTGTAAAATAGTTTACAACAAAAAGAGAGAGAGACAGAAATATGGCATAAAATGAGCGATATCATAAAGAGATAAAAAATAAATAATTTGTAAAAAAATGTTATAAACAAATGTTATGAATATACTCTTAAGCCAGTGAGTTTTCCTAATTGTTAATTTCTCACATTGAATAATGATATGATTAAAATAGCATATATAAATGGGAGATAATCTTCACTTAGAGATAACTTTTAAGATTGAATTAAGCTTAAACTCAAATTTTAAGTTAGTATCAAAGTCTATTTTAATGGTTATTGTTGGGCCTATCAGCCACCTATTATTAGGTCATTATTAGACCACTTGCATATATTTAATCCTATAAACTTCATGCTTGAAATGTTTAGTCCTTAACATGAAAGAGATGTGTTAGAGATCTGACATTAACTTGTGATATGGCCAAAATAATATATAAATAGGGACAACTCTCATCTCATGAACTAGCTTTTAGAGTTCAGTTAAGCCCAAACTCATTCTAAAACAATTCAAACTCCCTCAACAAAACATACTATATGGTAATAGAGGCAGCAAGGTGGGCCAACCCACCTCGCTCCGTCCTGATAGGGGTGTTTATTGAATTGAATTTATCTGATAATCTCGATAATTTAAATCAAACCAATTAAATTAGGTTTAGATTGGTTTGGTTATCAGTTGTTTTCGCTTTAAATCCAAACCAAATCAATTAGAATTGGTTTGGTTATTGGATTTATCTTTTTTCAACTTGAACCAATCCGATTAATTGTTTTTTAACTTTTAGATTAATATATTTTAAATTTAGAGCTTAAATTTTGTTTCAACTTTTGTATTTTCTTTCTTTTTCATTTATTTTAATTTTTTTATGATCTTATCTAATGTTATCTAATCTCTTAATTTTGCCATGTTTATTGTCTAGAATTTTTATCATAATTTAGGCAAAGAAATTAACGATATATGTAAAGTGATAACTATGGAAAAATTAAATAAAATAAATATTTATTTATCAAAAGACAAGGAATACTTTTACTTTGCATTAATATAAAATTAAATATTTATATGAAATAGGCAATAATTGAAATAAAAAGTTGAAAAAATATAATAATTTATTTATTTATCACAACCCAATGACCCGAACCAAACCAACCTTATTTTAATCGGCTTGGTTCAGTTCAGATTGGTTGAAAAAAAAATTTTAAAACCCAAACCAAACTAATCCAATCCAATGTAATTGGTTCAAATTTAATTTTATCCTAAATCTGAACCAATCCAACCCGTGAACACCCCTATGTCTCGACCCATTTACAATCTTCCTTAAGCGAGGCGAGTTAACTTGTCTGCGAAAGTGGGTTAGGAACACAACCCACCCTATTTAGAGGTGGGTTGGTGAGTTAGCATGTTAACCCGCCAAAAGATAAAATGATGGGTGACACCTGGCTGGTTAATCTACTAAAACTACCAAAATACCAAAAAGAAAAGAAAAAATAAAAAATATTAAAAAATATCAATCTATTTCTTTTTAACATATCATTTATTTTATTTTATATTACATACATATTATCTCTTTCTTAATTATATAAAAATATTTATTTATTTAAACAAGCTTTAAATATTGGTGAATTAGGTAGGGTGGATTAGGCTAGCCAATCTGATCAGTCAACCCTCTCCGCCTCGCCTTCAACCCATTAGGTTGGCAAATTAGGTAGGACAGATAATGAGAGTTGGTGTGTTGAGTCACCTATTCCACCTGTCATTTTTAACAGGTTAGGCAGATTAATCTCGCAAGTTCAACTAGTTTGGCCACCCCTATATGATAACTCCCCAAAAAATGTATATATTTTGATTGAAATAAATCAATTAAATGAAGCATGAAGAGAAATAATTATAACAATTTTTATATGTGCTCATGTTGATAAATATAATTAATTAAAAATTTTAAGTGAATTATATTTTGTTTTCTTGTAGCTTAAAATTTTCTTAAAGTATTGCTTTGTTTTTTTTTTTTTACACTTAACTCCCTTATAGTTAAAATTTTTGTTAAATATTGGTTGAGTCATGTATTTTGCATATGAGATGTATTTGGTGAATCTAGTTGCACGGAATTCAGTACTTTGTGTCTTCCAAGATGCATATAACTCTAGGAACATGGAAAAAAAATTGGTAGACACTTCAATGCTAATTGACCCTTAAAGAGAGAAAGAGATAGAAAAAAATGTAAATATAATAAGTTATATGATATGACAAAAACAAGATATATATAAAAAAATAATAATAAAAGGTGCCAAATAAGTTTTGTAACGTGGAGATGTTCATATATCATTGTTCAACTCTAGTAGCATTAATTAAACAGTCATTCGTGTCAGTTTATCTCCCTGTATCTGCTAGCTAACTCTCCAGCTACATTCTTCTTTCGCTAAGTTTTAGTTTAGTTGTTTTGTGCTTTGGCTCCTTTTTCTTAGGAGAAAAAAAAAGTCATCTATGTGTGTGCGCACGCCTATGCTTATTGACAACAGTTGTGCAAAATGATAGATGAATTGGTCTTTTACATATTTGGGTTGTTTAACCTACCTCAAGTAAAAATGGGGTTAAACCCCCCATCAAAGATGATTGGTGCAATTTTCTATGTTGTACTTACCTTCTTTAAGTACACAAAAAATTACACCAATCATCTTTAATGAGGTTGTTTAATCCCATTTTTACTTTAGGTAAGTTAGACAATCCTTTTACATATATTAGAGATTTTAACCACAATTAAGCGCAAAATGAAAGGGTGGAACAAAGTTTCATCGTAATTGTCGTTATCTTTTGACAGAATTTTAACATTTTCATTTTGGTCCAAATGACAAGAATATATAAGGTGATATTTTGACAAAGTGTTAAATTACAAGGTTCTAAAGTGTAATTCACTCAAAAAATTTAAGATGTATATTTTAAAGTAATAATAAAATTCATGTTAAAATAATTTCAATATTTTCTTAAAAGTTATGTCTATAATTATTACATTCACGCAATAATTTCTCAAATAATTAGGTTAATTTGATGAACAAGAGAAGCTAATGCAAGTGATGAATTGAGGATAAGACATGAGAGGCCACAACCTAGCTAGTAATACAAGTAGTGCTAGATACCTTCTTGTGCATATTAGACCTAATGGCAGTTATGGTAGTTTAAGCTGAAACCAAACACCTGTAAAGTCCGACCCCACAAATGACACTTTTTAACAACCAACAATATTACATTCACTAATTCAAATGGAAAGAATGCTGTCCAAAGTGCAAGGCCAGCTGTGTTGTAGATTTCTCAAAACAAATTTTTTTTTCTATTTCTTTAGGGTTTGGTTGTACACAGGGACAAACACTCGTGCTTCAACTTATAAAAGTTGAAAGTGGCAGCATGCGTTGTGTACGGCATATTGTTTGATTAAATATACACTTAGAAAGGCACACAATACACAAACACACTTACTCTCTTGAAAAGTACCTTTTCACTTTAGTTCTTCTTGGATGTACTTACTAATATTTAAGCAACAATCTCAATACTAATCTGAATATTACTGATTTCTTTACCAGATTCTTGAGGCATGAGCATATGTCAAAAGAATCTTGACAGGTTTTCTTGTTTGATTATTAGCAGGTTTAATTAATTTTTAGGTTTTGAGTCAACCTTTCGTTTTAGTCCTTATAAATTAAAAACTTTAGGTTTTAGTCTTTATAGGACCAATTATTTTATGTTTTTGTCCTTGTTTTTAGTTTATTGGTAATGTAAAACTGTCACAAAATGGATACATAAAGACTAAAACATAAAACAAATGTTCATGTAGAGACTAAAATGTAAAATTTTTAGGTATAAAGAGTAAAACGAAAAGTTAACATATGTATACAAAGCAAAAGATTAATTAAATCTTATCAGTATAGTATACTTTTCTTTTCTTCATCTAATTTTTTCAGACTTTCAAAAGTATGAAAATTAAAGAATATGGTTTTAACCCAGATCTTAACGAAAATCAAGGAATGCTTAAATAATGTTTCCGACGACCTAGCTAGATGGCTAGAATTTTGTTTACAGGTCATAGTTGTAGTTTTTTCTACGCATGGTGCATATAGTTAATCAAACTTGAATTGTGTCTATATACATTCTCAATTTCCATTTCATTATTTTAATTAATTGTCGAAGAATATGCACTGAATCCTTTTGGAGCGTGTTTATAATAACATCATCGAAGCAATACGTAATCGCTAGCACAAACTAGCTAGCTATACGTAATCTATAGCCTTAAAAAAGCTAAAATGATACCCCAAAAAACTGCTTCTCATTGAAAAACGAGGGAATGAATATTCATAACTCTTAAGTAGATGAAATGTCAAGTGTAAATTGTGTCAAATTTTGTTTTGATGAACATTAATTAGAGCTTATTTATTTAGGGAAATGATAGTAGCACATCCTCTGACACACTCTTTTAAACATACTCTTTCTTATTAGTTGTAATTTCTTAGAAATTACAAAAAACTGTGGGTTTCACATCTTATTTAATGACTCTCTATCATGATTTTGTTATTTTGAATAATTTTCAACCAATCATAAAGTGTGTGTTAGGAAGAGTGTGTTAGAGAGTATATTGTTAGCACTCTTCATTTATTTAATATTTATCAAGAAATTAAGATGAACACGATAGTTAAATATGATCTTATTATTTAAATTTTAACATAAAAAATAGATAAAACTATAACGATTATACTATCAAACTTTAATTAATTGCCATTCGTCTCGCCTATGATGTAACCTTTTGGTCCATTTTAACAATGATAAACATATCGCTGCTCTTAATCCAAAGGCAAGAGCTTACTAATTCACGGGCAAGAACTATAAGCCCAGAAGCCACAACCCTTTGAATGAAGTAAGCAAGACATTTTTGCTTCGTAATGGCTATATTACTTGTTTACCTTGAGACACTTCATTTTATTTTTTTCCTATACAATTCAAACAAATTAAAGGTGGAGCCACGATTTTGTTGCCCAACCAAAGGAAGATAAATATATGAATAAAACCACACTTTATTCTCATTTTAAAACTTTCTCAACTTATTCCCTTTTTTTTTGTCACTAAACATCTTAAAGTTTGAGTTAGAGTAAAAAATATTAAATTCAATTAAATTTACTTAATTAAACTATAGTTTCCTGTTTATTAATTACGGTTATGATTTTTTTTACTTTAATTCAAATTTTAAAAAGATTTAGTGACAAAAAATATTAAGGAAATTAATTGAAAAATGTTAGATTAAGGGGGGGGAAAAGGAACAATTTACCTTAAATACATTATCCCAAAGGAGTGTGCAACAACCAGAAGAAGAAAGGAGCGCAAGATTGAAAAATCTTGAAGCCATGCATAGCAGACCAATTGTGAGTGCGATTGAGTTAATTATGAGAAGTTTGGTTATAAGGCCCATTTTGAAGGGACTGGGCTGCTTTTGTAGCGGAACGAGCCCATTCTACTTTTTTTGGACTGGAGAAGGGATTCATTTTACTCAGTTACAAATATGTCGGGCATATGCAGCCCATGTGACCAGGCCACGCTGGTATGTTACTGTGAGATGGGCCTCCACCGTTATTCCTCATAATCAAGAGCCCTAGTGTTGGGGGAAAAAAAAAGGAAGAAGAACAAAGTAAATATTATGTATTTTTTTTTTTATTTGCACCCTTTTTGCACCATGGTTGTAGGGGATTATATTTGCACTACCCCATTTTGCTAACCACCCTACCACTCTCCCTTTTTTTTAATTTTTTTATTTCCAAAATATCCCTACTAACCCTTATAATCACACCACTCATTCCTCAATGATCTAAGGCCACTCTCTTCCAACAACGCCCTCTTCTAAGAACACCATCCACCCTTTAACTATATCCTCTCTTCCATGAACCATACATACCCTATCACTAGGGACAAAAATATTTGTTAGGGGACAAAAATTTAACATATGAAGAGCAAAATCAACAATGATTGATTTTAAAGGTTATTCATCAAGTTCAGAATCTTATGGTTTAAAATTTGAAGCTTGTGGCATAGGAATAGGTTGAGATGAATCAAAAGTATTGACTTCTTTCTTCTTAAAGAATGAAGAAAGAGTTATTTAATTTGTCATACTTCAATAATTCAACTACAATTTTTTTTCTCAAACTCAAAAATTTTTAAAAAATACCATTAATAAATAATCTAAGAAAGTCAATATAAAATAACAAGTATATATAGAAAATTGTGAGGCATTTTACATTTGCAAAACATTTGCATTGAGCCTTCTAAAAAAGGTTGTCATAATTTATAACTAGTGTTATAACCTGTGCCCTGCATAGGTGTTGAGTTTATAATTTTTTATATTATTATGATTTTTAATATATTTTTTTATTATTTTAAAATTTATATAATATATATAAATATGTAAAAAATGTATAAAAATAATTATAAATATTGATATACGTTCAACAAATTTTATATTCTTATATGTTTATATCATTTTAATTTATATACATGTTCTTTTTAAAACTATTATCTTTATAAATATATTTGTATTTGTATATAATTTAAATATACACATAATTTTAATAAGAAATAGTAATAATACATTTTTTTATTACATTTTTGTAATTATTAGTTTTTTTTTTTTTAAGTTTCCATCATAAAGGAAACAAATGACTGGCATTAATTATAAAAAAAGAGATATATGGGTATTTAAACTATTACGATAAAAAAAATTAATAATGGATACAAAGATAAGATAATGCGTGTATAAAACCATTGTTAATCTTATTTTATTTTGGCTAATAACTTAAAGACTTGTAAATTTTTCTATAGTGATTTCGAGTTGAGTTAGTTCATTTCTAATTCCACTCTCTTGTGCCATTTTTATTCTTATGCATAAAAAATAATTAAGTCCTTTAAACATGTTAGTTAGGATTTAATTCTTGATCATATACATGAAAGTAAAACTTGATAAATACATACTCAATATATTATTATTGGACACAACCAACAATGAAATGACACATCATTAAAAAATTTAATATAAAGAAAAAATAAAGATAATTTCTCTAGCATGTGTTTAGTTGAGGGGGGGGGGGGGGGGTACCAATACCTCTAAGAATACATTTTAAAATTATATACAAATAAAATCTACATAATCAGTGGCATGGAAGTAGTATTTTTTTTTTATAGTTAGGGTCTATTTTATTTTTAATTGTTGGTTGATCTTTCAACATTAAAAGTTAAAGAAGAGAAATTTAAAACAATTTTATAAAGGCAAGGGTAGGGGGTTTGAAGAATCAACAAATGAACTCTTCTTGTTCCCTAATCAATAGCTTGACATTAGAAATTACCATTTCATGTTGAAGGCATGACTAAGTTGTCTTAACATTGATTTTAGTTAAGTTTTTGCTTAATACATATCTAAATGACAATGATGAAGTGGTAGTGAAGGCGGTCAATGAATTTGGTTATCAATTTTTAAGTTTTGTTCTTTTAATGAGTTCTCATTATACTATAATTGCCTTTATTTTTTGAAAATTGGTGCATTTAAGTTGATTATATCACTAATTTATATGGTAGGTTAAATATATATGAACATAAATTAACATTTTCTAATAAAGAGTGATATCGTTAACTATGTACTGTATGCTTAGTTATAGATATATGCTTTTAATTAAACGTTATGGCGTAAGTTTAAGTTGTTTGATGAAATGTCTTAAGTTAAAATGTATTATTTTGGTGACTTAATGTGGTGGTTTCATTCTAGTCTAGGTAGTGATGACATGGATGCAAAAACAAAAGTGCGCATACCTAGCAAAGAAATGAAGTTGGGTGATCAAAGTCAACTACTTGTCCACAGGTGTTTATATTGGTGAGTCTCTTTGATGTTAAAATATTCAAATTGACTGATACTTTGTATTTCAAGAAAAATATTTATTACATGCAATATTTCAAGTAGCAATGGTCATAAATCTTAAAAAAAGGAAATGATTAGATGTTAATTGGTAGGGAACATTGATTGATGCTATAGAAATGCTTGAGATTGACACTAATTGACTTATTGATTGAATATATTATTTATATAATCACAAATAAGTTTTATTAAAATGGATTGATTGAATTCAACGTTTTAATCATGAAATCAATGATTAGAATCATCGCAATACTTGAATCATCAAAAAGATTAATAAATTGAATTTGTAAACAAGGTTATAATTATTTTAATTATGCATTTTTATGTGGTAGGAAAAATAATCTCTATAGTGGTGTCACATGAAAAAAATCTTCTTATATATATATATATATATAGTTCTAAATTAGTTGTGCCAATGTATTCTAATTGGTAACTATTTTTTTTATAAGCATTGAGCTATAAATTCAATTCGTATTAGGATGGTTTTGTTCGATAATTTAAATCTTCACAATTTTTCAAGGAGGAAAAGAAAGTAAATAGTATTTCTGATTTTGATTGATAAAGAGATAGAAAAATGAGCTAAGTTGCAGGTATTTATAGATTAAGTGGTATTTTTGTATGATTTTTAAGTTTATTTAAATTTAATTCAATTTAAATTTGAATTATGTTAGTAAAATGTTTAGAGTAAATTATACTCAAACCCCCTATATTTTGCCAAAATTGCACCCGACACTGCTCCGTTTTATGCCATTACTTTGTCCACCCTTATGTAAACGGCATGTACTTGCCATTAATGTTTTATTAGAAAAGACCAAATTACTTCATTACTTAACAAAGGAGGGTGGACTCTTCTCAAAAGAATCATTTTTTTCATTCTTTTTTCTTTTTAGCTTATGTGAAAAGGTCACATCACAATTGGGTTGAGGCGCAGAGTGCTGAAGCTGTGTCCCCTTCATCTTCCAATGTTTCCCTTCCCAAGAAGATGGTTTGCAATGTTGTTGCTTTCTTTTCTGTTTTTTTATTTTTTCAATCTTTTTGTTTGGTGAGAATAAAATGATCAAATGAGTTTTGTTGCAAAACTAGATTGGACAAAAGAAGGCAATTTGAATCAAGTGCTGAATGCAAGGATACTGCAGATGTATGATCAGAATCCACTACAAGACTTGCCTTCTCATTTCGATTTCGAGTTCACTTGAGAGTAAAAGAGTGATGATGTGGTGCATATTTCTCGTGTTAGATGTCGGGTAAGATAAATAAAAACATGTATTGGATTTTATTTCTTGGTGGAAATTAATTTTCAATTATACGCTTTGAATCTGCTTGATATGCTATAAATTAATTAAGTGCTTCAATTTGACTGCAATTTAAATTTGATTTCATATGAAGAGAGGTAATGCTATATAAACAATTGATAGGGCACCGCATGGATCGCTCCATATGTGCCTAGCTCTAAGAACAAGCCATTTCACTAGGCGACTCCTTCAAGGTATTTATTTCCATAACCTCTTGAGATTTTTTTAATTTCATTGAGTTTATTCGTGTCCTTCATCCAACTTTTTTACCTCCAGAAAGGGATAACTTGTTGAGGGGTGAAGATGGCATCAAGGTTGAAAACAAGGTAGAGAGTTTTGTTAAGAACGAGAAAACATTGGGAAAAATTGAAAAGGTGAAGATGAAGGGGATGGGGGCAAAATCCAAGTTTTTTGGCCATTCCTTATTGCAAAACGAATGAACCAACGCCACCCCTATACTAGTGATAAAAGCTCAACATTAAATGAAGGGGATGGGGGCCAAAAAGAAAAAAATTCATTAAAATGTCATGTGCAACACACATGACTCATTCTGCCAACAACTTAAACGTCATTTGGGAGGTAGGGGTGCACGATGTCAATTAACGTTAACAATTAAGGGGTTTTATGTAGGTGCAAAAATCGTAGGGGTATTGGGTACAATTTCGTAAAAATACAATGGGTTTGAGTATAATTTACTCAAATATTTACGTGATTGATAATAGTAACAATAATAATGTAACTTGATAAATGTCAAAATTTGACATGATGAATATAAAATATTGAAATTTAAATTCATGCAAAAGATAATTAAAAATAATATTATTTTACGTAGAAAGTTTCTAATTTCATGTTGGAATGTGATATAATTCACATTGGTAGATTAATACTTGGCTTAAAGTAATAAATATTTATTATAAAAAATTTGGATAATTTACTTATTATTTTATTTGTATAAGTTTTATATTTGAGTGTAATTTTTTAAGTATAAATTAATTTGGTTTTTAGTATCAAATTAAATACATTGAGTATAGAATCACATGGTCATGTCTTAGATTCCTTTTTAATAGACAAAAAGGATATATGTGTGTGTGTATTATGCAATTGATTAATTTAGTCATAATTTAATTTAATATTAATGTTATTTTTAAATTTTATAATTTGATTGTGATAGTTTGGATATGAGTCACTTTAATTAGAATTTAATTTGATTTAAGTCAAAATATTATTCATTATTAAAATTGATATTTATAAAATGTTAAATTTTAAATCAAGGACAAAGATAATTAAAAATAAATTTAGGTTAACATTATTTAGAAGAAAATTATAATTTGTTTGTGACATTTTGAGTATAAAATAATATGATTAAAATGAATTTTAAATCAAAATTATTAACCAGTTACATGTAAATAAAATAAAATACTACAAATAAAATACTATAATTATGTATTTTTAAGAATTAAAAAAGTAAAAAATAAAAATAAAAATTCAATGGCACTTTGGCAGGATAAGAATCATGTGTTAATAACACTTAAATACTACAAATTATTATAAAATAATAAAATAATGATAATAAATATAAAACATGATCATAAATTCTATTATTATCATTATTCATTGCATTAGTATTTAAGGTAATATAACAATTTAGTATCATTATAATACATATTTACGGTAAATTATTATAAAATCATGATGATAAACAAAAGTTATCGTAATTATAAAAAGCATTCCATAAAATTTAACAAATTGATTATCATATTATGTAAAATCAAAATCCATTTTAGATGTAATGATTTAATTGATTAATTTAGTCAAAAATGCATACTTGTTATAATAATTTTAATTACTATAATTAAATATAATAATGTATTTTTATGAATTAAAAAATATATAAAAAATTGAAAAAATTTAAGCAAAAAAAGAATAAATACGGTGATGCTTGTTGTAACACTCTTTTAATTTTAAATTTAATTCATATTAATTTGGTTATTAAGTTAAGTTGATGAAAATGCAATTAATTTTTTTTTATTTTTGTAATAGAAAAATTTTAAATTTAACAGAATTTAGAAATGGAAGTGAAACAAATATATATATATATATATATATATATATATATATAATTGTACATTATAATTTAGATAATACATAACAGTCATAAAAAGTACATCAAAAAATACTACCTAACCCAATATACATAAAAAAGATCCTATATAGAACAGTATCTATCTGTCCTATCCCTTACTAAAATACTAAAGTCTCTAATGGTCTTTGTTTAAAAGAGTCCCCTCTGATGCGTCCTCTACCACATGATATGCCTATCTATTGGGTATCCCAGGTCCAAAAGAGGAAGATGATGAAGAAGTATGCTACTCATTAGCTATTCCCACTTGGTACTCAATATTAGGGTAGGCTACAAGTGACTTAGCGAGTACTACCTCCACTGGAGATCCATCATCAGCAAGTATAGGTATTGGCTCATTAGCAATTGGAGCGTCCATAACAGGTAACTTAGAGGGAAGTGGACAGACATCCAAGTACAGAGCTATCGCAAAAACACCAGGATCTACTGAAGGTGGTGATGGTGGAGGAGTGGTCGTGAAGGATATGGATATCATATACGTTAGTGGTGATATCATAGTCCCAAGAACTGAGGACCGGAAAGTCACATACATTAGACCGATGTAAGTCAAGATGTTAGTGTCTCCCTGGTATTCTTATGTTCCCTCATCACCATAAGCTACATGGAGGTTGAAGAGCATTGGCGTTGCCATCTTTATCAATAATGATCAAACATGCATAGAGGAAAACAATGGAATGAGGTTATTTATTCTAAAATCACTTTCACATATACAGTAAGAATTCTACCATAAAATACAATTGACAAACGGAACCTAGGGTTTATTCTAAGCTATACTAAACTACCCTTAACTTTGTATGGATTCATACTTCCCATTAATGAGTAATAGTTTTCAACAGAACTGGAAAATGACTAGGAATGCATATATTTCTCTCAACATCATCACATGGTATAGTCCTTATTATCATTGAAGAAAATATTAGTCAAAATGTCCATTTACAGATGTATACTCTCACACCAATCCTGGAATCCTGAGCAATTGTCGGGATTATCGAGCTTGGTTAAGTGAATATCCCAGCTTCTGAGTGTCACCCTGGCTATTAGGACTTTCACTATTTGATACCTACCTCCAAGACCTCTTCAAATGGGTCCCTGCTTTTCATTTCTTAGCGTACCAAACAGTAGCTTCCTTCCCAAATAGGGTGTCATACTACTGCATATCACTTGCTTTACATTACTCACAAACTTATTGTTTCCTAAATTCTTAAATAAAAGTTCATTTTGGTCTCATTAAATTTAAGCACTAGTACACTTTATACTATTATCTCTGTCTTATATTACAGAGATTTAACCATACATATTATTCACATAATTCATAATTTACATTAAAACACATAATCAACAGTTCAATAAAATTAAATAAAGAATGATAATTAAGAAATAAATCATAAAATGGTCCAACAAAATTTTATAAAAATAATTTTTAAGCTTAGAAAAATAATTAGAATTTCATCATAAAATTTTAGAAATTTTTTAGAATTTAGTATTTTTAAGTGAAAAGTGTCCATAAGTACTTATAAAATATGATTAGAAGTATTAAATAAGCTTTAAAATTTATGAAATTTTTACAAATAGTCTATTAGTATGTCTAGACCTTGCTTGAATAATGAGAACTTAAACTAAAATTTTTACAGTAATTTTCTATAAAAAAAAAATCATAAATAGCTCCTTAAATAAAAATTTTGTTTAGTCTTATGTTATGAAATTACTAACTTATTTCTTTCACTATTTTTACTAAATCATTTAAGTTTTACTAAGATTTGGCAATATGACAATTTAATTGTCTAATATAACAGCTATTTTTTATATCTAAAATTTGATAATATAACAACTTTGTAATTTTACTATAATTGTTGGAATTTGAGTAATACAACAACTTAATAATTATACTATAGTTATCTAAATTTGAGCAGCTTAATTACTTAATAAGTGTATTATAATTATCTAAAATTGAACAGCATAATAATTTAGTAAAAGTTTAAATTTAGTATTGTGAACACCTAATTTTGTCCACCATTCTTGTTATATATTTTATCTGTTTCCTTTTATTTATGTTGTTACCTTGTATATATAATCCAAACGCTTTAAATTAATACCGGTTCAATTACTTAATTTCTTTTACATTGTTTATTTATTTTACTTGTAGCAACACTCATTTAAAAACCTCATTTCTTACTATGATTCCTGTTATTTTCTCTCTCTTTTTCTTTTTTTTATATTTATCTATTTTCTTGTCCCTTTTATTGTTGGATTGGGCTACTGTTGGCTCATTTTTTCTTGTTTGCTTCTTTTGGGCCTTTCTATTTATAATTAGAACACACAAAGATATTTCTTTTAATTATTTACTTATTTATTTATTTTTATATATTTTCTTTTCTTTTCTTCTTTCTTTCTTTTCTTCTTTCTCTGAAACCGTCACCCCCGCCCATTCCTCCTACTACAGATTTTTCACCATGCCCTGCAAATTTCACCAACTTCCCACACTAATGCTGCAAATTGTACTCTTTTTCTCCCATCAACTAGACTTTCCAACCATTCAAGCAACCGTAAACACTTTTGGGTCTATAAATACCTCTATAATAAAAAGAAAAGGGGGGTCTGAAATTTGAAAGAAGGACGGGAGAGAAAACAAAGAGCAAACAAAAAAACGAAAGAAGCTAAATTAAGGATCCAATCAGAGGGAAGAGTAGAGGAAAAGTGGGGAAACTGAAGCTACTATTGGTATGTAACCAAACTCCCTTCCATTTTAATTCTTGTGTGTATCTGTAACTTGCTTCAAGTAGCATAATGATCACACACATACAAGTATTTCATTTGTTGAAATATTGTCTTGTATTGAACAAATGATTAGCCAATAAGCTTTAGTTATCTGCCATCATAAAAATAAAGAGATGAAATTAAAGTAAAATGCTTGAACCAAGTCTCTGCACAATACGCATAACCCCATAGCAGCTGACAAATCCACAAGAGGCACCATCCATGGTCAATGGCAAAATCAAACCTGTAAACAAACAATCAAAAAGAAGCCAACGCAAGCAAAAAAAAAAACGAGAACAGAGCCCCCAATCTCATTAATCTCACACCATCCTCACCACAAATCGTCACCGGTCTCATAGCAACCGCCTCAAGTCACCGTGAGCAAGCATCTGCCGTGCGCGAAAGAGCCATGGAAACCCCTTAAACCACCCCGCCTTCACCGCTCGCGCTCCCTCCTCTGTCAAACACGCCATCGTAAAACCCACCACTGCCCTTCGCTTGTTCACGACAACAACCCCTCTCTTTCCTCCCTCCCTCCTTTTTTCTCTCTCGCGTTTCTTGCGTCGCCACATGGATGCCGCCGCACTATCGTGGCCACGACGGCGCCACTGCTTCGCTCTTCCTCTCCTTCTCGCTCCGTTTTCCTTTCGCAGGCGTGTCTGGCTTTTATGTGCCGCGTTTTCGGGATAGCTACGCACAACAGTTTAACTTTATGAATTAGGGATTCCCAAGCCCCTTTTGTTTTTTGTTATTTTATATTGTGTTTATTTTATATTTTATTTTCGTTTCCGTCGGGCTACGCGTTGCGGTCTAACATTTTGACCTGTTTGTTTTAATTGTTTTGGACTAAAGCTTTCTAGCTTTGTTCGCTTGTTTTTGTTGGGCAACGAATGCCATTTTGGCACACACAGTGTAAACATAATTCATTTGAGTATTGATATTAGAGTAATAAATATAAAATAAAATGAAGTTAAACCAATTAAAAGAAAAAAGATTTCAGACGTAGACTATTTTATGACTCTTTTTACGTAGAAATAAATAATGACAAAACAAATAATACTAATAATTATAATACCATCCATTAATAATAATAATAATAATAATAATAATAATAATAATATTTCTAAATCAATTATTTATGACTTAATAGTAAGAAAATTATGAAAAATCTCTAACAGAATAAGGATTATTTGGATGTGACATTCTCTTAATCCTAGAGTTTAAGGATGCAAGTTGTACAACTTGTTGTCTAAAAGCTCTTTTCTAAGTAAAAATAAATAAAATAATTCATTTATATGAAGAATATAAAAATCAAAAAAATCAGTCTTGCAATTTAATTAAAATTTGATGATCACAAAATCTTAATTTGAAAAAGGGTTAATTAAATGTGACATCTTTTTAATCTTGAGATTTTGAGACACAAGCTATACAGTTTGGTGTCTTAAGACTCTTCTCTTAAATAAAAAAATATTAAGCTTAAATTTAATTATGATAAAAATAAAATACTAAAATCAAAATTAAAATAGTAAATTGGCTTGGGTGTACACCTCTGTCAATTTATATTTTAGGATGTATAAACCGTGACGGTTTAGAAATCCTAAATTTTAATAATAATAAAAATAATTAAAAAAATGTCAAACACACAAATATTTTTTACAAAAGAACTACGTGAGTCTGATTCTCCATTGCACCGGGAGATACGTAGGAGCAAGGGCCCACTCTTGTCGATCTCAAAAAATAATAAAATTTAAGATAAAATAAAAAATCTTTTTTATAATAATAAAATTCTTCTTGAAATTATTTTTAGGGTGAGATAAATATTTTAAAAGTCATTAATAATTTGCTTAATCAATTAGAGGTAACCGTCTTTATGACGAACGTTGTAAGATGCTAATACCTTCCCTACACGTAATTGACTCCCGGGCCTAAAATCTGGTTTCGTAGACCATTTTCTTTTAGGTTTTTCCAGTGTTTTTCCTTAATAAATATTGGTGGCGACTCCTTGTTTTTAAAACTCTTTTTTGCTGTCCCGCCGCGACCCCGGTTGCGACAAGTACTAAACATTATAACATTATCATAAAACTTAATAAACTTAAACATTGAAAGGTTTAGAAGAAAATTTTTCCTACCAAAATGCAAAGTAATTGAAATTTAGAACCAACTTCACTCCCCATATTATCTCTAAGGTAGTTGTTGAAAAGGAGAGAATTGTTGGTGCACAACTCCTATAATGGAAGCTCAATGGAAAATTGTAGAACTTTAGTATAGGAAAAAAATTTATGGAACATGTTGGCTATGGATAGTGTTTAGGCTAGCTTAATGGAGGAAGAGGATGAAGAATTTAGCTCCGTTCATGGCTATTTATAGAGGAAAGGATGGGCTTAGGTGTCCATCTAATGACCTAAGCCATGATGAAAAAAAAAATCAAATTTTAATTTGTTTTAAAATTAAATTTGGGACACATGACCAACATAGGTGATGAATCGCCTCCCTTATAGGCTGAATACGTGCTGGGTGAGTTGTCCCAAAGCCCCCCAGTATAAATTTTAATTGCAATTTAATTAGCTGGTATCAATAAAGTTATCTAAACTTGAATAAATTCACTTTTAATATCAAAATAATTAATTTAAATTTAAATATGAACAAATGTATTATTTTTCATCAAAATAAATTTTAAAAATAAAATTTAATTTTTTATTAATTACTTTGAATTATATATATATTTTGTATTTTTTAATGTTAGAAAATTCATATTAAATTCATTTAATTCAATAAATGCATAAATTTTTATGAAAATTCTAAAATTATATATTTTACCTAGAAATGTACTAAAAATATTATTTTCATCAATTCAGAATGTCAAACCAATACTGGTTTGGTTTATCTGACACTTAGAAGTATTTTGCATCAAAATTTTAAAAAATTCACAAAAAATTGTAAAAATTATATTTTAATATATATGGCATGATTTTAAGCTCAATTAATATTTTAATGTCAATGGAATCTTCTTATCATGTCAGTCCTTAATGTTGAGACATAAGGGTAAAATTGTCATTTTTTAATTTTTTCAAGCTTCCACTTAAAAAAATTGTTAAAAATTACAATTAGATAGCTTTTGATATTCTGAGTTTAATAGTGGAAATAAGGATTTTGAAATTCTTTCTTGATTTTTTAGAATTAAATATAGAATAGAAAAACAGTTAATTAAGTAAAAGTGAAGATGTTACACTTGTGGTATCAGCATACATAGCAAAACCTTCTTTTATAATAGATAATAGATAATAGATAATAGATGATAGATTGGATATGATGTGATGCATGGATAAATTATGTGTAAGAGAGATATTTTTTATTATTTTGAAAGACAATTTATATGTAAAATAAAAAAAATTAACAAATTAATATTTTCATTATAATTGAATTAGAATTTATTGAAAAATTAATGTCTTTTCATATATTAGGTTAATATAAATAAATTATCAAATAATTAGCTACTTTGTTTTTATAAGATACATGTACACAAAAGATAATTAAGAATCACACCAATCAATTGCCACAAATTCTCATAACTTCATAAATTAGTCATCTATTTCATTTTTTATTAATAAAAATATTAATAATTAATAAAATATTAATAAAATAGCAATAATAATAATATCATCGTTGAATGCACGAAAATTTAATCACTGTAATAAAAGAAATTCTTTAATAAATTAGATAGATGAGAAAATAATTAATAAAAAATAAGCAATGATTTGTTTTAAAAAATAAGATTTTATATATTAAATTTGCATGGAAACACAGTTAATAGGTCTACAAAGAATTCCCCCGTGCCAAATTCTATTTTAATTTTAATTTAGTGTATTTACTAAAAAAATATTGTGGAACAATTAGACATTAATTTCCAAAAAATCAATGTCATTGATCAACATATAATTGCTTGCTGATAGTAGAAATGCTTAACGGTAGAATTAACACTTGACCATTTAAAATTTAAAATTCATTCTTCCCAAAGTTTTTATTTAAAAATTAAGAAAGATGTATCAGATTAGAAAACCTTTTTTATATGGGAGTTAGATGTGCAAACTTTAACCATTAAAGCTAAACTTGAACAGTAAAGATCACTACATAAAATTAACTTTTTAATCTTAACCATTTAAGTATGATTTTATAGCTCATTCGGTTTGAATAATTATTACTATTAGATGTTAAAATAATTAAATATAATATATTTATCTTTAATAGACAATTTATATTTTATTCCATTAATTCTTCAAGATATTTTACATTATTTTAATAATATATAATATTATTTCTTGTATATTTATTTTCATCCATTTTTAATTGAATTTTATTTTTTCAAGTATTAAGCAAATAAATTTATCTATTTTATTTTAAAAAATTATAATACGACTAATATCTAAATCGAATTATTAATAGATTTAAACGGGAAATGTAGTTATAAAATTTATATTTAATTATTATAACAATGAATTAAAAAAATTATTAAAAATACTAAAACAATTTGGAGTCCAAATTTAATATACATCGAAAAGATAGAAACAAACACATGAATTAATTTTACTATGTTATCAAGCAATTGGATCTAAATTAATTAGGTAAAAAAAATCAATTTTGCTTAGACAAAAAAAAAGCCTTTAATGAATTTAGGGTTTAGATAAAAAAAAATAATGAATTTAGGTGAGAAAACACTCTAAAGGAAAAGAAAATATATTCATACCAAAAATAATAAAATAATAAATTAGAGAAAGGTACAAAAATTATAATTTTATGATAGATCATTTTTATGGACTATGAAGCCTATAATAGATATTGAAGATGAATTTATTGAAAACATATATCCCTTGTTTTTTCATTACAGATGCATCCATAAAATTTATCTATGTTTGACTTTGTTATATCCTTTACTTCTATTTCATGAAACTCTTGGTTAAAACTCTCTAACTTCATCTTGTAGCTTTGCAATATTTTGAGTTATAACTTTCTCAACAATGGTTGCTTTGTTCAAATAAGATTCATAAGCAATGTCCATTCCATTGGCAACTTAATTACTTGAAATTTGCAATAACAGGTGATAAAAAAATGTTTCCTTAGCTACAATACAATAACATGTGATATATACATAGAATGAAATTTAAACTAATAGAAAATCAAAAGGGTAGACTCATCATTTTGCTCATCAATAAGTAATTGTTCTCTAATAAACAAATAGAGATATTTCTTAACTTATTAATTGGCAAAATAATGTCTCCAAATGAGAAAAAATTAGAAATCAAGAATCATAAAAATATAGAATATAAATATCAGTAAAATGTAGAGCAAATATTGACCTTTCTTTTCAAATAGTTTGTTCTAGATACTCAACCCATGGTTGGGGAAAAAAAAAGACAATCAATAAATTTGTACTGATTTTGAATGGAAGGAAGAAAAACAAAGTAGTGCAAAGAAAGAAGTCATTTTTCAATAGAAGAAAGACAATCTATGAATTTGTATCAAATTTAAGAAGAAGAAAAAAATGAGGAAAAATAATGTATGAACAATGTTCATTATCAGAAAAAGTAGTAACTTTGCTTACTTATAGGGGAGGAATTCTCAAATCACACACTGAACCAATTTTCACATGATGCTTCTCTTTCTTTGAGAAAAAAAAAGGTGTAGAATAGAGGTTAAAAGAGAAAGAAATCCACAATGCTACATTTGTCAATGAGTGTGGGTCATGAAAAAAAGTGTGTTGAGTGGGTTATGGAATGGAGCATTAAATATTTAACATGTTGGAATTGTCAATTTGCAACATTTAGCATTATAGAAATGTGTTTGGGGTTTTTATTTCCTCACTAAATAACCAAAAGGCAGAGATCAACCATTTCAAAATTACCTTTATAATAATAATGATAATAATAATTACAACTTGAAATTGGAATTTCATAAAAAGGAAAATTAAGGCAAAAACTACCATTTCAAAATTATCTTTACAATAATAATTATTACGTTTTGAATTTGAAATTTCATAAAAAAAGAAATTGTGCATATTACGTAACTTGAGCATAAACAATTAATTCTAATTGTTAAATATAGAATGCTATTCATAATCAAACAATAATTGATTTCATGAATAAATTTGTATTCAATTATCAAATTAATTATGTGTCATAAATCTCTGTAAACTAATTTGGGTGAAAATAAATGTGAGACTGATACTTAAACAAAAAATGGAGGGGAGCATTGTCATGAAGCCAAATGGAATAAGATTCTATGTGAAATTGCTCCAAAGATCGACACGTGGAGCTTTCCTATTTTAAGATTATTTTCTTTTGTATATAGTATAGATAGATATAGATGTCACATATCAATAATGGTACTATACTAATATGTTAATTCAATTTTGATTTAGAAAAGTTAGGAATATATTTAGTAGTCTTGGCCATGCGCACAATTTGGTTACTTGTGTTTTTCTGTTTAATATAAATAATTTGTATATTACGTGAATTGCTTATTATTTGGCTTTGTTCCATGTAATCAATGTTAAATTTGACAATATATATATATATAACAATTTCACCTTGGTCTAAGATAGAAGGGATCAAGAATATGTTCGGATAAAAAACTTAATTAAATATTTAATCAATAAGCTTATATTACATAAGCGCTTTATCAATTTTAACGATATATATATTTAATTTTCAATAGCATATATGTTTTCATAAAAGTTATTTTTTTATAATTTTTATTGCTATACAGTAAAAATTGCAGTTTTTTAACAAAAAGTTAAAGAAAAATATCTTGGTGAACTTATAGAAGATCCGAATTTAAACTTTAAAAGGATGATAATAGGTGTTCCAAGAGTAATTCCAACGCCGATTGTACAAGTTACTTTTACAATTAAAGTGCTGAGGTATTGTTGTTTAGCTAAGATGTGAGTAGCGTGTAGAGTCCATTTGCTAGAAGAAAGATGAATCATGATACTCACGTATGGTCTGTTGTAGCAATGAAATGAAGGGGAAATAGGGAGGAAGGAAAGAAAATAGAGGAGAGATGGGAAATGAAAATTATTTGATAGAGTAAAAATAAAAAGGGGAAAAAAATAAAAAGGTGTAGGACTAAGGACTCACATATTTTTATTTTTTTGCTTAACAGTACAAAAATGCAATGGAGAAGATGTGTGTTGTACATTTTGTGGTAGTTAAAAATTACTAAAAATTGCTTGACATAGGACATCATTTGGTATTTTTCAATTATTTAAAACCGTCAAAAACGTATACAAGGATGAAGTCAAGTTGAGATGGTTGGGGGGACAATTATAAAAACTAAAGTTCATTCAATATATATAAACGCCAAATTTCATAGGAAAAAAATCATAATTATTTGTTTTTTCAAAATGATCTAAAAACATATAATAGAAAATATATTTACATAGAAGACAAACTAAACATCTTTTTCTAAAGATTCAAGGTTACAAATGTTAATCATCAGTTTCACTTGCCACCAAGAACCTTTATGAATTTATATAAAAATTGGTGTCTATGTTAACTATATATATATATATACTAAAAAGTCCTATTATTTATTTTCTAAAAATATACTAAATTTGAATAAATTATGCTACTTACCAAGTTGTTTTTAAAATCTATTATACGTTTATGACAATAGTAGCCAATGATTATTGAAGAAGAATTTGCTTTAGATCATTGGAAAATAAAAGAAAGAAGAATATTTTGTTATGACAAAGAATGATGTTCTAAAAGTAAATTTTGGTAAGCTTTTGGTGCAACTCGATATCCAGTTTGGCTTTCTAAGATTTACACAAGGGTATGTTTACACTCGTGCACTCAAGACTAGAAGTACATGGAATTTCACAAACAATGGTAAGAAGAACAAAAACAAAACAAGAAAAACAAATTAAGAAAATATGGGAATAATAGTGATAGGAAGAGAGAATATTTGTTGATGTGTCTCAATGTAGTTGTCAATCCCTTATATGGTGTTTGTATGTTTGTCCTGTTGACAAAGGTTAATAAATAACTTTAATTATTAAATCAATTATAATCAAATCAATATAAAGACAATGCTAATAAAGTTATTTGATTGTATATACAATAATTTATAACTTTTAAAATAACAATAACGAGTTATAAAAGAAAAATAAATGATACTCAAATATTTTATCTATAAAGAGAAAAAAATACTATTATCTCTACAATAAATACTATGAAAAAGAATAAAATATTTTTTGTAAAATAGAAAAGATAAACAACACTTAAGTATCATTATTTTCATAGTCAAACCCTAAATAAAAATAATTATCTAATACACATATAAAGAAAATTTATAATTGAAAAAAGTTAGGGGGCCAAGGCCGCTCCAAACCTACAAATAGATCTATCCCTGGATGAATATAATGAAAAAATAATCAAATTTCAAAAACTATAATCAATTTTCAACCCCTAGCAATTGATTGTTACTTTCAACAATCAATTATTTTGTAATTCTTTATTCATTTTTTTTTCTTATTTCTCTCAAACTAAATATCCCTAAAATTTACCCTATTTTCATTTATTTTATTCACCTTATTTTTGATATTTTTATTCACCCTATTTCTTTTTTTTCCTTCCAAATTGACTGCTAATGACTTCTACTACTAGAGAAAAATAATTAAATTGTATAAAGTTAGAAAGACAATGTATTAATGTCGTAGGACCTGTATAGAATTATAAATAATAAATTTATGTAATTTAACTACTCTATTGAAAATGATATTAAAATACTGATTAAAAAAATATTTTTTATAAAAAATATAACGTTTAATATTATAAATACATATTCATCATAATTTTCAATAAAAATATTATTTATTAATGCATTATACAGTATTTACAAGACACTTCATTAATAACAATATAAACTTTAATTTGGTGTTGGATAAGAAAGAAAGAAAATGTGAGAAAAGAAAAAATTGAAATTTGAATTAAAGAAAAAAATAGAAGTCATTTTTTTTATTTTCTTTGATTAAACAAAAGCAATGCATAATTATCTATATTTCCTTTTTTAATAACTATATCCGTATTTTTTATTTCATCTGTATTCTTTCCTATCTACCATTTTTTTTTTTTTGGGTTTGGTCTATCTACCACATACCAGCAACTAGGATGTTCATAAACTGATCAAATCCAATGAAAACCAAAAAAACCGATCAAAAAACCAAAGACCAAATAAACCGAAAAGCGAAAAAATTAAAAATTGAAAAAATCGAAATTTTTATTGGATTAGATCGGATTTTGGATTTGATTTTGAAAACCAATTCAATCCAATCCAAACCGAAGTTATACATGCATATATATTTTCACTTGTAATTTTCTAATATCACTCATAGTTTATATTTTTATTTCTTATATATTTGTAAAATTATTACATAAATTATACTTGTTTATAAAAAATATATTTATTTAAAGATAGTATTTTAGTAACTATTTGAGTAAAGACACATAAACATAATTATTAAGTTGTGTAAATTTATTTTTAATACTATATATTTGAAGAGTTATACTAGTATTAGTTATATAATGACTCATTAATAAAATATTTAATATTTTAAATTATTTTTTAACACATTTATTATATATCATATTATTTATTTAACACTTTTTTTTAAATAATAATAAGATTAAAACCAAAAACTAATCCAATCCAAACCGTTTTAAATTAGATTAGATTGATTCGATTTAAATTTTAAACTAAACCGATTAAATAATAAAATAACAAAATCAAAGTAATTGAATTAAATAATTTTTCTTTTCAAAATCGATCTAATCCAATCTACAAACACCCTACCAAGCAACCATAAAGCACTACGTTAAACCAAAGCAAACGCAACGGGTAAACACGAATCACTAGATGCACCAGGATATGAAGGGTCCAGATTCCAGATTCCAGATTCCGGAACCTTTGTATACCGGTCCAAAACGTACGGGCCCACACGTGTCGTGTCACTGACCCACGGTCTTAGGGGTTCAGGTGTCAATTAATGCATTAGGTGGACCTTTTGATGAAATCCAACGGTAACGGATGAGGTCCATGTCGTGATCAAACGGACCAGATTGCATGAAGTGATGATCATAACTGAGGCAGGCGGCCCGAAAAGAGGAAAGAAACGCTGTATGACCTCCGGGATTGTGAATTGTGATATCGCCGCCAAGACTTTGACTTAACAGCGTTTTTTTTTTATTTTAAATTCCTCATATTCAGCGTTATGAAGAGTGTTAGGAAGGTATTTTCTAACATTTTTTTAATATACACGTTATTATTTATTAAAATTTATCAAAAATTATAAAATATAAGAAAGAATTATTAAATAAAATATGAGACCTATAAATTTTATAATTTTTAAAAAATTTCAAAAAAAAACATTAAGAAATTATATTATAAAGTGTGTTACTAACATTTTTCCGATCTTATTTATTTGACAAATAAAGAGCAGTAGTGATGTAGTATTGCCAATTTATCTGTCATCCTTTCTTTCCAAATTGCAACAAAAAAACAGGAGGGGGGTTGGTGGGATGCGTATTCGTGTGGACACTAGACAGTGACGGTCTTCTCTTATGCCACATTCAGCACTTGGGTGTGAACCATTTACTCAAGACAAGATATTTATATTCAATTCAACCTTACCAATATTTTCAATGTTGTGTTGTAGGTTTCTAACGGGGGTAAGTGACATGGCATTACAGAAAATAAGAATGCTGATGTGTGTTCCTTAATTAATTGATTTAATTACTACAACTACTCTCTTACGACACATCTCCTTGCGCTGCTTGGTTTTGAATTTTGATTCCTCTTTCCGTGTCATTTAACTTCTTGAAAATTTTGATTGATGAAACGCACCATACGAGTACAAAATTAGCATGATGCCTTGCAATCTTTCCTCCTTTTTAGCACCCGCACAATTATAACAAGTTTGACAGATCAATACGTTTACCTACGGTAAATTTTGGCCAAGAACATTCCCCCCAGCAAATTTATACAGTTGTTTATTATTATTATTATTATTATTCTAAAAATGGGATGATAAGCCATTTACAATATTTACTAAAAATTATATTTTACTAAAAAAATCTATCATTTTGAAAATTAAGTAAAGTTAATGATACAAAATAGGTAAATTTGAATATTACGCATAAGTATAATATTTGATAAATTTCGTAATCTACAATCTATGTCCTATCTTTTTATACCTATCATATTGTATTGTATGTAGAATACTACTGTAATGGAAATTTTCTCTATTGTATTTTATTTATTTATAAATACTTGTCAACGTGTTGTTACATAGAGAGGATTTAGTTACATTTTTTTTTCTTTTAAATAAGATTTGACAATCGTAATATAATCGTCGTTATTACTTTTTTAATCTTAAAAGTAAACACAATGTGATTATTGACTTGTGTATCTGCTTTCTTTTTTAAAATTATTATTGATAGTTACTAATTTAATAATTTAAAAAATAAATTTTAAAGAAAAATAAATAGAAAAAATTGTAAATACGTCCTACAAATAATTTAATTATTTAAAAATAAACATAAAAAGATAAATTATAAATAAATTTTACTCTTTAGTTATTGTTGTCCAGTACTCCTTGATATGTTTCTTTTTTATTTATTTACTTAGTGAATTTTTTTAATTATTTACTTTATTCATTTAAAAGACTAAAATCATATTTATTATAAATTTCTCAATGATCTTAATATTATCTAATAACTCTTAAATAAAATAAATTATTTTTCCACTATTAAAGATAATTAAAATCAAAATAAATAAAAAATATAATAAAAATTAAAAATAATTAAAAATATTAATTACATTTCTTAATTTATATACTATTAATCTTAGTGAATAAACAGAAACGAATGTAGTTTTTAATTTTCCATGAAATTATACAAGTTTCGTATAAACTAAGGAACAAGTTCCAAAAACAAAAATTAAAGACGCAAGTTTATTGTTTATTTTATGAAACCCGCACATCCAAAGATACGCCACGTATATTTGAAAGCAAAGAAGGTTATATACATACATGTAGGAGTAATGTTTTTTTTACATATATTCAACTATTTTTTTAAAGAGGTTACATGTAGCTCTAACAGAAGAAAATTCTGTTTGAGCCAGATAAGGTTATTATGAGCAATGAGTTTTTTTCGAGTATTTAACACACTTGTATACTCAGAATTCAAACTTAAAATTATCAGTTAAACTAAAACTAATTTTGTGACAATTGATCCACACACTCTGGTATTCAAGTATCATTTTTACTGTAAACACAAATTATCATTTTTTTTTCTTGCTTTTTTTTTTTTTTTTTCATTCTAACCAGTTTTAGCATTTGGTGGCAAAATGAGTTGGGTTTGTTAAGCTAACCCATTTAACCTGTTATCTTTAGCAGGTTGGTCGGTAGAGGGGTGCTAGTAACACACTATTTAACTCATTTCTGTCAACATATTTTTTTTATTGGTTAAAATTTATTAAAAACTATAAAATCATGAGTGAGGTTCATTAAATAAGGAATGAGACTCACACAATTTTGTGATTTTTAATAAATTATAAGTCAATAATAAAAAATGTGTTAAAAAGAGTTTATTGTTGACATTTCTTTGATTGGAATATCTTAGCCCATCAGCCATATATTTCGTCTCATTTTAACCCATCCCGAATTGGGTTGATAAAGGGCAAGGGAAAGGTCAACTTGTCAAACTTTTTACATATTTTTATTAATTGATAGACGTTCAGATAATAAAAAATGTCACTCATTTGACAACTTACATTTTATATAGATAAATTTATTTGATCTAACTTAAATCTCATTTGACGTGCATGTGAATAATGTAACATTTAAATAAGAAGTACTATATTTAAGTGTACAATATATTCAAATAAAAATTATTATATTAATATGAATCAAATAAGATTTTGAAAAAATATATGACAAACTATTTTATAAAATCTTCTTGTAATTAACTATATAGTGAGAAAATATTTCTCATAACAAATTTCAATTTTTGTTTTTATTTTTAATATATTACTAACTATTTCTAATATATTACAATTTTTTAAATTTTTTTAGCAAGCCTACTTGCTCGCCTACCTATAAATGGGAAGGCTACAATTTTTAACACACATTCCATGAGCGGGTGGTACCACCCCAACATGCTTTTACACTTTGTTTGGTATAGTAGAAATAGAAGGAAGGAAAGGGAAGAGGAAGGAAGAAAAGGGAAGTAAGAAATGAGCATGTGTTTGGTATAGTGGAAATAAGTGAAAAATTTTGAAAAAAAAAAGTGGGTCCCACAGCTAAAGTCTTCCATGCTCAAGTGAAGAGATTTGCGTGGAAATGAATTCACTTGCATTGCTATTCCTAAAATAACCCTATGCATGTGTGCCTCATGTAGGGATGGCGATGGGTAGGGTCTGGGTAGGGTACTATGGTACCCTTCCCCATACCCGCATTTGAAAAAAATTCCCGTACTCGCCCCCATACCTGCGCGGGTAACAACTTTAATCTCCATCCCCGTACCCGCTGGGTACCTATATACCCATACCCGTACCCGCTACCCGCACTTTACTTAAGTGTAGTGCCATGGAAAAAAAAATTGTAGCCTTAGGCGAAATTCAAAATTTAATTTAATACAGTTTGACAAATCTCATTTTATTTTTGTAGCAATTATGAAAGTATTGATCAAATTTTTATAATTAAGTTTTTTAATATTTCACTTTCAATATATAAAGGAAAATTCATTTAATCCATCCTTTAACATAGTTATTAACTAATAAAATTTGAATAATCTTACTTTTAAAAAATTTACATTTAACGATAAGAATAATTACAAGTATTTCAATAATATTTAGAAGCATGTGTACATTTGAAAAGAATATAATCTTTTATATAATTTATTTTTAAAGGAGTATAAATTATTTTTGATATTTAATTTATATACAATTGTAGTGCAAAACATTTTTACACAGACGTTTAATAAAATTTAATTATTTCATCATATTATCCCATTTATTAATATGATGCAATAATATAGTGAATTTCTAGTTTACATATATGTAAAAAAAATTTACAATAACAATGCATATAAATTAAACTTTTATTTTTGTTATATTTCTTGTAATATCTTTTTTTTTAATGAATCAAGATTTTTAATATTTTAATACTCACTAGAACTTATTTTTTTAGTATATTATATGATATATATATATATATATATATATATGTGTGTGTGTGTGTGTGTGTGCGGGTATGGGGCGGGTTGGGTACTATAATACCCATACCCGCACCCATCCCCATTATATTTTGCGGGTAAATCCCCGCCTCCATCCCCATTGAGCGGGTATTTACCCTACCCATTGCGGATATTTTTTGCGAGTATCCATAAGGTCTGGGTAGAATTGCCATCCCTAGCCTCATGTTGTTGCATAGCCAAATCGGTTTTCTTATAGCCAAATTGTGTTGTTCCATGCTAAATCAGTTTTGTGCATAGCCAACTCAATTTGATGTATATTGATCAATACAATGAGGTCTCTAGATGGTAATCAAAATCTGTGTAGTCAAGCATAAAATCAATTTACATGACCCCAAATTGATTAAATGAAAAAAAAAACATATATTCAGATTTGTAAAGATATAATGGTATTTAACTAATAATCTAATTCTTGTCTCTTTTTTTCTTTTAAAACAAACAACCCCACCAATTTATTTTCACTCTATTTCTCTTTAACCAAACAACTTTAACTTTCTCTCTATTTCTTATATATTTCTATTCTCTTCTTTTTTTTATCCATTCACCATTCACTTCTACTATTTCTATTTCCATCCACTCTACCACACACAGTGGACTAACGGCGGAATGGGACAGAGGACGCAAATCTTCTCCCACTTAAAATGTTTCTAGCTTTTATTCAGCTGTATTCTAGACCACTGGATTCGTCAAAACAGTTGAGATTAAAAGTTAAAACCTTCATTCCCAAATGAACAAAAACCGTTGGATGAATGTGAGAAATAGATGAACATTAAAAATAAAGAAATAAGTTAAAAAATGAATTTTAGTGTCACATTCACAGCACAACAGTTTTGTTTCGTGAAGCAATGTTCTATTTTACATTCATAGCACCAACAAAGTTCACTCAAGCAATGATTCGCAGCACCTAAAACTCTACTTTACAACACCAAAAAACTCAAGTCTCCTTCAACGAAGCTCCAGGCCCATGTATGTTTGTGTTCAATCATGTCGTTATTTTTTGTTTTAATTACAAGAGTCTCTGTTCATGTCTACATTTCTTTTAGTCCTTTAATGGCAAAGACACGCCTCTTTTCTTTTTTGTAGAATCATGTAATTTCAATACTGATTTATAGTACAATTTAAGAAGAAATCTACTACTTTATAGTCAGAGTTGAGTAATTTCTGAGTTAAATTTGGTTTGTATAATTAGATCCACACTCACAAGGAATCATGCCATACACAACCTCTACTTAAGCTCGTCAGGAAGGTATTTTTATATGCTTTGCATATAAAATTAAATTAATAATAACGAAATTTATAATTATAAATATAAATTATTTCCTATCAGTAATTAAATTTTAATAGTTTAAATAACAGGGGTTTTATTTTTCTTAAACAATATCTTATATTCAAATTCTATAAATAAAAAAACAATTCTTTCTTTTTTAAACGAATACTGTTGATTCAACTCGAATTAATTAAAATTTAAAATAATTTTAAATTATCACAAATTCCAAACCAATAATGCACATAACAGTATTAGAGAGATTTTTTTTTTTAATTATTAATCATGTGTTGTGAGATTAATTTCGTAATTAAGTAAAATATTCCAATAATAATTATAAATATGGCTTAAACAACTTTTTTATCCCTGTAAAATAGGGGACTTTTGCTTTTAATCCTTTATTTTTTTTTCATTTTCGTTATTATAATATTTTTTTGTTTCATTTTGGTCCTTGCTGTCAAGTTTGTTCGTCAAATCTAACAGAGGGACCAAAAGAGAAAATGTAGAAATTATAGGAACCAAAAATCAAGAGGACCAAAATGAAAAAATCAAAATTAAGAGGACCAAAACTAAAACAATATTATTATATGAACTAAACAATTATTTAAAGCCAAATTTATAAAAATTTAACTTCAAATACTGTAAATGCATTGATGGAGAGCAGAAAAATTAAACCTACAACGAGTGCACTAGTACCAGCAAAAAAAAATATAAATTACACTGTCACCCCTTAGTTATTTAAAAAACATTACGTTGACACCTTTATACATTATATTGACATCCTTTTATATATTACACTGTGTTACCTAAGAAAAATATAACATTGTGTACTTTTATAAGGGGCGTTGCTGTAAACGTTAAAAAAGAAGGGTGGTCATGTGCAATGTCAAGAAACTTTAGGAGTGTAGTGCGTTATTGTAATTTGCTTATGTATAATAATAACATCGTGCATTCTTTTGTCACTTTCTATGTTATTTCATACTCATCTGCTACCATTCTTTTTTATACCTTCGTCTTATTTTATGTTTCACTTTTACTACTCCCCATTTACTATATTTGCTTTACAACTTGAAGCTGATTGTATCATTGCATGACTTCTACGAAGTTGTATGTGTAAGGTTTAATTCTAATGATTTTTTGTTGTTGGTCACTATGCATTCAGTGTAGGTTTAATTTTTCTATTCCTTATTATTGTGTTTGTGTGTTTGAATGTTTAATTTTTATAAATTTTGTTTAAATAATTGTTTAGTCCCTATAATATAAGATTGTTTTCGTTTTGTTCTTCTTAATTTTTGGTTCTTATAATTTATGTGTTTTCTCTTTTGGTCCCTCTGTTAGATTTGACGGAGAAACTTGACGGTAAGGACTAAAATAAAACAAAAAAAATATTATACGGAAGAAAATAAAAAAAATAAAGCACTAAAAACAAAACCATCCTATTTTATAGGGATGAAAAAGTTAGAGAGATTTTTTTTTAATTATTAATCATGCATTATATGATTAATTTAGTAATTAAATAAAATATTCCAATAATAATTATAAATATTTTAGCATTAAAATTGGAAGTATGGATAAAAAAAACCAGGAAACTTATTTGCAAGTCAACATGGGAACAGTAAGAACTTTGTCACCGTTCCTACTTCCTAGTCTAATTTGATAATCTCAACCGAGCCAATATACTAGGCATCTTTGTTTTAGATTTTCGAATCTTAGAAATGAATTTTACAACTTATTTGTAATAATTATTAAAGTGTTGTCACGTTAGTGTTTTTAAAATTCATAAAAAATGCAACCCAAAAAAATTTCATAAAAAATTATCTTCAATATTAAAATGTTATTATCCTAATTTTTTTTTTTGCCAAATAATTTTTTAAATATACAAAGTTAGTAATAAATTTTGTTTTAATGGGGAACTAAAATAAAAACACAATTTTGTTTGATAATTTAATAATTTTAAATAGTTAATTTAATGGATAGATATTTAGAGTAACTAATTTTATAAAAAAGTATCTAAAGAATTAATATAATGAATCGAAATTTTAATTTTTAAATCTTAACTCGTACTCAATGAATCAATTTTGCTCAAGGTTAACTTATAAATGAGTGCCATATAAATTATTCTTGAATATTGATTTTAAAGTAGGATATAAAGTATGTTTGAAAATTGATTTTATTTTAAGAACTAATTATTTGTTTCTAATTTTCTCAAAAAACCATAAAATAAATAATCATTTTTTGAAACTAAACTAACATGGTAAATTGAAAAAAAAAGGAAGCTTATAAACCACCGCAAATATTATTCAATTAAGAAAACTATATTATTTTTCTAATAATCATTGTAATAAAAAATCTTAATAATAAAATATTTTTATAAAAATATTTACTAATATTTAGTATTATAAATATATTTTTATAATTATGTTTATTTTTTTGTATTAATTTGTTAATCAATATTTTTAAGATACCCTTTATCATATACTTCGTTTAAAAGAAAGTGTTGCCTAATTATGAGCTTCATGTCCATAAGTAACATTTAAAAATAAGATAAACTATATAATTTAATTTCAATACCCCATTAATGTAAATTATTTTAAATTTATTTAAAGTATACAAATAGTATAAATATTTTTATACTATTATCTAATTACATATTACTTATTAATTTTTATAATAATTATTTTAAAAGTAACTATAAAAATAATTTTTAATTAATTTGACAGTATAATTTTTTACATTAATAATTAATAATACATCACAATTTACAATAACAACAAAAAAATACATCACAATTAAACTTTAAGATTTTTACACTCTTAATATATAATTTTTTAAAATAATTATCATAAAATTTAACAAATTTTAATCATATAATAATTTACAATTCAATAATAATTTTGTACTCTCGTTATGTTTCAATTAATTTTAAACAACAATATATCAACCTAATTTAAATCGGCCAATATGTCGTTGGTCCGAGTAATACTAGACTGGAATCCTTTAAGTAAGATATTAGATTTGAATCCTGTGGATGAAAAATGTGTGGTTAGGTAAAAAGACTCCACTAAAAATAATCAGCTAAATTCTCCAACAGAGATTAATCATTAACAAAATTGGTGAATACTTTAAAAAAAAAAACAAAACTAGTTTAAATTGAGTAAGTGCTACATAATAATATTTTTAACATGGTATAAAATATTATGATTGAGATATTTATTTAATCCAAAAACAGTATGCATTTATTGAAGCGGGGGTTTCTTTTACCACCCTGTCTGCAATTTTCATAGTTGTCTGGAGCCAGTCATCGGGTTTGTGTGCACAGTAAGAACATCCCCAAAAATTCCCTCTAACATCGTGTCCCATGGCTTCGTCACTTTCTCTTCCGTCCACCTTCAAACCCTAATCTAATCATCAACCTACTCTCACTCACTCTCCATGTTCCGCCTCCGGTACGCTATCTTTTCTCCACTCACCATTTTTTCTTCCCTTTTCCTCTTTTTCAAACTCGATTACTTTGTTTTCGGTATTTATTTATTTATTTCATTTACTATTTGTATTTTGGGTTTTTAGTCCTTCCCTGTGACTATTTTTGGTATTCCGTTATCGCTTCTTCGCATTTGGTTTGAATAGGTGTTTCCTTTTTTAAGTTTTGAGTGGGGGTACTGTGATTGTTTTGGGTTGAGCACGTGGTGTGCGTGTTTTATTTATTTATTTATTTTTTAATTTGGGTAAATGTTTTGGGGAAGCTAGATTTAGATTGCTCTGTTTAAGTGTTTATTACGTTTTTGTTTATTTTGTTTTTCCGTCAAATAGATGATTGGCTCTAGCATGGTATGATAAACATTTAAACTTTTCGGCCAACGCTGCGGATAAGGATCCTTATCTTTTCTATTTCTAGCTTACAAAGGCTGAATTCTAATTATCGCTTCATATCTTTCTGTACATGTTGTTTGTTTGTTTATTTGGGCATTTTATGCTGTTTGATATCAATCTAATGTAAAACACATGAAGCTCGTGTAAAGAATAGTATTGGTTATTCTGTAATCAATGCTACGAGGTGTAACTGCAATTGGTTAAATTTATTCGTATATGTTATATTTATATTTGCACTGAAAGCATTCTCTGCCTTAGTTGTTTGGACATAATTTCTGTGTGATGTGAAAAAAAATAAAAATAAAATTCTAACCTGTATTTGTGGTTCAATTAGGGGATTGTTGCACAGGGCCAACGCATTCACTTGTCATGTGGTTCTGTCATTTATCTTATTTTGGCTCGCTGGATATGAACTGTGCTCTTTGAATGGGATAAAAAATCCATCAGATTATGATGCTTGTGCATCTTTTGAGAGAGGTTATGATTTGGGTTCTTCGGATGCCACTGTTAGTGACTCTAGTTTAGTCTATGGGTTCCCATCTGCTCTTAACAATTTTGAAAATGTGTGTCCGAACAGTCATTCATTCTGCTTTCCATCATTGTTGTCTGGATTTTCTCATAAAGAGAAAATTGTGAAGGAAGCTTCTCTAGGAGAATCTGGCAGTCAATACAACAGTCCGTTTTGTGTAGAGTTAGCTCAAGATAGCAGGCAGACAAGTAACGAAAGCTGGTCATCTGAATATGGTGTGTTTAGGCTACTTAATGGAGGGGTTATCTCATGTTCTTTGAACACCAGAGAGGGAGTGAACGAGGTACCACCTCTTCAAACTGAGGTTGGTTGTAAAGATGATATTTCTTCTTGTGGAGGCTCTTCACTTAAGCAGAAGACAACGCGTTTTTGGTCAAAGAACTCTGAGATTTCCAAATCAAACTCTTTTGATGGTTCTGTCTCACCCAATGTAAGGATTGGCCCTACTGTACTGGACTGGGGACAAAAATATTTGTATTCTTCTTCAGCAGCTTTTTTAACTGTGACAAATACATGCAATGATAGCATATTACACCTCTATGAGCCATTCAGCACAGACTTACAGTTCTACCCTTGTAACTTCAGTGAGGTTTCACTAAGACCTGGTGAATCAGCTTTAATTTGTTTTGTTTTTTTCCCTAAAAGTCTGGGCTTGTCATCATCTAGCCTGATTTTGCAGACTAATTCTGGTGGATTCATAGTAGAAGCTAAAGGATATGCTACTGAGTCTCCTTTTGGAATTCAGCCCTTGTCAGGTGTGCAAATTTCTCCTGGTGGAAGGTTGAGCAAGAATTTTTCACTGTTCAATCCCTTTGATGAGACCCTTTATGTGGAGGAAATAACTGCCTGGATATCAATTTCTTCAGGGCATAATTATGTTGAAACTGAAGCAATTTGTAGGATAAATGATTTTCAGGTTTTTGATGCTTGGCCCTTCCCAACTATTAAGGATCGATTGGTTGTGAAGAGTGGCCAATTTGGTTCACCAATCATTGCAATCAGGCCCCATAGGAATTGGGATATTGCTCCACATGGCTCTGAAAATCTCATGGAGATGGATATTATGGTTGGATTTGAGGGAAAAATCTTTGGTGCATTTTGTTTGCATTTACTGAGGTCCTCACAAGACACATCTGATACTATTATGGTTCCTATTGAAGCTGAAGTAGACAGTCATTCTGCCTATGACACTGTTGGTATATTTATTTCGGCAACTCTTGAGGGTCTAGCCACATGTGATAGTGGTGAAATTGCTATCACCATCTCTCTAAGAAATGATGCCCCTTATGTTTTAAGTTTTGTTAAAGTCATAGAAGTTTCTGACACACAGCTTTTCCATATTAAGTACAAAGAAGGTTTACTGCTTTTCCCTGGTACTGTTACACAAGTTGGCATTATTTACTGTAGTCACCTGCACTTGGATTTTCATGACTTTGCACCTAAAGTCTCTAGCTTGCGAGAGAACTGCAAATTGCTGATTCTTACTAATGACTCAACTAGTCCCCTTATTGAGATTCCATGTGAAGACATATTGTATATTTGCTTTGAACATCAAGGGCTAAGGCCTTCATCTGTTCAAGCAGAAGGCAAGTCTGAACATACCCAGTCTGACAATACGAGAGCAGGGCCAGGGTATATGGGAAGAAGCATGCAGTTGCGACCAAATGTGAAGGTAAGTTGATTCAGCTCTAGCTGTCTGTATTCTTTTTGAACACAAAGGTTGGTGAGCTGTTTTTTATTTATAACTCAAAATTGACTACTGAGTAATGAATACTGTCTTTTATTTATTTATTCATTTATATTTTTAAGAATGGAGCATTTCAACTGAATCTAGTTTTGTAAGTGCCATGGAAGTATGTTCTTTTGATAAATTTAGAGCTTTTCCTCTGGGATATTATTGCTTAAAATACTGAACTTGGCAATTATTGTCAGCTATGCTTACATTGTTGCATGTTAATTATGTACCAGGGGCATTTTAATGAAAATCAATTGTCTGCATTAACGATGTAAGACTTTTAATTTTATTTTTTTTCCAGATCTGTGGATCCAATTCTGGAGAACTGATAGTTCGACAGGTTTGAGAGTTAAGAAATAGAATGGCTAGGCTACTCTAGGATAAAGGTGTTAAACAATTTCAATATAATCAATTACTTTTCAGGCATGACGAACAAGTGAGAAAATAAACAAGGTTATTTCTGTTTATCTATATTGTCCTCTCTTTGATACAAATAAATGGCAGGATATGTATCTCATTGATGGCTCAACTCTGGAAGTTGGAGTCTCATCAACTTGTATAGTGTGCAGAAGTTGTCCAATGAATCACATGGGAATTTTCTTCCATTAGTGCCTTCCTTATTGTTTGAAATTTCTGTCTAACCTACTTCTCCCCTACTCTCCTTTATTGCTACTTTTATTGCCATTTGTCTTTCCACAAATTGCTGTATATGTGCATTTGTGGTCATTATGTACAGCAGCAGATCTCGCTCAATTAGTACTGAAATAATTTTACTTAATTTTCTTTAAACTATTTAGTATTATTGATTATTGATGCATATTTCCAATTTCCAATAACCGTTAAAGCCAAGTCTTTCTGCTTCTTTTATTTGAAGGTTTTAGAGACAGAAGATGTAGATGAACTGGTTCTTGCAAACTGGAAGTCTCAAGGAATCACGAGTGGCATGTCTGTGCTTGAAGACCGTGAGGTGTTATTTCCGATGATTCAGGTTGGAAGTTATGTCTCTAGGTGGATCACTGTAAAGAATCCCAGTCAACATCCAGTTGTGATGCAGCTTATCTTGAATTCAGGAGAAATAATCAATGAGTGTAGGGGTTTAGATGATTTATTACACCCTTCTTCATCTAGTAATTTGGTTCTAGATGAAGGTGCTACTCCTAAAAAGTATGGATTCTCAGTACCAGATAATGCACTAACAGAGGCTTATGTGCACCCTCATGATCACGTAACTTTAGGGCCAATAATTTTTTATCCATCTGATCGATGTGGATGGAGTGGTTCGGCATTGATAAGAAACAATCTTTCAGGTGTTGAGTGGATACCTTTAAGGGGATATGGAGGGCTGTTTTCTCTAGTTTTGTTCGAGAGGTCTGAGCATGTTGACAGTGTAGATTTTGATCTTAAAATGCCCAAGACGCTCAACTTTTCTCTTCCATATACCTTACTTCACATGAAAGAGGTAACTTCTGCCTGTTCACAACATTTAGTGAAAGAGTTATATGCCAAAAACACAGGAGATTTGCCATTGGAGGTTAAAAGTATCAGAGTTTCCGGGAGAGAATGTGGGTTGGATGGTTTTAAGATTCTTTTTTGTAAGGGTTTTGCTCTTGAGCCTGGGGAATCGATTAAACTTCTGATTTCATATCAGACTGATTTTTCTGCAGCTGTGGTGCATCGAGATCTTGAACTCGCCTTGGCTACTGGTATTTTTCTGTTACCCATGAAAGCAAGTTTCCCTTATGATATGCTAAGTAGCTGCAACAGATCCATGTATTGGATGCGACTGAAGAAATCCCTTCTTGGATTCCTTCTTGTTGCATCCTTAATATTTCTGATATTTTGTTTCATATTTCCTCAAAACACTGCATTGGGCTTCTTGGATTTCTGTTTTAAGAGTGATGACGACTTGGTCCACTCCACCATAAAAAATGCTGGGAAAACCCCTTTGCTACAGCAGAACCAGAGAAAGAGTAAGCTCTCTATGTCTTGTGAGATGAATCATCTAATGGAGGCCTCTAGTGACAGATGTTCCTATGGTCAAGGCAGCCCATCTGAACAGGAAATATCTCAGCATTTGACGGAGACTTCTGAAAATCATAAACAGACTAGTCATGCATTGGATATTCAAAGTGAAAGAAAATTGTCATCCACAGCAGTTCAGAGCTCTGATCCAATGAAAGAATCTCAGTTGGTTTATCTCACGGTCAAAACTGGTAAAGAAAAGGGTAGAAGAAAAAGGAGAAAGAGTCTCGGTGCCAAATTAGCGGCATTGTCTGAAGTTTCAAGTAGTCAGAGTGGGAACTCTACACCCTCATCTCCTTTATCTCCGACCGCTACTGCTACACCTAAATGTAACTGGCCATTGTCTCCGGACGTGGAGCAACCCCTTGAGGCTCTTAGTTCAATGACACCGGTGGCTCCCCAACATTCTGTCAATGATCAAGCTTCTGTCACTGCTGCTGAGGCAAATATATTGAAGCCTGCTTTTACACAAAGCTGCAGTAATAATGTGTCTTCTCAAGTGCCACATTCAGCTTCCAGAAGTGCTACTAGTTTACCTGTTCAGATACCTTGTGCTACTTCTCCCATTCCTGCCAGCACTTTTCCATCTCCCTTGGGGTCAAAATCTACTGTTAACTTGCATGCTCGAGCTCCTGGATCCCAACTGCACAACCAAACAGCTGTTCAAGCACGAGAGGCAGGACTTGCAAATGAGTATACATATGATATTTGGGGTGACCATTTTTCTGGACTTAACTTGTTAGTTCCAAAAAATGTTACTTCCATCAAGTCCAGTCCCGTGGAAAATAATTTCGACAGCTTTTTTGTAAGAGGTCCACAGACCCTTGTGACAAATTCTCAAGAAGGCTAATAAGTTGAAAAAAAACTTTATTTCACGTTTTCTTGCCTCCACTATGGGCCTATGTTAATAAGAAAAATAAAGGTCCGGACAAAGCCCTCACAGGTGCACGCATGCACACTCACTATCATCTAATAGTGTAAAAAGAATTTAATTTTGTGACTATCTTAACAAAATTAATGCATGAAAAATCCTATATTTATGCATAGTAAAGGGAAAATAAAATAACAGGAACCATGGGCTTGGTGTGGTTGGTCTAAACTTGATGATGTCTAGTACGTGTTGACAATAATGGTGTCCTTGCCATAAGATCATGAAAAATGCTGTTTGGGGTGTTTGAGAATTTAATGAGGGTTAGTTTTGACTTTTGAGCATTGAAATAAAAACATCCGATCTTCCTTTTGAATGTAAACGTGCTCTTCTTTTTAGCTTGACGAGCTCTGAGCTTGTTGCTTTCCTAGACAAGAAATTATTGGTACTTGGTAATACTGTGGCTGACAGTAGATGTAAGATTAATTGCTTTATAATCCTTCATAGCATATTTGAAATTACACAGGAGACTAGCGCTTGTACGTTCCTAAGGCTAGTTTTACATTTTTCTTTTTATGAGAAAAAGACTTAAGGCTATTTTTACATTGAGACAGCATGTAGGTCGTTAAACTCTGGATTGGATCGGTGTGGTTGCAGAAAGTTTGGTCTATTAGGCCCATTTATGGTTAATTTTTCTTGTTTGTATTTGCCCTGATTTGGACTCGACCTAATGCTGTCTTCAGCTCAGTGAAGTAGGGTTCAGACCAGGAAATGAATTTGACCAAAAAAAAGAGAAAAAAGACCAGGAAATAAATAAATAAAATTACAGGGTTAGCGTTTTTTACTGGTTACCTAACTGGGTTCCATTTTGAATGCTGGTGCCGGTATTTTCAGCACGCAAAGTTTTATTATAATTTTCTTTCACCCTGGGTCTTCATTGTGTAGTCTGAGGAGGCCTGCTCTATTTAGGAGCTAAATAATAGGAAAGAAAAGGCAATAAAAAAAGACATTTTGTTACATGATTTCTGTGAATAGACTTTTATAAGATTTTTATAATTTGCCAATAAATTCGCTTCCTTAAGAGTTACAGTAACTTAATTTCATAAAATATGAAGGGCACAGTCAAACAATTAATCACACACGATCAAATTTAGTGAAATTTGGGACCATCTATCTTCACAAATTCACAGCGGTCACAATGCACGAGCGAGACGTTGAGTCGTTGACCATACCACCATCCAAACTGCTAAATCCAAAGTTTGCAATCCCGTGCTTTTGTATATGGCGGCTTCTACAGTAAACCACTACATCAAATGGTCTACCGGTGGACTGATACACACAGATAGACTGATAGACAGATTGCAGTCTTTATTTTTAAGTTTAAAAATATTAATAATGAAGTGCAAACTTGCACAAAGTCGAGAACATCTGTGTATCCGAACCTTAGTTATACTACCGTTAAGGCATCATTAGTTGTCTAGAAAGTTGAAAGGTACCACTCAGTCAAAAAGTTCATTCATTTGGTCCCGGTAGTAATTGAATCACCTAGCAAGACGTGGTCCAAATTCTAGTTTAGGACCTGGACCATTTTCCATAGCATACAAAGATTACAACCTGCGCTATCACTGTGTAGTACAAACAACGGGCGTTGAGTAATACCTCCAACACAATTCTTGGCTTTACGTACAAATAGTTCATTTTTTTTTCTTTATTTTGGTGCACTTATACCCACAAACTCTATAGGTAGATTTACTAGAGTTCACGTGACCTTTCTTTTTTTGTCCCTTTAGAAGCATCGAAGATCTAATATTATATAAACAATACATATAAAACATTTACGGTTAAATATATAATATTGCATCATTTTTTTAATTTATATACTTTTTACAAAACACCAAATATTCAAAAATCACACTATGTCAGATTATGAAGGTTCTCAAGTTTAACAAAATACCTAGATCTATAGGAGTTGATTGAAGATTGTAGAACAATGATCACGAACAAGGGATTGGTATTATGACCTTCCTCAACTAAATCCTTCTTCCTCAAAGGACTTTTGTTTTTCTACTTGATAGGGAGAGGAGAAAACTGTATATTTGATTTGATATATTGGGTGGGGATCATAATCATTCTTGATGTATTAGCATATAGAGTTCTCATTATTTCTTTATGAGCTAACATGAGTATCCACTCATTAAGCCCTTATTGGTTTTAAAAAGTTTATGGGCTCACCAAATCAGACCACTTAATATTATAATCTTAAATTAATAGCTAATATAATTGTATTAAGATATGATTCCCAAATATTGAATAAAAATTATAAATTTCTAACATATACAGCTTAATAACTTTACTCATTAATTAAATGTAGGTCGAGTTTGGACTAAAATTCAATATTCACAAAAGAGAAAAGCTAACTTTGGAAAAAGTTATGGGGCCGTGGCATGCCCCACCAAAGCTGGTTTCTTAGTGTGACAGCAAGAATAGTGTTAAGGCTTTGAGATCTCATTATTGTGTTCCAATGGTTGAGCAGAGCTAGGGATGGTAATTATTCCCTAGGCCTATAGATACCTGCAAAAAATATCTACAACAGATAGAGCAAATATTTGCTTAATGGGGATGGATTCGAGAACGGATATTTACTTGCAAAATTCAATGGGAATGAGTGCGGGTACGAGTACTATAGTACCCGTCCTGCCACGCCCCCCCATATATATATATATATATATATATATAAAGTTAAATATTTAATTATATACATAATTAAATATATATTATTTAAATATATATATATATATATATATATATATATTATTTAACTATATATATAATTATTTAATTAAAATTTTCTCACATATATTTATTAACTATTAACGAGTGAAATGGTTAGCATTTCGTTTTGTTTTGTCCTTATATAATTGCAAGCCTATGACAAGACACTAGCATCTTGTCTTTTTTTTTTTTTTTAACGAAACTACACATTAAATACGCAACCCATTAATGCTCATTGTTATGTATAAAGTCATAGAATAGTTTCACTATCATTTATGTGTCAGTTTAAATGGCCCCAATCTCTTCAATACATTAGCACTTCCTATTGTAAGTTTATAATACTAGAAATCTAGAATTTATACATTTTTTATTCACATACGTGATACAAGTTATACCAATAGCTATAGGATTTTTTTAATATTTTTTTAATTTATGAGAATTTCTTTTATCTTACATTAGTAGTCATAGGATTTATTAGAAGTGTGGATGATTTAAGGTTATGTTTTAGAAGTTTATTGTTAGATTTGTATTAGATTGATTTAAGATTATGTTTGGATGATTTAAAGTTATGTTTCTAATGTTGTATGATTATGACTTATGTTTACATGATTTAAAGTTATGTTTAGATAATTTAAGGATATGTTTGGATGAATTAAGAATGAATTTTCAATTCTACTTTTTTAATTATTTTTTTATTGATTTATTGACTTCACATTTAAGTAAAGTGTGGGCAATGAGTGTGGATATAGGTATATAAGTACCTAACGGGTATGAAGATGTGGATTAAAATTGCTACCCGCGCAAGTATAGAGACGGATACGGATATTTTTTTCAAACACGAGTATGGAGATAGATACTATAGTACCCAACCCAAACCCTATCCATTTTCATCTCTAAGCAGAGCAGGGCACATACATTGACATGCTGTCCTCGTATTTTAGCTTGATCGTTGGATCACGTGCAAAGATTAAGAAAACAATTGTTGTCCGCTATGATCTAGAGCAACACAAGCTCATTTGCAAATCAAAGGCAGCAAGACAGTTAACTAGTTGAAGAAGGCAATGATCCAATAAGTTTTTTTTTTGTTGAAATAAAAAGACTTATTTGGATATTTCCTATTGATTGAAGCAACATTATATAAGATAATTACGTAATTAGTTATTAAATTAAGGGTCTTGTTACTTTTCAATAAAATAATTTTTTTATTAAAAATTATGTTAGAAATGGATTAAAAATCATGATGAGGTGCATTAATAATACTTTTAATAAAAATTTTCACTTTTAATTTTTTAATTAGTGATTTTGTGACACTAATTATCATTTATCTTAAATTAAACCATATATCAATGATGGGTTTCAGATATAAGGTTTTAGATATTTTGACAAGGAAACACAAGTAGCATCACACTACAAAAAACGTGGTTTAAATGGAAGAAATGAGTGTATGATGGTTATTAGAAGATTAAATCAATTTTATCTTTTTCCCCCATGTGCAAGTCCCGTATCTTTTTCCTTTTCACAAATCACAACAAAGTAACCTCTTTTCGTTGCCTTCAAAAAAAAAAAAAAAAAAAAACCTCTTTTCGTTGCACTTCATGCTTTGGATCAACTCAAGGCATCAGTGCATCACTGCTCATTGGTACTACTCTTGAATCAGTCTAGAATTTTATGGTGGGACGCTTTGCACCTCCAATTCACACACCGGATGGGACCATCCGGTTCATACATACAATTTACAAATATGAAATATGTTTTTAAATTAGTTTTAATAAAATAGGCTTAGTTGTATTTTTAGTTTCCCATATATGTAATTGTGTAATCTTGGTTTCTCAGGTTTTAATTGGAATTCTTAAGTTTTTTTCTCATTTTCAACTAAGTATCTCAATCTTGATTTTATCCAATATTTAACGGAACTAACTGACATGACAATTTGGGCATAATATAACAGTGAATAAATATTGTTTATACAATTTGGGTATAACACTAAATATTTGAACTACAATGACCTAAAAGGATGCTATGCCTATATTACCTTAATAACAATGTTTGTCGATAAATTATTGTTTTTATGACAACAATGAATAATAAAAGTAATGTCTTTTTATTCTGAGCAAATTAATGACTAAAATATTAGATAAAATCACGATGGAGAAACTTAATTGTAGATGAGAGAAAACTTGAAATACTTAATTGGTACAATTGAAACCTAAACGATCAAAATTGTATAATCACAATATTTAAAGACTGAAAATGTAATTAAACCAAAAAATTATTACCAAAATAGAGATAACTTTTAGCTGAAAAGTTATATTGTGTGTAAAATTAAGAGATCAACCAAACACGTGTGATTTTGTGAATCTTTAATTGCATGATGAGTTTTATCTATGTTAAATGCGTTGTATATTGGTATTAGAAGCACAAATCAGTGAAGGTTGATTAAGTACCAAGTTATGGTTTGTGTTAATTAGTGAAACACAGAAAGATTATGTTCGTCATTTGTCATAAAGAATCTAGCTAATTTTCCTGTGATAAACAGGAAAAAAAAAAGTGTCTAAAAATGCAAATTCAGTATTTTCCCCCTTTCTCTTTTTATTCTCCATTTATCTTACTGTCTACTCATAGTAACTTGACTCTTCGAAGTCCTTTTCTTTATTCTTTCAAAACAGCGCACCAAAATGATGCCCTCTACATATCAAAATGAAATTGTTGAATAGTACGAAAGTTTTTACACAAAAGGTAGAGTGATTTTGTTAAGGTTATTATAAACAAATACTCACTTTTTTTTCCATCTTATTTTCACTTCATTTTCTTTTTATTTTTCTCTTTCGTTCTTAACACATTTACAATTTTCTCTCTCGACCTTTTCTTTTCTCTCTCTATCTCTCTCTTCTTACCACCCAAATCCCCTTTAAAATGGGATGGATGATGATATTTTTCTTTGTTTTATTCTTTAACTAGGATTTTATCATTTCACACAATAAATGCTCATTTTTATATAATTAAAATTCATAATAAATGAATAAATATTTTTGAATATAAATTATATTATAATTAAATTCATAATAAATAATATCTTTAAATGTACAAATTATACTTTATATTTATAATAAATAATTTAAATTGTGATATATAAGGTTATTTTTAATTACTGATAATTTTAAAAAATATTAAAATTTAATTTAGAGATAAAAATGAAAGATAGTAGATTGAAAGTGACAAACAATTAAGAATTCTAAGTATATAAATAAAAGGAAAATAATTTGATAAGGTTGAGAAAGAATTTTTTTGGTTAATTGTAAAAATAGTGTGTGAAATGTGAATCCACATAAGAGAAGAAAAAATATTGAGAATGTTTAATCGAGAGAGTGAGGAAAATGAGAACCTCACTCTCTAAATTGTATATTCTAATTTACAGTATAGAAATAGATTCTTTATTAATATTTAATTCATTAACCACTCAATAGGAAACTACCATCATGAATTCATGTGCGTTCGTACTTTAAAATTTAGTACTTAATAGAGCTATTGATATCAAAAACCACTATGTCTATGGTAGACTTTGTCTTACGATCCTCTTTATTACAGCACATTACAAATCATTTTACAAATTGAATAAAGCAAACACCTTCTTTTGATACGTTGATTTAATCCACGCTTATTTTTTCAGCTATGCCATACACCTCAATAACTAATGGCTGCTCAATCACTAACTCTTGATCATGAAACTAGTTGATAACTTCCTTGATTGAGTTGTACCTTAGAAAGGACAATGATTAGACATGGATTTAGAGGCTGATAAATTGCCATTCTATTAGTTTGTTTGTAAGAAATTGGGTGAAATTTTTGTTTATTTATTAGTGAAATTAGGTAGAGGATGAATTTCAAAGCAAAAAAGAGTTGAAATTGAAGGAATTAACATTGAAAAACTCTATTTCGATTTGAAGCAAAGGAGCAATATTGAAGAAGTTAATGGCACATTTATGCAAAATTTTAAAGCTTTAACGAGCATGATTTTGTCAAAGGGTGAGCTCCAGTGCTAATCATCCAAGATACCTGAATAGAAGTATAACATGTCCAAACGTCGCCATTTCTTGACATGCTTTATGCTTGTGCAGGGATGAGTAGGACTGTGCAAAGAGTTAGAGAAGATTTTCTCTATTTCTCTCTTTCCTCTCCCAGGAGTCGTTAAGATGTCACAAGCAAGGAGTTAGAATCCCTTATCCTCATTACCAATTTTTTTTTTACATTAAAGATTTATGTTTGGCTTAATTGCATATTTTATCACCCATCTTTCATGATTCCACGAATTTTGCCATCCAACTATTTTAATTACACATTTTGGCACACAACTTTCAAAATTTCTCACATTTTTCCATCTAATTATTTTAGTTCATTTTGACACCCCATTAGTTGACTATTGATGTGACAATTTTGACTGCTAAAGTGACAGGTTGAATGCTTACGTGACAAGTTAACTACTAATTGCCATGTTAGCGGTCAACTAAGGGAGTGGTAAAATATGCAAAATTTTAAAAGTTAGGTGACAAAATGTGCAACCAAAATAATTGAGTGATAAAATGTAAAAAATTTTCAAAGTTGGGTGACAAAATGTGCAATTAAAATAATTGGATGGCAAATTTTGCAAAATCATGAAAGATGAGTGGTAAAATATGCAATTAAGCCTTTATGTTATGATTTTGGATTTGTTTATGATTATGACTAACTAAATCCATAACCAGGGGTTATGGTGGATCCTATGTGTTCAATTATTTAGTTGTTTCTACATTTTTAATATAATTTTTATTTCTTTTCCCATTTGATTTATCCTATTGCTTCGAATGTTATGTTGGGAATTGACCAATCTCAATATAATTTTAGTTAGTTAATTGACTAGAGATCAACCTACGATTAATTAATAATGTAACTATAGAGTAAACTAGATTCAGGAATTTAGGAGGACCGATCATAATCCTTCACTTTCAATCAGTTATTGAATTAACAAGCCCGATGAAACTGCATTTTTTTTTTCTTAATAGTTGCCTTGTATGACTATTTGGAGCAATAATTTAGGAAAAAGAATATGAGAAAACAGGTTATGTATTAACAGTATAAAGTAGTTTTACACTATTATCTAATCACAAATTATCATGTATTGTATGTTTGTTGACTTTTATAATAAATACTTTAAAAGTCATATTAATGGTGATTTCTGATTGATTGACAGTGTAAAACTTTTTACACTAACAATACATGACCATTAAACTCAAAGAATATTAACATGACCATTAAGTTATAATAGATTTAGCATAAGTTATTGGCAATTAGGAAGAAACATAAATTATAAATGAACTGGTTAACATTAGTAATCATATAAGTAAAACTGGACGTCAAAGGCTTTTTGTATTCGAATTGTTGACTATGCTTTTGGAATTCTTTTAATTTTTTTTAATTTCTTTCTTCTTTTTTTTTTCCATCTTTTTTAACATTAATTCGAGCTTCACATTGCTAAATAGTCTTCGTAGGACAATATTTTGAATTTTAAATATTCAAATTTATTACTTATCGACAAATATACTCAGGGATGGAACTAGAAAAAATTGTTAGAGAGGGCAAAATTGTAACACATGATAAACAAAATTAATAATCACTAACTTTTAATGTTAACAATTGTCTAAAATTTATTTTAGTGAAAAATAAAACAACATATATCATATGAGAAAGTAAAATTATTTGTAAAATCAATTAAAAAAATTAAATCCTAAAATAAAAAAAACTGAA